>CM028365.1:36704751-37052251 GCA_016624345.1 Platycodon grandiflorus
ACAACAAAAGAATATATCACATAACATTAAGACAACTACCCAACGAATACATTGTTTATAACAAGTACACCGGCCTCACCAAAAGAAAATACTTAGGCACAAGGTGCACTACCAAGAGATGTCGCTCAACGGATCCGAACTCGGACACTAAGGATTCGCCGCTTGATCTAAGGAAAACAAATGAAAACAAACGGTGAGTTGAAACTCAATAAACTACTAATGCAACAATATGACATGCAGATGCAAGACATAAATATAACATATTCATGTCACTATCATTCAATAAACGAATAACATGTATTGCACATAACCAAACAACCCCATACTACACGAGAGGCTCGATTTATCGCCAACCGTCCCATACCGGTTGGAAACCACATCCAACATTCGCTCATATAGGAAGCACATAAGAGCTATAAGTAAGTGTTAGGTCCAAGGTTGCTCTATATAGGCTAGAAGGGGGAATAGCCTATGTCCAATTTTTGAAATTGATTCAAAAATCTTACTTCACTAGGGTTTTAAATTTTGCAGGAAGACTTGTGAAGCACAGACAAGAGAATGGCCGATCTTGGCAGACAAGATCAATAGTTTAACAGATAAAACTGAAATTTAAAGCAACACAATCAAATCACAATCACACAAATAGACAGAATATTTAATATGGTTCACACTTATAAATAAGTGCTACGTCCACAACCAAAGTGGTCAACTTTGGATTTGAAAATCGTGTACTAAGTTTTTCCACTAGATATTTTACAAACTAAATCTCTAATGGATTGTGTACAAAAATTTTGTTGACCAAGTGTTTGTGTGGGAGAATTGATATCAATAAGATACAATTCTCGTGAGCTATGAAAAGCTAGGTGTTTGCAATCAATGAAGAGCTTTAATGGACTGATCGCCTAGAGAGAAGCTCTTCAAAGAAGGAAGCAGATAGGACGTTTAAGCTTTTAATGCACTTGAAGAAGATGAAGAAGATTCGAGTTGTAGTTGTTGAAGTGTGTTGAATGCAGCAATGGAGTCTCCCTTTATATGTAGGAGGAAGCTTTGAGCCGTTGGTAGTCTTCTAATTTGAATTTAAGAGCAATTAATGCTCTAATCGGTTGTTGACTCCTCGATAGCTCGTAGCTTCATCCGTCTCTCCGACACTTTGCTAAAAATAGGCGGTCTGTGCTTGGTGAGGAATGTCCTTTTCGAGTGTATGCCAAGAATGGAAACCTTCATTGAATGTGATTTGCAGGTTAACGTTGCATCGAAGTCAATGAAAGCCTCAAATCGACATGTCTTCGGCAGCTTCTCTATCGACGTTTGAGGTTCTTCAACATTGCCGATGAGGCTTGGCCGATATGAGCTTGTCCGATATCCAAGAAAGACCGCTGATGCATAAATTGCCTATTGTGCAGAGGACGTCCGATGTCCTATAGGCTATCTTCTTCAAGGCAATATACAATAAGCAACCCTAAACTATTCAAGCTATGCCTAAGTCAAGTTGCCACTCTAATGTACACGCAGCCCATTAGTCACCTTGACTTAGACTTAGGTTATGGATTCAAGCAAATCTAGGCTAATTATGCAACAATCTCCTCCTATTTGCTTGAGTCCATGACCCTACGAATACAATATCACCGACCATGTTCAAGTCTAGTAATAACATGCTTGTAAGATTGATATATTAAATAAGCATGCCCTAGATGAACTTACATAAAGGTCATTGTATTCAAGAATTACAAAGTGTTTACAAACAGAAATTAAGCATCGACACTTGTAATGAGACTAATTTAAAGACATGCAGATAGGCGTAATAGGCAATATAGGACATGTCTTTAAACCAAGGGTTTAAATTTCATGCAATCACATAATAAGCAGCTCATAATAAACATGAAAGTTTTAAAACATAGACATTGTTAATTAAACAAGTTGTTTAATTACAAAGTTTAGTAAAAAGATTATACAAAATATTATCGGCCGGTTCTAGAAGATGACCGAGATGATGCACGACCTTTGCCTTTGCCGATGAAGATTGCCCATAGCTTCTTGATGCCCATTTAGAGTCAACAGAAGCCTTAAGTCTTGCAATCTCTTCGTTTCGCTGCTAGCTCTTCTTTAGTATCGGCCAATTCGTAGGAGAGCTCTTTCTTCTCGCTTGAGCGAGCATTATGCTCAATGAGCTTGGTCCGCGATCATTGTTGAGTCTGGCCATCTCTCCTTCATGGACGCAAGCGAGGCATCAATAAAGCCGAGGCGGTGCTCGCAGTTCCGCGCTCCTTGCGATAGTAAGCCAAGTGCTTAGTCGTGAGATTACGCGTCGCCGCACTGAGGAGTGAATGAGCGATTTGCCCGGCGTTGAGAGTGAAGCACAAGCTTGTAGCGCCTTCAACCATGTCGACGACCTGCATCATCTTAGTGGCGAGGTTGTCCGAGCTTGGTTTCGAAGATGGCGACGTCTGGAGGAAGAGGCCGAGATCTCGGCAAGGGCGCTTGGCCGGCCGAGATGGATCGTAGGCAGCATCAAAAGCGGCCTTTGCACCCCTTGAAATCTCCACTTGGGTCATGCAATCACCGCACATGGGTGATGTGAGACTGATCTCGCAGAGAGTTGGTGCAGGCCTTGGTCGTCAACAGAGATGACCTCAAAATCCTTCAAAAATTTATGGATGCCTCAAACAGATAGGTATCGACGAGTCGATGACTCATGGTCCCGCTGAGGGGAAGGATGGCCGGTGGCTTGGGTAGGTGAGGGTGGAGGATGGCCGGTGGGAGACAGGGATTGGCTAGAGGATGAAGGAGAATGGATGGTGGAGGAAATATCAATAGGGAGAAGGAAGGCTAGAGAAGACGCGAGAACAGGAAGAGCCTTTCTATGTAGATGACATAGAAAGGGGTGAATGAAGAAAGGGGGAGGAGAAAAGAAAGGGGAAAGGCTAGGAGAAAGGAAGAGAAGAGGGATGAGAGGGTTGAAGCCAAGGAAAGTGTGACTACATCAATGAAGGTGTAGACCACAGGTGAAGAAGGATGGAAGGATGGCGATAATGGTGAAGATGGGGTTTAGGCAGAGAGAGGAAGGGGAGATGTCCGATTTGGTTGGAAGGGGAAGGCCTAGGTCTTTATGGATTGCAACCCATTGGTTGAAGATCATAAGATCTTGAACCGCCGAGTTGTGGGAGAAAAAGAGTTGGGACCAGCAGAGGAAGAGGGTCATAGTAGGCACCCCATTGAAAGATGATTTCACCTGCACATAGGCCGACAGGAAATCTCTTGGGGTAGTCAAGGGTGGCCAAGAAAGGGTCGAGTCGGCAGGTTGGGTTTAGGCCCCGTGTCTCGAAGGACACAGAGCCTGCACCTCAGGTGTAGGTGGCATAGGGGTTGGTTTTGAGGCGTTTGGGAGGAGGTGTCGAAGAGGGAGAGATAGGTCGTTTGGAGGATGGTGGTTGAGAAGAGGTGGGGTGAGAAAGATGGCTCTTGTGTGGTGGTTGTTTGATGGGAGCAGAGGGAGGAGGTGAGGAAGAAGGTGAGGTGGTAGTGGTAGTAGGCGAGGTGGTGAAGGTGGAGAAGGTGGAGGAGAAGAGGAAGACGGCAGCTTCCCACAAATGTACCTTCTTCTTTGCACTCTTTTTAAAACGTTTGCCATGCTTGGACTTAGTAGGAGTGGAAGAGGTAAGTTGGTGATTGAGATGTTGTGGTGGGAAGCCAGGGAGGAACAACGATGGAGGAACGGCCGGTGTGGGATGAGACCTTAGGAAGGCCAAATGATTCGTCTCTGGGTAGGAGGGTTTGTTTGGTTTTGGGTTTGGAGGAATGGGAGGTAGGTTTAGAGGTTTTGGAGAGGTCACCGGTTGGAAGGTTGATGGGTCCTTCTCAACACCGCCTTTGAGCGGGCGTGTTTCCGGATTGTTTGAGTTTAGGGTGAGAGAGGGAGAGTGTTTAGGCTTTTGGTAGGGGCTCGCAGCTCATATGGGTCATGATCTAGCCGAGGTCAAAATGTTCAGCGCTCGCCCCAATGGGTGTAGGCTCCTCCTCACCGGTAACCCAATGCAGAGGTGACCTTCCTCTTACCCTTGCGGCTTGGGTAGAGGGCCACCAAGAGCAAGAGCAGCAGAAGCAAAGTGCAGCAGCAGCCAAAAGAAGAAGAGCGCAGCAGCAGCAGCAGCAGCAGCCTCACCGCGTTGGTTGTCCTTTGGCCATATCATCCCTATAGCGGGTGATGTTGTTGACCGTGAAGACGTAGGTGTTGGACACCTTGATGAGGTCGTCGGCGACCAGCTCATCAATCTCCTCATAACGGCGAGGATGACATTGATAACCCCGACAAAGGGCCTCTTCATGGACGGGTGAGCTTGGACTTCAGAACGCTCCGGGATAGCATTGAAAAGATGATCTTTGCCCGGCTTGAGTTGCTTATGGGGACCACACCTTGGTCCACATCACCGTTGGGAGGTGAAGATGTCCTCGAGCCATTTTGAACAAAATGCTCTTGTCGAGCGATGGCCGATATGATAGGGGTTCTCCGGGAAGAGGTTCCTAGACATCTCGGAAAACCTCTCTGGGCGCGCACCCTCATCATCTCCCGCAAGTGCCGATTCGGATCGGTCAAGTCCAATTTGCCTTCAACAGCGTACCAAGGATTTCTCCAACATCCTTGTAGGTCAACTTGATGTAGTGGCCTCGATGTAGCCCTTGATATAGCTTAAGTTGATCGGCTCGAGGCATTAGCTGGAGGAGGAGGCGAATCATCCTTGTATAGAATTCCCGCCTAGATAGTTGTCTGTAGTGGGTGTCGTTGAGTTGGAACAAGGGGAGAAGTCCACACTCACCCAAATCTTTAGCAAGGCATCACTAGCGGATGTGCAAATGATGGAGTCTATGTCGATAGTCATCCCCGGGTGATAGCTTGACCGGGAAGGGTCCTTATAGGAGCTCGCCAGCCCAATGCACTGGTTGGCTTAGCAGAGCAGAGGATGAAGTGGTGGCGGCAGCCTTTGAGGATTTAGATTCCCTACATGATCGGCGGATGTGAGAATAGCATATATAGAAATCGGCGATATGCAAGAAACAGCAGATAAATATGTAATCGCCAGATATTCAGCAATCAGCAGATATTTATCAAAACAAGTAATATCGATCAAGACCCAAAACATAAACAATTTAAGAACATCATGAACCGGGTTTTAAATATCTATCGATTTTGTCATTTTCAAGCAAACAAAGTAGCATAAACTGAATATATAGTGTCACATAAAGTATTAAAACACATTTTACCACATGAACACGATTCAAGCAACAATCGCAAGAATCCAAAATTCATCAATGGCGACATTTAAAACTCGAATTAGGTCAAAACCATCAAACATAGAATTTAAATGAATAGAAAAGATGTAGAAATTCTTACCATTGATGATTTTAGCTAGAAAACGTAAAGATTTTGGAAAGTTGAAGGCTTTTTGGAGAGATTGTAGATTGGAAGTCCGAGGGTTTTTGAAAGTTTAAAATGGCGGTTGTTGAGAATTGTGAAGAGTCACTGTACATTTTACCCTTTTATACCTCCGACAGCCACTAAATGGAATTTGATAAAATTTGAAGTCCGCATTTATTACCCGATGAGTCCGTACGTATGGCGCCTTAAGTCTTCCTATATTATCGTAGTCTCGCCTATTTTATCGAAGATCGCCGATGGAGATAGACACTTACCCAAGGTTGTCTATTTACTCGCGAGAGGAGATCGGCCGATCACATAGGCGCTTTAATAAATGCAGTTTATAAATAACTTAAAGAATTTGCTAGAAAGGATTAAGGATTGAGGTCAAGCATACCAAGCTCTCCTCTTAAATATGCAAACCTGGTTGAATCAAGTGGTTTTGTGAAGATGTTCATACCCGATTCTCTGTAGGCACATATTGCATGCCGATGTTACCTTTTTCAACATGATCTTTAAGAAAGTGATATCTCACATCAATGTGCTTTGTTTTGGAGTGCATGACAGATTTTGAGAGATCAAATTGCGATGTGTTATCACACATTATAGGACAATCATCGCTTTGATCTCATAGTCCACTAGTTGCCGTTTGATCCACAAGTTGTAGCAAGAACCTACCAGCCTATGTATTCCTTCGCTTGTTGAAGTTGAAACAGAGGTTTGCTTCTTGCTTGGCCCATGAGACAAGTCTATTTCCTAAGAATTGACATGTCCCACTTGTGCTTTTCCCCGTCAACTTTACATGCAGCAAAATCGCATCGAATAGCCTATAAGATTAAAAGATGAATCTCTAGGATACCGATTCCCAAATTGGGAGTATCTATCGATATCCGATGATTCTTTTGACTTGTAGGTGAGACTCCTTTGGATCGCTTGAAACCTAGCACAAACACAAACAGAAACATGATATCGCCTACTAGCAGCTAAGTATAAAAGTGAACCAATCATGCCTCTCAGAGAGTCATGTCCACTTTCTTGCCCTTCTCATCTTTGTCAAGATGGCGCTAGTAGCCATAGGAGGCCAGAAGCCGTTTGCATTCTCAAGACCAAATTTCTTGATGACATCCTTTGCATATTTGGCTTGATTGATGAAGATACCATTTGAACTTTGTTGAATTTGAAGACCAAGGAAAAAATTGAGCTCTCCCATCATGCTCATCTCAAATTTACTCGCATAAGCTTTTCAAACCTTTTGCAAAGATTTTCATTAGTAGAACCAAAGATAATATCATCAACATATATTTGAACAAGTAAGGAATGACCTTTATGCTTCATAATGAAAAGAGTAGTGTCAATTTGACCTCTTACAAAGCCTTGAGATATCAAGAACTTTGAAAGGGTCTCATACCAGGCTCTTGGAGCTTGTTTAAGTCCATAAAGGGCTTTCCTTAGCTTGTAGACATCTTCTTTCTTGAACAGTCTATGAACCAGTGGTTGCTCAACATAGACTTCTTCTTGAAGTTCTCCATTCAGAAATGCACTCTTTACATCCATTTGATAAACTTTGAAGTCCTTGTAAGAGGCATAGGCCAAGAATAATCTGATAGCCTCTAATCTTGCAACAGGGCAAATGTCTCATCATAGTCAATACCCTCCTCCCGTCTCGTATCCTTGGGCTACCAGCCTTGCCTTGTTTCTTGTAATGTTGCCGTTTTCATCCATTTTGTTTCGAAAACCCACTTTGTGCCAATAACTGCTTGTCCTTTAGGCCTAGGGACTAGTGACCTGACTTGGCATCTGTCAAATTGGTTTAGCTCTTCTTGCATAGCTTCCACCCACTTGGATCTTCCAGAGCTTCATCAATCTTTTGGGTTCAATGTTAGATACAAATGCGTAGAATACATGCATTCGTTTCTTGAAGCTTGTCTAGTTTGAACACCAAAGATTAAGATCTCCAATGATTTGAGTGATAGGATGATCTTTTACTTCCCTAACTTCGCAGTTGAACTTGTCCTATTGTATCGGCAGAGTTGGATTCTTGAGAAGTAGAAGTAATCGAAGCTTGGTTTTCTAAAGGGTAGGTTAATTCCAAGGTAGGTTGTATGACTTCGGTGTGGAAGGCAAAGGGGATTCAGGTTTTCGAGTGTTCATTTGTTGGTTCGTTTGAGGATTCTAACAGTTGACTCTTGGAAGATCTTGTGAAGAAGGAGGATCGCAGATCGGGATTAGGCCGTTCGCACTGTCTCATATTCATCGAATCATTAGTAACCTTAGGAGCCAAATGTGGCCCAATGAAATCAAATTCATCAAAAGAAACATGTACGATTCAACAACTCTAAGTGAAGTTTTATTATAAACTCGTATGCTTTTGAAAACTTGGCATATCCTTAAAAATTCCTTCATCACTTTTGGATTCAAACTTACCTCTATGTTCTCTACCATTGTAAAGAACATAGCATTTACAACCAAATATTTTAAAGAATCCAATGTTGGGAGTTTCGCCTCTCCATATTTCATATGGAGTTTTGTTATGAAATTTATTTATGATGGACTGTTTGTGTGAAGCAAAGTGTTCACGCCCTCGCCCGAAATACATAGGCGCTTGGCTTCAAAGAATCATTGTCTTTCCGCTTCAATGAGAGTTCGTTCTTCCTTTCAGAACTCCATTTTGTTGAGGTGTGCCAACTCGGAGAAATTGTGACCAATTCCATGGTCATCACAATATTTGGCAACACCATTGTTCTTGAACTCGCTCCATTGTCCGATCTCGACATCGAGATATCATCCACTTCCGAGTTTGTAGTCTTCGAAGAGTTCGAATGATGTCATATGCTTCATCTTTGGAGGACATCATTTCTACCCAAGTAAATCTTGAGTAATCATCAACTACTACAAGAGTATACTTGCCGCCACCAAGACTTGTAGTAGTTACAGTCCAAACAGATCCATGTGCAAGAGCCGTAGAGGTGCGGTTGTTGATAGGCAAGGCTTGCTTTTGAAGGAAGATTTATGTAGTTTGCCCGAGTTGACATGCTCTGCAGACCGTGTGATTCAGGTGATATTTTAGGCAAACCGACAACTAGATTGTCTTTTGATAGCTTCTCCAGGTATTTGAAATTGAGATGACTAAGCCTTTTGTGCCACAACCACTGTTGTCGGTTGATGACCTAGCAACCAAGCAAAGATTTGATTTTCTTCCAACAAAGATTTAGGTCAACAAAGATAGACATTTCCTTTTCGAACCCCGTCAGATAGTTGAACATGTCTCATTGTCCTTTATGAGACATTGACTTGAGGAAAACCGACATGTTAGCCCTTTATCACGAATTGTGATATGCTTAGCAGATTGTGCTTTAAACCTTCAACTAGAGAGACTTTGTTGATGGAGAGATTGCCTCGATTATACTTCCATAACCAATGGTCTTCCTTTTGAGTTATCTCCAAATATGGTGAGGGACCTTTGCTTCAACAATGCTTGAAAGAAGATTTGGATCACCGGTCATATGCTTTGAGCATCCACTGTCTAGATACCATAGATCTTTCTCTTCTTCATTGACACCATGAAGCATTCGAAATATAGACATTTAAGAATATGGTCCCCTTTTATTTTTGGGTCCTCAAGGTTAGCAACCTTTGGGATCCACACTTGTTTAACCTTTGGAGGAGTAAATCCTCTAGATTTAGGTGTGAATCTCGAAGGCATTCATGAATCTCATGACCATGGCATTTGCGAAAGAGCATTTGTGAAATCCTTCAACATGAGTAATGATTTCTTTTGAGGCTTCTTAATATCGCCAGCTTTGGAATGATCTTTTCGCGATAATTGGCCTATAGGACTTAGGCCGATAATGCCTTTTCTTGTTGATGTTAGGTTTACCATAGGTAGACCTCTTATCAAAAGATTTTGTATTTACAGCACATGTCCTTTAAGCTTTTATCTCGCGAATTCACTTCTTTTACCCTTTTATAGGCGGTGTTGGGATCGGCAGCCTTGCCTTTGACAAATTTAATAGGTTTGAGCCGAGAATTTCTAGACTTGCTATTAGTCATCCTGTTTTCTTAGGGTGACTAATGGCAGTTTTAGTTGCTCGACTCACTATTAGCGAAGTCATTCCGCGCATTGCTTTCTTTTGGACTTGTCTTTTGTGTTTTGGGATAAACAAAAGGAACTTTGTTAAAGCCAAGTCCTTGCCTTTGGGAGATCGCTGGTCATAAGAAACTCCTACAACCAATTCTTCAAAGAATCACTTCGATGTCTCATCCTTTTGAGAACCGAAGAACTACCTACTTTGAACTCACTTTGGAAACCAATACCGCTTTGTCATCTAAAGTTTTACGGTTTGAGAGAATGGCATCAAAGTTTCCTTTAGAGTTATTCCAAGTATTGACAACCTTTTGAAGGTCATCTTTCTCGAATTTATCTTCTTGATGTGTTCAAGTAGGAAGTCCACTTTTCGACCAAAGCTTTGTTCTCTTTTTGCAATTTGATACTTTCACTTGCTGTCTATCAAGATCTTTGATCTTAGACATCAAGGTTGATTTCTCGAGACAGCTAGTTCATGCTTCTTGGCTAATTTCACATAGGCGCCTTTGAATTTTGAAAACTCTTCCGGCATGTCTTTGTTAGCTTTGATGAGCTCTCCCTTTGATGGTTCATTGAGCTCATCATCATCATCACTGTCATCTTGTTGAAATGGTAGTGACCTCACCGAATCATGTGGTGACTCCCGGCCATAAGGCATATGTTGGCTTCTTCGGCAAAGTCACAAGAGTCATCCTCATCGGTGTCGGTGTCACACCATGTAGGCGATTGCTTTCATCAATGTCTTCACCACCATCCCTTTTTGTTTTTGAAATTTAGTTTCGGGACGTTTCTTATAAAATTCATACTTTGGCTTTGGACATTTAGAGGCAAAATGGCCTGGTTTCCACGGTTAAAACAAACTAGCTCATTATCCTTTTGATGGTCGTGATTTATAAGGAGCAGAATTTTTTGGTTGGCGGTTGTTTTATAAGGAACAGCTTTGTGAGAAGACTGCCTATGTGATGATGGTTTATTAAACCTTTTGAAACGTTGATATTTCTTTACAAACATAGCAAAGGCTTCGTCAAAGAATATCATCATCTTCTTGGATGTAGAAGGTGTTTCATCGGGTTTTGACAGGAAGGTTCGATAGACATGGTGGTAAGGACAAGTTTTTAAAACTCTTTTCCATTTCTTGAGCTTGTTGGATCTCAAGCTCATAAACGAAAGACTAGCATAAAGGTTTCTAAGAGTCAATTTGTTTAAATCTTTTGACTCTTTCATGGCGTGATTTTAACATGCCATAGGCGCCTAGTGCATTTAGAAATCTCATGTTTATTTCTTTCTTTTCATACTTCTTTCCTAATGAATAGCAAGAGTTGACTACCTCATAGAATCTGTCATAGGCACTTCGCAGAGACTCTTTGGGATCCTTTTGAAGGAGTCAAACTTACGGATGCAGTATATAATTTGTTGTTCTTTGTCTCGCCATCACCTTCAAGATATTCAAGGATGGCTTCCCACATCTCCTTTCTTTGTGTCCAAGTTGATAATCTGGCGATAAGTACTTATATCAACACGGTGGTAATGATGTTGATGGCCTTTCCATCCGAGCATCATTCTTCCGTCTTCATCATCCCACTCTTCCGGCTTTGGTACTTGGGCGGTTGGATCTACCGCGCCGTGTATTAGGCTTCATTGGAATTACGGGTCCATCGTGACACATTTCCACAAACGTTTGTCAATTGAATTCATATGTCTTTTGACTTTATCTTTCCAGATGTCAAAGTGAACTTCATCCAAGACAGGACAATGGTTCACGTTTGAGGTTTCCAACATTTGGTGAGCAGCCATGATCTTTAATCTCTCAAGAGGTTAATCTCGGAAAAACTAGTTTTCAAAGAGTTAAGCTTTGATACCAATTGTTAGGTCCAAGGTTGCTCTATATAGGCTAGAAGGGGGGGTTGAATAGCCTATGTCCAATTTTTGAAATTGATTCAAAAATCTTACTTCACTAGGGTTTTATAAATTTTGCAGGCGGAAGACTTGTGAAGCACAGGACAAGTTGAGAATGGCCGATCTTGGCGGGACAAGATCGTAGTTTAATGATTGGAAATGGAAATTTAAAGCAACACAATCAAATCACAATCACACACAAATAGACAGAATATTTAATATGGTTCACACTTATAAATAAGTGCTACGTCCACAACCAAAGTGGTCAACTTTGGATTTGAAAATCGTGTACTAAGTTTTTCCACTAGATATTTTACAAACTAAATCTCTAATGGATTGTGTACAAAAATTTTGTTGACCAAGTGTTTGTGTGGGAGAATTGATATCAATAAGATACAATTCTCGTGAGCTATGAAAAGCTAGGTGTTTGCAATCAATGAAGAGCTTTAATGGACTGATCGTCTTAGAGAGAAGCTCTTCAAAGAAGGAAGTACAAGATAGGACGTTTAAGCTTTAATGCACTTGAAGAAGATGAAGAAGATTCGAGTTGTAGTTGTTGAAGTGTGTTGAATGCAGTAATGGAGTCTCCTTTTATATGTAGGAGGAAGCTTGGAGCCGTTGGTAGTCTTCTAATTTGAATTTAAGAGCAATTAATGCTCTAATCGGTTGTTGACTCGATAGGCCGGCCCGTAGCTTGCGCGTCTCCGACACTTTGCTAAAAATAGGCGGTGCAGTGCTTTGGGAGGAATGTCCTTTTCGAGTGTATGCTAAGAATGGAAACCTTCATTGAATGTGATTTGCGGGTTAACGTTGCATCGAAGTCAATGAAAGCCTCAAATCAGACATGTATTCGGCGGTTCTCTTATCGACGTTCTTGAGGTTCTTCAACATTGCCGATGAGGCTTGGCCGATATGAGCTTGTCCGATATCCAAAGGAAGATGGCGATGCATAAATTGCCTATTGTGCCAGGACGTCCGATGTCCTATAGGCTATCTTCTTCAAGGCAATATACAATAAGCAACCCTAAACTATTCAAGCTATGCCTAAGTTCAAGTTGCCACTCTAACAGACACGCAGGCCCATTAGTCACCTTGACTTAGACTTAGGTTATGGATTCAAGCAAATCTAGGCTAATTATGCAACATAAAGACATTAAAAGGGATATGATGTAGAGGTACACCTCCGACCAAACCAATACTTCCAACCAACCAACCAATAATATACTAAGTGTAGAGCCATTGTTGACGTGCTCGAACAAGAAAACCAATAACCAAAACACATGTGAACCATCTTCTGTATTCACGTCGACGGGTGATCTCGGTCCCTACAACCCAAGAATCTACCACGGATATAGCTTACCATGGTTGCGTTTATTCCGTACAACAAATGGCGCTATACCCCTACCGTGGCCAACGGTAGGGCGAGGCCCGATGTATTGGCCTTCGACTATTACGTAGCCCCAGCTCACGCAATAATCGAGCGTCAATACACCGCCAACAAATATGCCATGGACTTAACTAAATGCACAAGTAGATGTTTACTCAACATTTAAATATAAAAGGTCATACTCCAAAGTAGGGAGTATACCACAACAACAACAATTGACAATGATATGAATGTCACAAGTGAGATATAATAATCTCACACCACAAATAACCAACTTACAATAATTACGACAATTTACGTAATATCAAACACACAATCGGTGTAACCAAATTTTCTAACGAATCACTCGAATCATTCAAGAATTCCCAAAACACACACGTGGTCTCATAGATTATGAAATCCTAACGAACTCCGTTAGAGTCATTTTCGGTTTCTAATGAGTTCGAGTTTACGCGAATTAATCATACCGTAAACTTAACAATTACTAACCATATTTCACATTTCTAACATGTAAACATGAGTCTCCAAACACAACCAAAAAGTCAACCATGAATTTGAAAAGTCAACATAGTCAAACATACTCAAAATTGATGATTTTTAACATATATCACCAACTAACAAGTCTAACATGTAGAACAACTCATAATTGAGGAAGAACAAGGGATAGTAGCTTACCTCAACAAGAAAATCTACCCAATGAATTCACAATCCAAGCTTAGCAATGGATTCCCCAAGTCTTTAGCAACCAAATGGTGGTGTTGCATGCAAGAATCTATGGTTGGATGAAGAGGGAAATGAACACACACACTAATCTCACTCTATTTCTCTCACACAAGGTTTCTTTCACACCATGGATGAAAGGTTGGAAGAGATGGTGTTTTTGTGGTGTTTAATCAGTGTTTTAGGTGTAAAAAGGTTGGTCAAACAGTCAAGGTACGTTCAAGTTGGGTCAAGGGCCAAATCTGTCAAGTTTTACAAAGCAGGAAAAACAGGGCAAACTTTCTGGAAGCGGCGCGGCCGCCTAGGCGCCAGCCTAGTCGCCCGCTCAGTGTCCAGAATGCTCGAACTCAAGTTTCTGCCTTTTGAGAGCTCGCCCAGGCGCTCGCCCAACTTCCAGTGCACCCTAAAATCATGAAATGTGGTCTAGAAATGTCCCAAAATGATGCCCAAAGGTTCCATGATGGTTCTAACACTTAAGTGAAACTAGAACACTAAGCAAAGGCCTCCGAAAAGTCTTAAAACCAAAGTAAACAAATAACATACCAAATCAAGTGCAATGATAATGAAACTTCTAACACATATTCATACATTTGAAAAGTGTATAACAACCTCAATTGCAAGTACATATGAATGATATTTGCACATGAAATGACGATGTTAAAACATAAGACGTAACATAGAATGAATGCAAATGATGCAAATGGCGCGGGCGTTACACCCTCACCCCCTTAGAATAAATTCGTCCACGAATTTACTTACCAATCTCAACAAATAATGAAGGGTACTTTTCTCGCATCTCCTGTTTTAATTCCCAAGTGGCCTCCTCGATGTTATGACTTCTCCACAAAATTTTCACAAGGGAAATAGACTTCGACCTCAACACTTGTTCTTTTGTGTCGAGTATCTTCACGGGCTGCTCAACATAGGATAGATCGGGTGTCAGGTCTACCGGCTCATACTCCAAAATGTGCGATGCATCCGATAAGTACTTCTTCAACATGGATACGTGGAACACCGCATGAACGCCCGACATCGACGGTGGTAGGGCAAGTCTATAAGCTAACTTCTCAACCCTTTCTAAAATCTCAAATAGACCAATGAACCTTGGAGTAAATTTCCCCTTCTTACCAAACCTCTTGACTCCAATTCGTGGCGAAACCTTCAAGAACACATGATCACCAACTTCGAATTCAAGGTCCCTCCGCCGATGATCCGCATAACTCTTTTGTCGACTTTGAGCCATTTTCAATCTTTCCCGAATGAGCTTCACACTCTTGACCGATTCGTGCACCATGTCAGGACCCCATATCTTTGCTTCGCCGACTTCATCCCAACAAATTGGAGAGCGACACTTTCTTCCATACAGTGCTTCATAAGGAGCCATCTCAATGGTCGACTGGTAGCTGTTGTTGTACGCGAACTCTATCAATGGTATGTGTGAATCCCAAACTCCTATGAAATCCATCGAACAAGCTCGCAACATAGCCTCAAGTATTTGTATGGTCCTCTCCGATTGTCCGTCTGTCTGTGGGTGAAAAGCCGTGCTAAGAGTTAACTTCGTACCCAAAGCATCCTGTAGTGACTGCCAAATTCGCGAAGTGAACCGTGGATCTCGATCTGACACTATGCTAACTAGCACCCCATGTAACCTCACGATCTCCTGTATGTACAAGGTAGCAAGTCTATCCATCGGGTAAGTCATCGCAATCGGAAGGAAGTGTGCCGACTTGGTCAACCTGTCAATAATCACCCAAACTGCATCGTGACCCTTAAGAGTCTTTGGCAACCCTATCACAAAATCCATTGCTATGTTCTCCCATTTCCACTCCAGAATCTCTAATTGTTGTAACAAGCCTGCCGGTCGTTGGTGTTCCGCTTTTACTCGTTGACATGTCAAGCATCTCGATACAAACTCAGCCACTTCTCTCTTCATACCACTCCACCAAAAATTCCTCTTCAAGTCTCGATACATTTTAGTACTCCCCGGATGAATCGTGTATCTAGACTTGTGAGCCTCCTCTAACACTTGTCTCCTCACCTCATCTATCGCCGGTACACAAATTATGTTTCGAAACACAAGGATCCCATCATTGTTCTTTGCAAAATCTGTCGTCTTTCCTTCATTCAACCCATCAATCAACGTCTTCAATTTTGGGTCGTCCTATTGTGTCCCTTTAATCCTTTGAATCAATGCCGGCGTAGCCCGAAGGTTCGCAAAAATTACTCCCTGTCTCGATCTACATGGACTCCAATCTCGAACATCCTCAAGCATTTTCCACTTACGGGTCATCAAGCAAGACATGTACGCCTTTCGACTAAGTGCATCCGCTACCACGTTTGCTTTCCCCGGATGATACAAGATAGTGCAATCGTGGTCCTTAAGTCGTTCTATCCATTTCCGCTGTCGGTTGTTCAACTCCTTTTGGGAAAATATGTACTTGAGGCTCTTGTGATCGGTGAACACTTCAAACTTGGCCCCGTAGAGATAGTGTTTCCACTTGTGTAGAGCAAAGATGATCGCAGCCAACTCAATGTCGTGGGTAGGATAATTCTGTTCAAACGAGGTCAACTTTCGAGAAGCGTATGCAATCACTCTCCCGTTTTGCATCAAAACACAACCCAAACCCTCTTTTGACGCATCACTGTATATCACCAACCCATCCTGTCCGTTCGGTAGTGCCAAGATTGGAGCTGTGGTCAACCTCCTCTTCAGTTCTTGGAAACTCGCCTCGCATTTGTCATCCCATACAAAAGGTTTATTCTTTTGGGTCAAGTTAGTCATCGGAGTCGCAATCTTTGAAAACCCTTCAATAAACCTCCGATAATAACCCGCCAAACCCAAGAAGCTTCGAATCTCCGTTACCGACTCGGGTCTCTTCCATTTCACCACTGCCTCGATCTTAAGTGGATCCACCGAAATACCATCTCCCGAAACAACATGGCCTAGAAATGAGATCTCTTCGAGACAAAATGCACACTTGCTGAATTTCGCATATAATTTCTTTTCTCTCAACACCGACAACACAATCCTCAAATGTTTCTCGTGCTCCTCCCGGGATTTGGAGTACACAAGAATATCATCAATAAACACCACCACGAAACAATCAAGATAAGGCAGGAATATCCTATTCATCAAATCCATGAACACAGCCGGTGCATTAGTCAACCCAAATGGCATCACAACAAACTCGAAATGCCCGTATCGAGTTCGAAATGCCGTCTTCGGTATATCCTCCACCCTAACCTTCAGTTGATGGTAACCATCTTCGAAGATCAAATTTCGAATACACAACTAAGCCCTGTAGTTGGTCAAACAAATCATCAATGTGTGGCAGGGGATATTTGTTCTTAATGGTTACCTGATTCAGCTCCCGGTAGTCAATACACAATCTCAAGGATCCATCTTTCTTCCTTACAAACAACACCGGTGCACCCCACGGCGATACACTCAGCCTAATGAAACCCCGATTCAACTCCTCCAATTGTACCTTTAACTCCTTCAATTCTTCCGGTGTCATACGATACAGTGCCTTTGACATTGGAGCGGTACCTGGCAACAATTCAACACAAAATTCCAACTCTCTATCCTGAGGCAAGTCATACTCCGATGAAAACACATTCGAAAATTCCCGTACAATTGGAACATCCTCTAACATAACAACTTTCTTAGACTTATCAACCACACATGCTAAATACCCGGTACACCCATGTGACAGCAATTTTTGGGCTTTCAAAGCCGATATCATACGAATACCACCCATGCATTTATCACCCTCAAACATAAACGGAGGCATATGAGGCAATTCAAATGTGAAAATTTTCTTACGACAATCAACTATGGCATGATGAGTGTGCAACCAATCCATGCCCAAAATAACATCAAAATCACGGATAGGCAACACTACCAAATCCGCAAGCAAAACATGATCATCAATAACAACTTCGCATGCACGATGAACATCAGAAGCAACTAGGCACTCTCCCATTAGAGTAGACACCTCTAATACATAAGACAGCAATTCAGGCATAGTATGCAAGTGGCATGCAAAGTGAGATGCAATGTAGGAATGCGATGACCCTGGATCTATAAGGACTCGGGTTCGCTCTCTCGAGACAAACAAAGTACCTCCTATCACGTTGGGATCGTCAGGAACACCCCTCTGATCTAAGGCGTACACTCGACCCTGGACTCTCGGTCAACCGTCGTTGTTCCTCTTCACCCCCGTATTCTGTTGTGCACCACCCTGAGGTAAACCCCTATTTCTTGAACAATCCTTTTGGAAATGCCTGTCATCACCACACAACAAGCATCTCCCCTGTTTCATCCAACACCTCTCCTCCGAGTGCCCAGTCTTCTTGCAGAAGTTACAGTTAAACCTTGATTCACGCTGTCCATGGCCTCCCGGTTGCTGTCCCGTTTGGCCTGCCGGTTTACTCACATTCTTCCCTTTACTGGAAGTCCCACCTGTGTTCTGCCTCTTCCAATTTTACTGCGAAGATTGCATATTACCATCCCTGTTACCTGGCTTACCCCGGTGCTCCTCGATGTCATGTTCAATTTTGTATGCTTTATCCACCGCGCTTTGGTAACTCGGTAGATCAAGCGGTAATAGTTGTTTTCTATACTCCGTCCTCAACCCCTTTACAAATCGATAGACCTTCTTCTCTTCCGTCGGAATCAAGTGTGAACAATATCGTGCCAATGCCGTGAATCTCGCAGAATACTGTCCTACCGTCAACGATCCCTGCTCAAGACTCAGAAACTCTACCTCCTTCTTTGCCTGTACCACGTCAGGGACAAAATGGTTCCTGAATTGTCGCAGAAATAGTTCCCAAGCTCGTTCCACACCTTCCTGCACCTAACTCGCCTCAAGTACTCGCCACCAGTGTTCAGCGGCATCCTCCAACTTAAAAGCTGCAAATTTAATCTTGTCACCGTCAGTACAGTCAATTGCTGCAAAGATCTTCTCAATCGACTCTATCCATCTCTCTGCTTTCATCGGATCCGGCTCCCCATCATAGCTCCTCGGTTTCATCTTCAAAAACCTTCCTAATCTCCGGTCATAATCCCCATTGCCCCCAGCTGGTTGGGCCACCTTGTGACCTCCTGCCTGTCCCAAACCCGCCATTGCCTGCCTCTGTAGCTCTATATTCTACCTGTTCATTTCCATCATCGATTGTATGAATCCCTGCATCATATTCACAATCCCCTCATTCGGATTACTCGGCATCTCAGGCTGTACCCCCGGCTGTCCCGCAGGTTGAACTCTAGGCTGTGTGGGTGGCGGGGTATTTCCTTGTTCAGTCGAAGTAATCCCGGCTCCACTCGAGCCACCATCCTCAGTACTAGCACCATGTCTAGTCTAAACCATGATGAAACACCTGCAATAAACACTCGACGTTAACGACTTAAACACACAACCAACCCTCCTAAGCTAAAGATTCTCTCCCGGCTAGCTAACTTATGCTCTGATACCAACTGTCGCGACCCGACCCAAGATCCGATGTGAATCCCGTTCGAACCGCGAGACAATGAGGAAAACATGAAAATAGCATCTCAAAAATTCCATTTAAAAGAATGCAAAGTCATGAGAAAACCCTGTAATGCACGTGCAAGTTTTCTTTAAACAGCAAAACCTTTCAAACAATACTAAACCTCGACGGCGAAACAAGCCGGAGAAACAACACGTTAGCTAGCAATAACAAACTCGAGCTAACATGCTCGGTACATGTAATAACTATATCAGAGTACGCGGAATAAAAGTTAACAATGTGTACAACAGCACGGCAACCATGCCGGCACAACAAAAGAATATATCACATAACAATTAAGACAACTACCTAACGAATACATTGTTTAAGTAACAAGTACACCCTCGGCCTCACCAAAAGAAAATACTTAGGGACAAGGTGCACTACCAAGAGATGTCGTCCAACGGATCCGAACTTGGACACTAAGGATTCCTCGCCGGCGCTTGATCTAAGAAAAACAAATGAAAACAAACGGGGTGAGTTGAAAACTCAATAAGCTACTAATGCAACAATATGGCATGCTAGATGCAAGACAATAAATATAACAAGTATTCATGTCATCACGATATTATTTCAATACCAAACGGGAATAACATGTATTGCACATAACCAAACAACCCCATACTACATGAGAGGCTCGACGATCGCCAACCGTCCCATACCGGTTGGAAACTATGACCAACATTCGTTCATATAGGAAGCACATAAGAGCTATAAGTAAACACATTAAAAGGGATACGGTGTCGAGGTACACCTCCGACCAAACCAATACTTCCAACCAACCAACCAATAATATACCAAGTGTAGAGCCGTTGTTGACGTGCTCGAACAAGAAAACCAATAACCAAAACACATGTGAACCATCTTCTGTATTCACGTTGACGGGTGATCTCGGTCCCTACAACCCAAGAATCTACCACGGATATAGCTTACCATGGTTGCGTATATTCCGTACAACAAATGGCGCTATACCCCTACCGTGGACAACGGTAGGGTGAGGCCCGATGTATTGGCCTTCGACTATTACGTAGCCCCAGCTCACGTAATAATCGAGCGTCAATACACCGCCAACAAATATGCCATGGACTTAACTAAATGCACAAGTAGATGTTTACTCGACATTTAAATATAAAAGGTCAAACTCCAAAGTAAGGAGTATACCACAACAAAAACAATTGACAATGATATGAATGTCACAAGTGAGTTATAATAATCTCACACCACAAATAACCAACTTACAATAATTACGACAATTTACGTAATATCAAACACATAATCGATTTAACCAAATTTTCTAACGAATCACTCGAATCATTCAAGAATTCCCAAAACACACACGTGGTCTCATAGATTATGAAATCCTAACGAACTCCGTTAGAGTCATTTTCGGTTTCTAATGAGTTCGAGTTTACGCGAATTAATCATACCGTAAACTTAACAATTACTAACCATATTTCACATTTCTAACATGTAAACATGAGTCTCCAAACACAACCAAAAAGTCAACCACAAATTTGAAAAGTCAACATAGTCAAACATACTCAAAATTGATGATTTCTAACATATATCACCAACTAACAAGTCTAACATGTAGAACAACTCATAATTGAGGAAGAACAAGGGATACAAGCTTACCTCAACAAGAAAATCTACCCAATGAATTCACAATCCAAGCTTAGCAATGGATTCCCCAAGTCTTTAGCAACCAAATGGTGGTGTTGCATGCAAGAATCTATGGTTGGATGAAGAGGGAAATAAACACACACAATAATCTCACTCTATTTCTCTCACACAAGGTTTCTTTCACACCATGGATGAAAGGTTGGAAGAGATGGTATTTTTGTGGTGTTTACTCAGTGTTTTAGGTGTAAAAAGGCTGGTCAAACAGTCAAGGTACGTTTAAGTTGGGTCAAGGGGAAAATCTGTCAAGTTTTACAGAGCAGGAAAAACAGGGCAAACTTTCTGGAAGCGGCGCAGCCGCCTAGGCGCTCGCTCAGTCTCCAGAATGCTCGAACTCAAGTTTCTACCTTTTGAGCGCTCGCCCAGGCGCTCGCCCAACTTTTAGTGCACCCTAAAATCATGAAATGTGGTCTAGAAAAGTCCCAAAATGATGCCCAAAGGTTCCATGATGGTTCTAACACTTAAGTGAAGCTAGAACACTAAGCAAAGGCTCCGAAATGTCTCAAAACCAAAGTAAACAAATAATATACCAAATCAAGTACAATGATAATGAAACTTCTAACACATATTCATACACTTGAAAAGTGTATAACAACCTCAATTGCAAGTACATATAAATGATATTTGCACATGAAATGACGATGTTAAAACATAAGATGTAACATAGAACGAATGCAAATGATGCAAATGATGCAAATGGCACGGGCGTTACATGTAGGGTTTCGAGAACCAAGTTAATATGGTGACTAAGGATCCAGCGGCCAAGTGTAAGGCCTTCGTTAGTACTTTCCAGGGCAAGGCTGTGACCTGGTATAGAAAGCTCCTTAGGGCATCGATTATCGGTTGGTCGGACTTGCGGAGTAAATTCCTGGTAAAGTTTGCCATGGCTGGGGTAACTCCCAAGGCTAGGATGGACTTGTGCAATATCAGGCAAAAAGATGGTGAAACAGTGGGAAAATATATGGACAGGTTCCAAAAAATGCTCGAGAAGGTGGATGACCTGACCGACCGTGAGGTTACCGTGTATTTTATGGGGGCATGAACAAGAACGGGCTGAAGGCTGAGTTCGGTATGCGGGAACCTTTGAATTGGGCAGAAATGTTTGCGCGTGCCCAGAGCTGGAGTGTGACCTGGGAGGAGGATGCAGAGGAGTCCAAGAAGAAGGACAAACGGAAGGACTCGAAAGTGGAGAGGAAGGATGACTCATCAAGCATGGCCGGATAATCCTCGAGCAAGGGTTGGCGAAGAAATCGCACCCGGGCGACTGACCGCATGGATTTTGATCCACTCAACACCACAAGGGAAAACTGACGATCAGCACTCCAGATCGTTAGATCACTGTGCAAGAAAAGGAGAAGTTCACCACGACAACTCCCATGAACATGGATATGATCCTCGCTGTCGAGGAAGATGATGAGGGGATGTATATTGAGCAGAATAGCACGCAGGATACTTCGCAGTCGGAGATGGAGATTGAAACACTGCAGGTCAGAGAAACACCAGACATCCAGCCACGCGGTGATTTGGATGAGGTAATTATCAATCCTGCTTACCCCGAGCAGAAAGTCAGGGTGGGCAGAGGCGCCACTCCAGAGGAGTGAGATAGGTTGATAACCTTTCTTCGTAGAATCCTGGACGTGTTCGATTGAGGCTCGTTATTTTAATGCAAAAAAATTAGCTTATTCGCTTGTTGTATCAGCTCAGAAATTACGAGCTTATTTTTCTGCACATGAGATTGTCGTGTACTCTGACTATCCCCTTCGTAAAATTCTGCATAAACCAGACTCCTCGGGCAGGCTTCTGGCCTGGTCGATCGAGCTGATAGAATTCCACATTGATTATCAGCCACGAAGGGCAATCAAGGCTCAGGCATTGGAAGATTTCTTAGTTGAGACAACTTTTGTTGAACAGGACATGGTGCAGGCTGCGAACATTCCTGATACTAGCATCGTTTCCTCGACTCAGCGGTCAAAGGATTGCTGGCAGTTATTCGTGGATGGTGCAACCAGTAAGGATGGGAGTGGTGCAGAAGTTTTGCTCGTATCCCTATTTGCCGAAGAAGAATTTGAGGTCGCCTTACGATTCAAATTACAGGCTTCTAATAATCAGGCTGAATATGAGGCCTTAGTTGTCGGGTTGGAGTTGGCATTGGATATAGGCGTCTCAGCTTTGACGGTGCATAGTGATTCACAATTGGTTGCCAACGAAGTTCGGGGGGAGTACGGGGTGAACAACCCCACCTTAGCCAAGTATTGTAATCTGGTTAGAGAATTGTTAGCCAGATTGGTATTTTGGGAGCTGGTTCGAATTGATCAAGCAGAGAACAAGCGGGCAGATTTCTTGTCTAAAATGGCTACTGAGGATGTTCAGGAGTTGAGCCCAGCAATTGTAGTCGAATATCTGGATTGCCCGGCTATAGAACGAGAAAGTGTTATGGACATTGAAATAACACAAAGGTATTGGGTTGATGAGATTCAAGAGTATATCGAGCAAGGGCTGCTGCCGGAAGACAAAGATCAAGCTAGAATCATTCAGAAGCGGTCAGCTCACTATACGGTGATCGAGGGTGTCTTATATCGAAGGTCCTTCTCAAAGCCTTTGTTACGATGTGTACGACCAGAAGTGACAAAAAAGCTGCTAGCGGAAGTCCATGAGGGGGTTTGCGGTGGCCATCCGGAGCAAGGACCCTAGTCGATAAGATTCTAACTTTGGGGTATTACTGGTTGACACTGAGACGAGATGCTGAAGCCTACGTAAAAAAATGTGACAAGTGCCAACGATTTGCAAATATACCTAGACTGCCATCGACCGAGCAGACGCCGGTGGTGGCATCCTGGGCGTTCGACATGTGGGGGATAGATCTCGTCGGACCATTTCCCACAGCAAGAGAAAATTGTAAGTATGCTATCGTGGCAATTGATTACTTTACCAAGTGGGTGGAAGCGAAGCCTTTAGCAAATATCACCGAGGAGAATGCCATCAATTTCGTTCATGATTACACGTTTTGGGATTCCTCGAGCAATTGTTTCTGACAATGGAACTCAGTTCTCTGACCGGTTTACTGAGGCCTGTGCCAACTTACACATCAAGCATTGGAAGTCTTCGGTGGTATACCCACAAGGGAACGGGCAGGCCGAGGGTGCAAATAAACGTGTGTTGCATGCTCTTAAGAGAAACTTAGAGGGACGAGCAGGCAGGTGGCTGGATGAATTACAGTCGGCATTATGGGCGGTCAGGACAACGGTCAGGGGGCCTACAGGAGAGACCCCATTTGCCCTGACTTATGGGTCAGAGGCCATGGCTCCAGTCGAGATGGCTCTGCCCAGCTTGAGGGTAGCACATTACGATGAGGAGCATAACATAATGGCTCGCCAGGAGGATTTGGATTTGCTAGAGGAAAAGAGAGTAGAGGCCAGAATGAAGATGGTTAATTACAAGCAGTGGGCAAAAGTACATCATGACAAGAGGATGCATAAGCGGGCGTTTCAGGTCGGTAACTGGGTCCTAAGGAAGATAGAGGCGACAGGACAAAGGATAGATAGGGGCAAACTATCACCAAATTGGGAAGGACCATACAAGGTGATTCAGGTCGTCAAGGAAGGGACTTATCGAATACAAGCCCAGGATGGAGCAGTACTGAAGCATCCATAGCATGCAGACCATCTCAAAAAGTATTACCACTAGACACTTAGGTCGCTCCATAATCGACCACTGTAATGAGACTTTAAAGATTTAATGAGAATACATTTTGATTATGGAGTTGGCTCTTTGATGAAATAAAAGAGTAAATCGCGGAGTGACCTGAGGCCTTGGCTGAACCACTTGCTACCACGAGGTACGCGAAGCTACCTCGTGGTGAGATTAGCCCAAAGGCTTATATTGTTATCTTTTCGTGCTGATTGAACCCTTTAATTAATGTTCGAGGTCACCGTCTGCTCGTGGAACAGGCTCGTGACTTAGTTAATTTTGGGTCAAAATTAGTGCCCTTGAGTGAAAAAAGGTTCCTAGATTAATGTTTGAGGTTGGATGCTACTCGAGTGACGAACATGTGACTTAGTTAATTTCAGGATATTTGAGGTTGCATGCTGCTCGGGTGACGAGCATGTAACTTAGTTAATTTTAGGTCCCTCGATTAATGTTTGAGGTTGCAAGTTGCTCGAGTGACGAGCAAGTGACTTAGTTAATTTCAGGTTCCTTGATTAATGTTTGAGGTTACATGCTGCTCGGGTGATGAGCATGTGACTTAGTTAATTCCAGGTCCCTCGATTAATGTTTGAGGTTGCATGTTGCTCGAGTGACGAGCATGTGATTTAATTAATTTCAGGGTCTACTGTATGCTCTCAAATAGAGTGATTACCCGGATTAATGATTAAGGTTGAGCTGCTCAGGTAATGGGCACGTAACTTTGTTAATTTTAGGTTAAAGGCGCACTCCTCGCATGAGCTCACGGTTCAGTTAAATATTCGTGGCTTTGAAGATAAATTGGAGGACTTGAAATGGCAAGGAGAGACTTCGGGGAAGACAGGCAGTCTTGGCACACAAAGCGGCGGGAGAATGGACGGTGGAATCAGCAAGGCGTGGTAACGATCCTGTGGAGTTAGAAGCTTCGAAAGAGGGTTTCTGGCTTTGGAGAGTTTGAAAGTTTAAAATTCGTAAAGGGGGAAAGAGGCCAGATGCCGAGTATTTATAACCCAGGAGATGACGTCAGCTGGTTCGTCACGGACATGGGCTGCAAGCCTACTAGGTAGCCCACGGGCCTACGCCCATAGCTATTATTGCGCCTCGTGAAGACGTGGCGCACCCAATCGGCGGAAACCAAGGCGATACACACACTTGCCCTATCTGTCTCCAACGTTTCCCCTTCTAATCACTTCCTCGAAGGGTGAGTACAAGGCAACGGCCGCGGGCAGGATAGTCGATGCAGCTCAGTATGACAACGAAAGATTGCTTGTAATGCTTCTTACCGCGAGCATGAATACTCTGCGAGCAGGAAGCAGGGGGCCACTAAAGAGCCAGGCCCAGCTTGTCGGCCTTGGGCCCAGGCCCAAGTCATAACAGAAGCCAAAGCCCACCACTGTGCGAGCAGATGGGCATCACCGAGCAGCTAAGTAACCTCTCAAGGATGTACGAGCACAGACTACCCCCTGGGGGCCAAGATGCAGTGAGAAGGATAAGCCTCCTCATCCTTCCCCTGACATGGGGACGTAGCCACGTAGCAGGACGCCGTTAGTTGGACGTGTCCGACGGTTACGCCCACTACACCAACATATATGCCCACAATGTTAGTATTTATGACCACTATTAGGCGATTATGACTGTTGCTATCCCCGCAATGATGAGCAGCTAATGCTAACCCTATAAAAGCTGGGGATCAACTCCAAGCCAAGGTAAGTACACTTCAATTAGCAAATACACTTCTGCCAAACTGTGATTAGAGCTGGTTACTTACTCTCACACCGGAGTGTCATTGCAGGGTCCGTCCCTGCACTCACCTAGTGTCTTCATTTGTCTTGGCAGGTAGACCTAAAGCCCAGATATCCGAACTCATTGACGATCCAGCCCACGCAACTTTCTGTGCATCATCAGTACCCATAGCATTACCCATGACATAATTGGTACCTTTTTCATATCGAGATTATTACTTATTTTGTACTTTTCATAGCAACAATAGTTGTCGGAGTCTTTTGCATCGTTGGATGAAGCCTTATATTTGCACTGTTAGTGAAGCCTCGTCAATGTGCTTGATGCAAATCTCCAACAGAGAAGTTTTGAAAATTGAGAAGTTTTGCTTCCATCGAAATCCATATTGCTCCATCAAGGCCCAAATATACTTGGCGTCTGTGTATTTGTCTATTTTTGGGAAGGAACGTGTAAATATTAATTTGACGAGAAGGTATGCTTGAAATTATAGACAATGTTTGAAATCACATATATTGGGTTAGATTCACTCAAGCAGAAGCATTGTTTATTTATCTATTTTTGGAATGCATCTTTTTTACGTGATAACAATTCGATGAGAAAAAATATTACTGATTATATTGTTTGTGATGTACGTGTGTTCGTAGCACAAACCGAAACTCTTCCGCTTCGCACTAGGGTACGAATTTGAGGTAAATTATGAAACCCTTTGTATAATTTGTCCTTCATATGAATTCATATTTTACATTGATAATCATTAAGCTGCTAAAGAAAAACTTCAAGGATAGTGAGTGTAATAATCAAATAGTCTGTAGATAAAGAGTTCCAGGGTAGCTTGTTTGATTGATACAAATTACTCAAGTTAACATGGTATCAGATCAGGAAATACACGATCGTTAACTCTGCTTCCACAAATTAAATCTGGTATTTTACCCTAAATTCAAACTGATTTTGAATCGTGTTCTTGATTTTGTGTGATAACCTTTATCAAGATTGTTCATCATGTATGAAACAAATCAAGGTACACAGAACAATCAAAATGTTAATGAAAATCATGTAGATGAATATGACTTACCAGAATCTGTGCTTCAATTACATTCTGGCCATCCTTTATTTCTTCATCCAAACGACCATCGTGGAATGACAATGGTTTCAGATCTATTAACTGATTCTAATTTTGGTTTGGAAGATCTCTGTTACTATAGCTTTGTCATCTTGGCATGATCAATGGAACAAACAAAAGGCCTTCATCATAGTGTAAATATGTGAGTGCTTAGGAGAGATGTAATAGCCTGGTGATCTTTTGGCTCTTATATAATTAAATTCTGTCAATGTTGAGATTAGATTCTGTCAATATTGAGATTAGACAAAGTGTGGTGTATATTTTTCAATTGCACATGAGACATGGGAGGATTTTATTACAAGATATACACAGAGTGATGCCCCAAAAAAAATTCATGTTCGCAAGCTATCATGTGTCATCAAGGCAATTTGAGTGTGAGTTCATTCTTTACCAAATTTAGAGGTTTATGGGATGAATTGTCCAGTCTCTTGCAAATCCCTAATTGTGTGTGTAATTACACTTGTAGAGCTTCAAGATTGCAAGAAGAGTATGAACATGATACCAAGGTAGCTCTGTTCTTGATGGGATTGGCTGATAATTACACTGATGTAAGAGGCCAGATCCTTAGAATGACTTCACTTCCTTCAATCAACAAAGCTCACTACTAGAAAGACGATGATTACCAACGGAATTTTCTGTTGGTAATTTGGGCATTTTGTAGGTAATTATGCTAAGCCGACGTCCGTTGGCAAACTTTTGTAGGTAATTACCAACAGAGAATCATGTCCATTGGTAATTACCAATGGCATATACCGTTGGTAAATTCCGTTGGTAATTACCGATGGAAATTTCCGTTGTTAAACCAAATTTCGTTCGTATTTTTCAACGGAATTTTCGTTGGTAAACTTAAATTACCAAAGAAAATTTCCGTTGTTAAATCAAAATTCTGTAGGTAATTGCCAACGAATATTTCCGATGGCAAAACAGAAAATTTTCGTTGGGAAATCATAATTCCGTTGGCACTTACGAACGGAAATATCCGTTGGTAAATTAAAATTCTGTTGGTAATTACCAACGGAACTTTCCGTTGGAAATTTCTATTTCCGTTGCTAATCACCAACAGTATTTTGAATGTTTTATATACATTTTATCAACGAAAATTCTGTCGGTAATTTAAGATAAAATTAATTTTTTTGCATTTAGTATATTTTATTATTCTAGGTACCTGATTTACCACATTTATATATAAGTACCAAAAATTAAATTGCACACAAAAATTAAAACATTAAATAAACTAAAAGTTTTAACATAAGAAAATCATACAATTTTAACTACCAAAGTTTTAACATAAAAAGTCACACAATTTTAATTACCCCTTCGTACATAAATGCCAAATATAATTTCAACTATCCCCTTCGTTAGGGGACTCTTTGAATAAAGACCTGACTAAGCTACTAGGGTCTGGCGAGGAGATAGGGGGTCGCTGTTGTTGTTGTTGCTGCATCATCATGGCCTGAATCTGCTGAATCATCTAACGTTGCTCCGCCATCTCCTTTTCCTGTCGAGCCAGCTTTTCTTTTATCTCCCGATTCTCCTCAACAACCGCACGCGAAACATTATTCTGCAACTCTTCTAACAGATGAGATCGTGCTGTGGATGGGGAACCTTGAGAAGAGGCTATAGATCCATTAAGCACAAGCCCACCTATCCCGTATATCCTCGTTCCCCTCTTCTTCCATCCTTGAGAAGCAACAGAATTCCATATCTCAAGGCTCCATTGAACATTCTCCCCTCTTCTTCGCTTCAACCGGCCCTCGGCAACCTCTGCGAGTGCACGCGCCTTATAATCATTCTGTCATATAAAAACAAGTACAATATCAATTTATATACATGAGTAATACATTAAAATTTAATAACATTAAACATTTTGATACTTACATTTCCTAAATCTGCTGTTTGATCAATCCACTTAAGGGGTTGACCGGGAGCACTGGGGTGGTGTGTGTGCTGACCAGTCGTTGAGATATTCGACGTAAGGACCATATGCCTCAGTCTACAATCATAATTAAACATATATAAGAAATAAATTTATACTAACACCCTTTAAAAAATAAGTAATGTAAGAAAAGAATTAAATTTCCACTAACACCCTTTAAATTGGAATCATTTACACTAAAAACCACCACCCAACCTTTGAAATCCATGGCTTTAAGTTTAGCAGTAACACATCTTATCTAATCCACCAATGACCGCACTACATAAAAAGTATTAACTCCGTAACAGAAGACTACATGATGGATGTCATGGTAGATGTTACCAGATCCTCGGGTGATGGATGTCATGGTAGATGTTATCACATCCTCAGCCACATCTGGAGGCGTCCCAGCAACAGCAGCAATTTTCTACCATAATTATGAGATTGTTTCCTTGTGTGTTTATATGTCAATTACCGATTCCTAGCATAATTAGGAGATTGTTTCTTTATTTGTTAATGTGTTAATACATTGTATAAATACCCTTTTAATCAATGAAAGAATTTATATTGCCATTGCAAATCAAATTTTACATAGTATCAGAGCAGGTTTAAACAAAAATCCCTAACCAACCTTCAAGCCGTCTTCCAATTTTTTTTTTCTCGTCAACATGGGAGAACCAAACAACGGGAAAACTGCTACAGCTTTTTCCAGTCACACCACCGTGGATGTCATGTCTCCATATTACATCCATGCTTCAGACAACTCCGGCCAACTCTGCGTTAGTGATATCCTCCGCAACGAAAACTATGTCGATTGGGATGATGAGATGAGTAATGCCTTATTTGCCAAAAATAAAATAGGTTTCGTTGACGGCTCAATTCCGATGCCTAATGAAGACTCGCCAAAATTAATGCTATGGAATAGGTGCAACGCAATTGTAAAAGGATGGTTGAACACGTTAATGGAGAAGGAGATAAGGGGCAGGGTGAAGTATGCCAAAACTGTCGTAGAAATCTGGAGTGATCTAGAGGAGAGGTTTGGGAAAGAGAGTGCACCAAGAGCGTACAAGTTGAAATGCACGTTGACACAAACACGACAAGAGAGGTTGTCGGTCTCGGCTTACTACACTAAGTTGAAAGAGCTTTGGGACGAGATACAATCAGTCTCTCCTATGCCAAAGTGTACTTGTGGTAAGTGTACGTACGACATACCCAAGCAACTTGTGAAGCTACAAAAGGGATATCGTGTCCCTATTGTGTACTTGTGTTTGTTGGATATCCTCATGCACAAAAGGGATATTGTGTCTTTGATGTGGAGCAGAACAAAGTCTACACATCCAGGGATGTAGTTTTTGTAGAAGATGTGTTTCCTTTTAACATCCAGCACTGCCACAATTTTTTTTCGAAGATGCCAGTTTGGATGTTTTGCCAGATGTTACAATATATATATATATATATATATATATATATATTTTAAAGAAAAAGGGGCGGCACCCTGCTAAATTTTATTAAAATAGAAAAGAGGTACAAACTTGAGGGGGACAACCAGCCTGGCCCTTATAACCGGGAGGACAAAGGAGCCTAACCTCGAAAAAGAAATACAAATCCAAAAATAACAAAGGGAAAGTATTACTTCCTAAAGCTATATAAACCAAATTCATCATGCCCTAAAGCCTGCCAAACACTTATAGGGAGAAAACCTTTGTTAAGAAACGTGGTAGAGGATTTATGAGAATAAGCATGAGCTGCCAGCCGATCAGCCACCTGATTTGCCTCTCTAAAAACATGCTGAAGCCGAAAACTTCCCAGCAAAGACTTACAAAGCCGAAGATCATAAACTTAAGACCATGGGAGGAGAGATTTCTCAGAGATACCCATAACTGCCACTAAAGAATCTGATTCAACTTCAACCAAATCCAGGTGAAGATGTCGACAAAGAAGCAAACCATCCCAAAGAGCCAAAATTTCAGCACGAGTGTTTGTGCCCGGTCCATAGAAATTAGAAAAAGCACGAATCATTTTACCACATCTATCTTGAATAATACCTCCCCCCGCACAATTACCATCAACTGCAGAACCGTCAGTGTTTAACTTATACATGGCAGACGAAGGAGGATTCCAGCGCAGCCAAGTCCCACGTCTGATAGGAACATCAAGGATCGGTAACCCCAATATCTGCAAAGGAAGGGGACTAACACTATCCATAGAAACTTTGGGCCAATAAATCAAAAACATATCTTGTAATCCATGAAGAACATTGTTAAAAATCAGAGTCGAATTCATCGGAATGTTTTCAAAAATCGCTTTGCATCTTGCTTTCCACAACTCCCAACAAGTAAAAACCAAAATACCAATTTGACAAGCTCCAATCTGAGTACAAATCGAAGCTCGATCAGCCCAAATCTCAAAGAGATGTTGTAACGAAACATACCTATTAACTTTGTCGAAGGCGGTCGCAAACTTGCTCCATACATACAAAGCAGCTTCGGAATGTAAAAAAAGATGAGCCAATGTCTCACATGCAGGGTGCGTAACACAACAAACACACTTCGAAACTATAAAAATCTTCCATCGCTGCAGAGCCAAGTCCACCGGAACAGCTCCATGGAAAAGTTTCCACATGAATCCACTTACCTTCAAAGGAATCCATCGCTGCCAAATTTTCTGAGCCCAACGAAGCTTGGGGCTACGAAACCGAGAGTTATTCCAAAATGCCGCCGCCGTGAACTCCCCAGATGGCGTTAAATTGTAGACCAGCTTATCCTCCAAATCTGGATCAAGCTATACCGAAGCAAGCCACCCATGCAAACCGTCGGGAATGAAGGCCAGAAAATCTGGTAGCTGTTCGAAAGCCTCCCTCACAGTTAACTTGATGTCAATCGGTTGAGGACCATGCAGTAACTCGCCACACCAATTCTCATTCCAAAAAGATACATTTCCCCGCCCAAGAACCCATTGGCTACTTTGCTGAACTTTCGGCATAATATTCATGATTGTCTTCCAAATATGAGAAGCTGAAAAAGGAGTAGCAAAACCACTAATCTGGCCATATTTAGCACGTGCATAAGATGCCCATAAACTTTTACCTTGAAGAGCACTCCATGCAAGCTTAGCATGCAAGGAGTCCATGACTTGAGAGAGAGACCGCAAACCAAGACCTCCTTCGTCTAGAGGCCTACACACCACCTCCCAGGCTAACCAATGAGCTCTATGAGATCCAGCCGCATCCTATAAAAAATTAGCCATTGCCTTTTCAATATTTCGAAGAACCACTTTCGGAACTTTAATAGCCGCAAGAGTATATATCGGAATGCTGGCAAGGACTGATTTCAATAAGACTATCTTAGCACCAAAAGAGAGAAGTTTAGATTTCCATCCGCTAATCTTATTAATCACCCTCTTCTCTATATCCTCAAAATAGCACCTTTTGATCCTCCCCTTAAACAAAGGAAGACCCAAGTATTTCATTGGGAGAGAACTCTGAGAACAGCCAGTCCAAGAGGATATGTTACGAGCTTCGTTGCGAGAGCACCGGTCTGAAAGATAAAAACCACTCTTGGCTATATTAATAAGCTGACCCGAAGCCTCTTCATAACTAGCAAGAACCTTTTTTAGAGCCATAATCGATCGACGACTAGCATTACAGAAGATTAGCATATCATCAGCATATAACAAGTGTGAAATCACAATCCCATCCCAACCATGCAAATAAGGCTGAATTTTTCCGTCCGTAATAGCCTTCTTAATATTGAAAGATAAAACCTCCTGGGCAATAATAAAAAGTAACGGTGACAAAGGATCGCCCTGCCGGACACCTCGAGATGATTTACAAAAACCATACCCTTCACCATTAATCTGAAAAGAATACCAAATATTACTAATCAGTTTGTATATTAAATCACAGCTAACATCATCCAGCCCAATTGCCTTCAAAGCATGCAATAAAAAACCCCATTCAAGACGATCATATGCTTTTGACATGTCCAGCTTGAAAAGCACATTACCACCCCTGACTTTCATGTCAATTCGATAAACTAATTCGTGCGCTAGAATGATATTTTACCACCCCTGACTTTCATGTCATTTCAGATGTTACAATATCTTTGGACATATCTGCCACACCAGCAGATATCGTTTTACAGAATGTTCCTCCAGGACAGAATGTTGTTCAAATTGGGAGTGCTCCGGAACATCAGCAGAATTCTTCAGGCAGTGGGCACATTGATATGAAAGGGTTGCGTCGTAGCCATCGAGTGCCAGCCAAACCCAAGCATCTTGATATTTTGTTACTGAGCTCCCACAATCTATAGACCATGCGCAACCTACTGCCAATACAGGAACCTTCACGGTACATCCCTTATCTCACTTTGTTTCGTATGAAAATTTTCTCCCACTTATAAAGCCTTTCTTGCGGCCATCACTTCTCATGATGAGCCAAAGAATTTTCACCAGGCAGTAAAACATTCACATTGGCGTGAAGCAATGCAAAAGGAGATACATGCTTTAGTCTTAGAATGGGACGTGGACTTTAGAGGAATTACCCCCTGGCAAGAAAGTCGTAGATTCCAAATAGGTCTACAAAATTAAATACCAGCCAAATGGTGAAATTGAAAGATATAAAGCCCGGCTAGTAGCAAAGGTTTCACACAGGTTGAGGGTATAGACTTCCATGAAACTTTCGTTCCAGTTGCTAAGCTAGTGACTGTGCGAAGTGTGCTTGCTGTGGCTGCAAAGAAGAATTAGTTGATACAGCAGTTGGATGTTAACAATGCCTTTCTCCATGGCGATCTAAAGGAAGATGTTTACATGCAGATACCACAAGGTTGGCGAAAGGAAGGAGACACGAGAGTGTGTCGCTTACGCAAATCCTTGTATGGCCTCAAACAAGCATCCCGCAATTGGTATCACAAGTTCACTAAAGCCTTGCTTGATATTAGTTTTCGCCAATCTCAGGCTGATCATTCCTTGTTCATCTTCAAACAAGGTAATATATTTGTATGTGCCCTTATCTATGTGGATGATGTTATTTTGGCTGGAAATGATGTCGACAGGATAAATATTGTCAAGAGCCATCTTCATGATCAATTCAGTATTAAGGATTTGGATCCATTGAAATACTTTCTCGGGATAGAGGTTGCTCGTTCGCCGCAAGGCCTAGTCTTGAGTCCAAGGAAGTATGCCCTTGATATTCTCGAGGAGATGGGTTTACAAGGATGTCGTCCCAGTTCTTTTTCGATGGAACAAAATTTGTGGTTGGATGATGACGCACCAAGATACATTCGGTTGTTTCCTGTTCGTCTGCCGAAGCGGAATACAGGGCTATGGCCGCAATGGTAAGTGAACTTTTTTGGTTACAGTGGTTGTTGATTGATCTTGATGCACCTCAGCAGGTGGCCACACCACTCTTTTGTGATAATCAGGCTACGATACATGTTACGAAGAATTCTGTTTTTCATGAACGTACAAAACATGTTGAGATGGATTGTTATTTCGTTCGTGAACGAGTTGCATCTCATGATATTTGTAAGACCCCGACTTTATTTTATCTTATATCGGGTATTAGAATCATTCTAGAGTCCTTTAGGAATTTTTTTTTTTAATTTATTTGGATATGTCTTGGGCGCTAGAAGACAGAAAATTTGGATAAGATTGGAAGTTGGATAAGTATCACGAAAGGATAAGAAAGAAAAAAAGGATAAGATCAAACAAGTGGATAAAGATGAAATCAGATAAATTTAATACCTCGTGCTTGGCTAGAGAAGTCATCATGTTGAAGTTTTTTTTCCTTGTGATGACACCTCATGCTTAAGTATCGACTCATCAACAAGAATGATGAGCCATTATTTAAGGATTTCTCTTGTTACGACACCTCGTGCTATGATTTGATGAGTCGTCGTTGTGGGCTCGACATGTGGCAGTTACTATGGTGATTCACCTACTTACCTTAGGCCTATATAAAGGGCTTGAAAATCCTTGTTGTTCATATACTTTTCACACACAACACACTAAAACATACACTTCTTTCACTTCCCTCGGGTGTGAGGCTCATTTGGTGCTCGGGTATTCATAATTTGGATAAACTGATTTTCGTAGAAATGACGTGTTCGATGAGTAGATCATTTCCGACGAGGCTCGTTTAATGCTCAACCACTCAGAATTTGGATAAACTGATTTCCGTAGAAACGATGTGTTCGATGAGTAGATCATTTTCGGGTAAAGTTTAATTAAGGAAAAGCGCTAGAGGTAAGTTACTAAACTCTCGTCTTTAAATATTGCATGATAGACTAAAAATAGTTCTCATACTATAGAAGACAGGTAGTTCATATACTATTTGTAAAAGTTGATAGGTAACATTTGCTTGGGATAAATGGATGCTCAAAGCTTGGACGACTGTGACAGCAATATATTTAATAAGAGAACCCTTTTGAAAGCTTACTTGGCAGGTAAGTTACTAACCCCCTCCTATTTAAAGTATCTGCACGATAAACTAAAGATAGTCTCATGCCATGATTAAAGGTATACTAGTTATTAGCAAGTTGTATTGCTTGATGAATGTAATACCCTAGCTCTCCTATATGTTAATTGTATATTTGTATGCTTTGTTATTATGTTAAATATACATGATAGAAATATTTCCATAGCATGGTAATAATAGGATGCCATGGTAATGATGTGAATTATGTTGATATACATTGTGTAGTTGACATGTATTGTTTGTGTTACAAGTCATGTAACCTTTGTGTTATATTTCTAGCAAAGTTCTTAGATTTGTTGGGAATCCTTGTTGGGTGTTTTGGCTTTATAACTTGTTAGAATTTGCTTAAGAATCATTTGGGATAGCCTTGGTTGCATTTTAGAAACTTGGTATTTAGCATTGAGCATACTAGGTACAAAGCGATCGCCTTGGCTAAGGCCAGAGCGATCGCCCTGTGGACAGGAAGTTAGCTTTGGTGATCTGGGGACAAAACGATCGCCTTGGATTATTCCAGAGCAATCGCCTTGTAAGCTGAGGCTAAAGCGATGGCTTTGCCTCGAAGTAGGGCGATCGCCCTAAGTACAGAATTTCTGGATGTGATTTAATATTATGATTTTACATGTTAGATTTGTGGGCTGATGAGAGGACACGTCTTTGGAGTGTAAATCAGCCTCTCTTCCACCTCTTCCACCGCTTGAGTCCTTGAGAGAGAGACATAATACTCTCACTTCATCTTTGATCATCCAAGAACATAAGAGAGTGTTAGTGTGTGAGAAAAGACTGAGATTGCTGTGTGTTCTTCATCTCTTCACATTTCAACCATCAAACCTTGCATGCAAGACCATAGTTGGGTTGCTAAGGACTAGGAGAACTACTTTGAAGGCTTTGATTAACTTTTTAGTAGTTTGATTTGCTAATTTGAGGTAAGTTACTAATTTCCCTTTGTATGCTTTAAGCTTCAAACATGCTAGTTACATGATGAATTTGCTAGCCTTGTTAAAGATGTTAATTACATGTCTAATTGCTACATGGATGTATTAAAATCTTGTTGTGTTAGATTCTTGGTATAAGATGGTTTGGGTGAGATAATTACCCTATTGTTGAACTTAGAATTGCACTAAGAGAAGAACAAAGACTAGAGTTGGGAAGTAAGTTGCATATAGCAACTATACCCAAAGTGAACAATTATGTTTATGAAACCTTGTAGGAGAATTTTGGATGAACAATATACACCGAAATTATGTTAAATCCCTACAAAAATCCAGGTTATTTTGAGTAGGATTATGAACTCTCATACAAGTTGATTAAGTGAATGGTTATTATGTGTGATGTAGAGACTTGTGATTAGCTCTATGTAGATGTGAAAACTTGAGTAAATATATGCTTGTTGTTGTGATATGTTATGGAGTTATATACATTACTTGGGGTTAATTTGCATAAGATGAGTAGATACCATTTTGTGCATTGCATTAAGTCCAGCTGGCACTTGTTAACGAGTCATGGTGGGATGACATATAGCCATGACAAATCAATGTTTGGGATTGATATAGGTCCCCATACCGGAGTGCACACACACCTCATCTGTTGGCCACAGGTTGGAGGTAGCCCCACTTTTGTTGCAATACGCGTAACTTTGGTTGCTAAGTCTTCAACTCATGCATGTTTCCGTTAATTTACACCCACGTGAGAATGTTGAATTCACATTGCGTTTTCTTGATATTGATTTGGCTCTCCAAACTGAAAAATCTCCTGCATTGACCGCAAAAAGTACCAAAGAGGATATGGATCTCCATAAACTGTGGGAGAAAGGTAACAGATTGAGCCTTATGTTTATGCGAATGATGATTGCTGCAAACAATACGACTTCTCTTCATGAAACGAAATTGGCTAGGGAATTCACGTAATCGATTGCAGAATTCTTTAAGACTACAAATAAGTCCCTTGTAGGAAAATTAATGTCAAAACTCGCTACTATGAAGTTTGATGGTGCACGATCAATGCACAATCATATTATTGAGATGCAAAACCTTGTAGCTAAGCTTCAAAATTTAGGAGTGAAAGTGGACGGGAATTTTCTAGTTTAGTTTATCCTAAATTCTCTTCCTCCACAGTATGCCCCTTTTTCAAGTGAACTGTAACTCTATTAAGGAAAAGTGGATAGTGAATGAACTATCTTACATGCTAGTTTAGGAAGAAGAAAGACTGACTCAACAAGGTACTAATGTTATACATCTCACTGCTCAAGGAGCGAATCATAAGTTTGGGAAAAAGGCTGGAAAAGGTCAAAAAAGAGCACCACCCAAAATGAATAATAGAGTCCAACCTGCTCAAGTCAAGGCAAAGAACGAATAAGTTTGTTGTTTCTGTAAGATACCTGGACATTTCCAGATAACCGTGAGAAACGTCGTAATTGGTTTGAAAATAAAGGTAATCTTTTTGGATTCGTAAGTTTTTCAGAATCAAACTTCTCTTATGTGCCTTCAAATACAAGGTGGTTGGATTCAGGTGCTAATGTTCATGTTTCTAATTCGATGCGAGGATACTTTACAACCCAATTCATAAACCCAACTGAAAACTTCTTAGCTGTAGAATACGACAATAAAGTTCGTATCGAAGCTATTGGAACATATCGTCTTGTTCTTAAAAAATGATATTATTTGGATTTAATCTAACTATCTCTTGGATATATAAAGCTGCCAACTGACTCAACGAGTATGTCATCGAAATGGGAATAAAATGAGCTAATTTCGTCAATCGATCAACCACAACCCACATGGCATCAAACCCCCATCGAGTATGTGGCAACCCTGTCACACAATCCATGGTAATATGTTCCGACTTTCATTGTGGTATCTCAAGTGGCTGTAGTAAACCTGCGGGCCTTTGATGCTTAGCTTTGACTTGTTGACAAGTTAACATCTCGATACATATTCTGCTATCTCTCGTTTCATACCCTTCCACCAGAATTGCTTCTTTAAATCTTTATACATATTGGTACTTCTTGGATGTATGGTATATCTAGCCTTGTGGGCTTCATCAAAAACTTGTCGCTTAATTTCCTCATTCGAAGTTACATAAATCCTCCTCCGAAATACAAGAATACCATCTTTGTTCATCGAAAACTCAGAAGTCTTACCTTCAGCCAATTCACCCATTATCTTTCCAAATGTTGGATCACTAACTTGAGCTTCTTTTATTTGTTGGAACACTACCGGCGTAGCCCAAACATTTGCAAAAATTATCCCATGTTCGATCTCACTAGGACTCCAATCCCTCAAGTCTTCTAATATCTTCCATTCTCGAACCATCAAGTGAGAAATGTAAGTCTTCCTACTTAGTGCATCCGCTACCACGTTTGCTTTTCCTGGATGATAAAGAATAGTGCAGTTGTGATCCTTCAATTTCTCCATGCATCCCTTGTCTCATGTTTAATTCTTTTTAAGAGAAAAGATACCTCAAACTCTTATGATCCGTGTAAACTTCGAATTTTGCTCCATACAAATAGTGTTTTCATTTGTGTAACGCAAACATAATCGCCGCCAACTCTAGATCGTGAGTAGGATAGTTCTGTTCAGCGATCGTCAACTTCTTTGATGCATAAGCGATAACCCTTCCATTCTACATTAATACACAACCCAAACCCTCCTTGGAAGCATCACTATAAATTATGAAATTTTCACCGCCACTAGGTAATGCTAACACCGGAGCCGTTGTTAACCGCCATTTCAACTCTTGGAAACTAATTTCGCACTTATCATCCCAAACAAATGGTGTTGTCTTCTTCGTTAAGTTTGTCATTGGAATAGCGATCTTAGAAAATCCCTCGATGAATCTTCGGTAGTACCCTGCTAACTCCAAGAAACTGCGAACCTCGGTCACGGTACTTGGCTTTTCCCACTTTGTCACTGCTTCAATCTTTGAAGGATAGACAACTATTCCCGCACTTGAGACAACATGCCCTAAGAATGCCACTTCTTCCAACCAAAATGCACATTTGCTAAATTTGGCGAACAAATGTTTCTCTTGAAGAATAGATAATACTACCCGGAGATGTTGCTCATGCTCTTTTCGTGTCTTGGAACAAACAAGGATATCATCAATGAATACCACGACAAAACAATCTAAATACTGATGGAATACTCGATTCATTAGATCCATAAATACTGCGGGTGCATTTGTTAACCCAAACGGCATGACCATGAATTCAAAATGCCCATATCTTGTACGGAAAACAGTTTTTGGCACATCTTCCGTTCGCACTTTCAATTGATGGTAACCACTTCTCAAATCCAACTTGGAATACACAATAGATCCCTGTAACTGATCGAACAAGTCATCAATGTGTGGCAAAGGATATTTATTCTTGATTGTTACCTGATTCAGCTGTCTGTAATCGATACACAATCTCAATGTACCATCCTTCTTTCTAATGAACAACACTGGTGCACCCCATGGTGATACACTCGGCTTAATGAAGCCCCTGTCGAGTAATTCCTGTAACTGTACCTTTAATTCTTTCAATTCGGCAGGCGCCATTCTATATGGAGCTTTCGAAATTGGAGTTGTACCCGACAATAGTTCAATACAAAACTCACCTCTCGATCAGGAGGCATGGCATACTCAGTAGAAAACACATCAGAAAATTCACAAACAACCGGAACTTCCTCTAACTTTGGCGTAGCTATACTTTTATCAACCACACAAGCCAGATATCCCGCACAACCCCGAGATAGTAACTTTCTATCTCTCAAAGCAGAAATAACATTTATACCACTTTGCACATTATCACCAACAAGCATAAACTCAGATATACCAGGCATAAAAAATGTAACTTTCTTGCTCTGACAATCTACTATAGCATGATAAGCACATAACCAATCCATACCAAGTATCACATCAAAATCACGTATTGGCAATACTACCAAATCTGCATGTAAAGTGTGATCACCAATAAGTATGTTATAAGCTCGATAGACATCCGACGCTATCATATGTTCTCCTTATGGAATAGACACCTCAAACATATATGGCAAAGACTGAGGTAACACACATAAATTGTGCACATAATGAGATGCAACATATGAATGAGATGACCCTGGATCTATAAGCACTCATGCCTTACTACCGAAAATAGAAAGACTACCTCCTATCACAGACGTCAACTCAGGCACTCCTCGTTGATCGAGTGCAAACACACGACCCTGTACCTTAGGCCTACCATCACTATCTCTCTTGGCACCGCTAAACTGTTGACTAGAGGCTCCCGGCTATCCACCTTTCAACTTAGGACAATCTCTTTTCATGTGTCCCATCTCCCTACACTGAAAACATTGACCCGCTTTATACCCCAACTTAAACCGATAACTATCTTCGGAATGCCCCAGTCTCGAACAATAGTTACATGTCACTGGAGTACTTCGCTACCCTTGAGTGGCAGGAACATTAGGACCTCTCCCACTAACCTATTGCCTTGATTGTACCTTAGACTGAGATCTATTCTGAATACCTCCACGATTTTGGTTGCTAAAATTACCCCTGTTACCTCTATTACCTCCACATTGTCCTCGCCCAACTGATTGCGAAGACTGTTGAAAATTACTTACACCCATTCTTCCTTTGTGCTCCTCGATATCGCCCTCTATCGCATATGCACGATCCACCGCGCTGCGATAATCAGTACGCTGAAGTGATAGCAATTGCTTCCTATACTCCATCTTCAAACCTTTCACAAACTTTTGAGTCTTTCTCACCTCATCCGGAACTAGATAAGTACAATATCGGGCCAACTTGATAAACTTCGCGTAACACTGTGCCACCGTCATACTCCCTTGCTCAAGATCGTTGAATTCCCTTTATCTCTTGTCACGAACCACTGTTGGAACATACTGAGCCTTAAATTCCCTCAAGAAGTTAGGCCAACTAGACTGTATCCCTTGTAAGTTCCAGCTTTCTTGCAATACCTGCCACCAGTGCTCCGCCGCACTCTCTAGCTTGAACACTACTAATACCACTTTCTCGTCATAAGTACATCCCAAAGCTGCAAATAATTTAATGACATGTTCGACCCATAACTCCGCCTTTGTAGCATCAGGCTCTCTAACAAAGGTTCTCGGTTTCATCTTCAAAAATTTCTCAAATACTACAGTATTATTTCTGTCTTACTTCTGGCTATGGTACTACCACTTCAGGTTGTGGTGCCGCTCCTGCATCAATTCTCTGAGACATTTGATCCATTCTCTCCATCATTCTATTTTATATAGTCATCAGCATCTCGTTCTAATTCTGATTCTGTTTAGGAGGCACATTCTGTGGGTGATCAACATTTTCATCGCCTTGTTTACTTCCCCTAGCACCTGACTCAACACGTTTAGTCTCAACAATCTTAACAATCTACACACAACACTCGACGTTAAAAACTCAACAATAACCACACCCACCTAGGCCAAGGAACCTATCCCGGCGACAGCAAAACCATTGCTCTGATACCAACTATGACACCCCGACCCGGATTTCCATACAAAATCCCAAGGTCGGGATGCCATAACAACATAACAAGACTTAGCATAAATGTAAACACTTGATTTAATAATGATAAACAAGTCTTCAGCGAAACTACTGCCGGAACACCAACTAATAACAACCTCGAGTCCAAAACTCGAGGGAAGAAATAACAAGAATTTTAACATCATCGGCCATAACATGCCGGAACAACAAAATAAACCACGAGCCACAACATGCTCGGAAACACAACTGGAATAATAACCAACTGTACAAAAGCGCGACATCCATGTCGACTACCAAAAGAATAATACAAAACCAAGTATGATTCTACCCAAAAGTAAAGTCTATATAACTTTACATAACCATCGTATCTCACCAAAAGAAAACGCTACAACAACTGTACAAACCAAGTACAACCACGAAGACAACCTGCTATCTAGTCGCGTCCTCACCGACCTCACCGAGAGCTGCCTGGCTGGTTTGGATCTAAGGAAAACATTAAACACAACGGGGTGAGTCGAAACTCAATAAGTTACTAAATGCAACTCTATGACATGGCATAATGATCATTTTTAATCATAACAAAGTGATAGCATTTTTGTACATCACAACTCAACATGAAATATCATCTATAATATACAACTCATGTTAAACACATAGCACTTTGATATTCACATAAGTGCTTATAAATAAATCACACAACAAAGGATATCTTTCTCTTTATCTGTCTTTGCGTTGCTCCTGCAATACACAAAATAACTAACGTACACAAAATAACTAACGTGTATCGATACTCATCTATGATATATTGACATCCCCGAACCTGCCAGGACTCCCCGAAAATCTATCAGATCTTACACTACAACAAAAAGGACTTTTAACAACGTTTTTTGCACAACGTTTTTTGCAAAACGTTGTTAAAAATTAGTTATAGACAACGTTTTTATTTAAAACGTTGTGGTTTGTACTTAAGACAACGTTTTCAGAATAAACGTTGTTAAAAATCATACATTAGACAACATTTTAAAAATAAATGTTGTTAAAATCATACATTAGACAACGTTTTTATAATAAACGTTGTTAAAAATCATAAATTTCACAACGTTTTGAAAAAAAACGTTGTCGTAAAATATATTTTAACAACGTTTTTTTATAAACGTTGTGTTAGCCTCAGCCAGATCCGAAATGTTTTCCACTCCCGCCGAAAGCCATTTTCGCGCTTTAGTTAAAACACCCCTTAATCAAAATCCCCAAATGTGTTTCCCTCGCTCTCATCGCTGCTCTTTCTCCCTCTGAACGCAAAATTCCCTTCATCGATCACAGCCTATCGCCGGGATTGCCAAGTCTCCTTGTGTGACTGCTGAGTGTACATGTCGTTGCTACTCCTCGTGCGTCGCTGCTCTCCTCGTGCGCTGCTAGTAGTCAAAAATCATCTGATAAGTGCCTATCTCACTCTCTTTCGATCTTTCCTCTATCTTTCTCTCGTTCTCTCACTTTCTATCTCTCTATCATTCCCTAATTTGTGCCCTAACATTGCTTGCACAATAGTATTTTTGGTCGTGTGTGTTTTTAATGGAGTCAGTTCCCTGTTTACCACTGCTAGGTCAATTTCGCGATTCATAATTGAATTCGTTGATAAATGGAGCCATCGATTGATGATTTTTTTAGTGATGACCACCTAGTAATCAAAAGCTAGAGTGAAACCAAATTTGGAACTCTTATTGTGTTTGGTACGAGTAAGTAATCGAAAATGGATATGGTCGATAGTTTCTGGGCACATGTCTTGCAATGTCAAACAAGGGTCTGCATTGGACACTTATCTGGCCTGAACCTTTCTTGGCTTTCAAATGTTAATGCTTCTCAGATCACCATGGTTATTAGGTGAAGTGCTGTATTAGATTTTATGTTTATTCAATTTTTTTTATTTTTGTTTTTATTTTTTTAGGAAAGGAGGGTGGCACCCTTAGTTTTATTAATCTCCAAAACTACAAGAAAGTGAAGGGGGGGGGTTAGTTCCTGCCTAGTTTGAATGCCCAAGGGGCTATAATGAGAGGGACACAAGGCCTCATCTTTGAAAATTACAGAAATCTAAATTAATCTAACTTAAGGTGTGCTAAACTTATCATGTGCAAGTCTTATCCTTACTGCTGATGTACAGAGAAGACGTGGAATGTCCAGAGTCATAAGCATAATTTGCCAAACTATCAACTGATTGACCTCTTTAAAACAGTGACGTAAAAAGAACTGTATAATTGAGAAAAGCTGTATTAGATGGTGGAGACTTTGCTCAAGTTTTTCCTACCTGCAAAATTTACTTGCAGCAGCAAGTTTTCGTATGAGTTCAAATAACATTAGAGCTTGAGGTAGCTTGCCGATTTCTTTATGTCTTTTCATTTATTTGGAAATATAATACATATTGTACAGTTAATACTCCCTCCATCCAATATGAGGAGTCTCAATTGACTTTTGTTGGTCACATTGATTATTAACATGGATCAATATTTCTAATTAACTTCAGAGAACAAAACTAAAGTCATAGTAGATTATAAAAAGTACTACCAACCATAAAAGTTTTTTAAAAGATAAGGAATCATTATTGAATATTGCTCCAACAAAAGGTCAGTTTTGAGCTAAAAATCATATCTAGTCCTCTCCGCACATTATCTTTATTATTATTTGAAAAAGCATGGCAATATGCCTGTTTTTCCCAGTGGTGGAGTGTTGAGTTTTATTAACTGTATGAAAATCTCAAGTCGCGTTCCAGCTTGCTTGGTTTGGGAATTTAGTTGACGCGGGAGTTATAAATTTAACTGTTTGCTGTTTATTAGATCATCCTTTCTTGACAGTGTTTACACATTATCTAGTGTAAATGTTACTTGTGTAATGATATATTTGGAACTCCTAAACTCTGTTGTCTTTGTGATATTTGAAAAAAAGCGCCTGAAATATTCAAATGCCAATGGCAAGATTGTTTTCTTCGGTTTGTTTCAAGTTGTTGCAGCGGCAACATAGGTCATGAAGGTAGTGGCACTGTCAGTAACTAAAAAAGTTTAAGTATTTTGTTGTTCTCTTTCATTATGGTTTGGGTGTTACAACTACTGTATGTTTGTCTTTTAGATGCATTAATCCCTTGGAAAATAGTGTCTTTGCCTGATGATACAAGTATATATTGTGGTCATGAATATACATTAGTAAATCATGTTTCTCTTCAGCGTTACATCCACTAGTTTTCAGGTTCATAAAGTGCTAAGCTTGAAAGTTTCTTGAGATCTTTAATTACTGGAAGCTGTTGACAGAGTAATTTAAAGTTTGCGCTCTCCGTAGAACCTGGGAATGAAGAACTGCAGTCATATGCCTCCGATATAGCCCATCTCCGCAAGAAGGGCTTGCCAACGGTAATTTTCAATCCAAATCCTTTTGTTATTAGATGTGAGTAAGAATCATTGCCACATAAAAAGCTTGACACTAAGGACCAAGTGTCCTTCCAAGATAACATGGTGAATTTCCAGTTGCTATATATAGTTTGTAATCCCTCCAAATATGCTATTAACCTGTTAACGGTGTAATAAAGTTTTTTTTTTTAACCCATATCAAATATGCTATTATCTCTTGTTTTCTTTCTTTAACCCATATCAAGTGTTAAAGATTGTTAGTTTGCTTCTTCATTGGGTTATTAGGGTGCCGCATGTAAGGTCAAACAGAGTCTTAGTGTTCTGTCTTGTAAAATGTGGTTTATATATAAAATCCGGGCTGTCAAAAAGAGACCGAGCGAGTTTTGAATCTACAAGAGGCTGCTGCGTTGATGGCCATATTCTTTATAAGTAGAAAGTGTTGTGTGTGCCTCGTTGAGCTGGTGGGTGATATGATAACAACTTGGTGTTCTTGGGATTTACTTTTTCGAATGGTGCAGTCTTTTTCTTATTCTTTTTATCTCATGAGAACCACATCTGATGCTTTTCTCTGTTTTAGCAGCTTTTGTTGTATTTTGGAATAACATTGGTTGTGTAGGCTATTTATAGTCATTTCTTATGGAGATTATTTTTTGTCAAATAGTTGAACTTATTTAACTAAGTAATTTATGTTTAAGAATGAGTGTTTATTTTTGTTCACAAATACTGTATTGATTTCGAGGTGAAGAATTTCTTTTTGACGAAGAAGGAGAGCATTTTAGCCCGACTTAGTCTTGTCACATGTACTAAAGCAAATCAGAAAACTGGGTGAAAGAGGTAATGGAGAGGAGGCTAAATCTGATCAAAACTTGCAGTGCATCATCAAGTTAGGGTTCTAGAGGTAAGAGGAGGAAAAGCCGTTAAACCATTGCTTCAAGATTTCCCAACCTTTTTATTTGATGAAGTCTATTTTTATTTAGGGATTTAGGTCATCTTGCTTTCCTAATAAAAAGTTCTGATGTGCCTTTGCTTGTGCAATTATTACAGGGTTATAGGTTAATAACAGGGTTGTTGGCTCGACCATGGTTCCTAATGGAGATTTGCTCGAGACAAGAGATAATAAATGTTGTGACTGATTCTTTTATTGAAACCTCTAAGATAGGTCTGTCTTCCTTCAAATTATGTCACATAGGTATTTACTTCAGTAGTCTGTTTGAGAGATGGATTAGTGAGTGGACTGTGAGAATGAGGGGTCATTGCGCACTGATGTAACCTATAAGAGGTTAGTATTTGTTTCTGTTTCTGAATAAATTAAAGGTATGCCTACATCTATTATTAAGAGTATGTATTTTTTCCAAGTGATGCTTGGGAATGGGATCATGGTAGATTGGGTTCACGTGCCCCTTCCCTGAATCCATCCTGTAACGTGTGATTGTTACCTAGAGTCTGCGTAGATTAGTTAAAAATTGCATCAAATTTCGATCATTGTTGTTCTTTGAGTGCTTCTGTTTTTAGGTAACTATGGAGTTGTACGACTTTGAGAAAGATCCAAATCTTCTCTTTTCATTATATTTCATGATTAAGCTGTATCTGAGATGCATTTGATTTGAAAAAATTTCAGGTACGAAAGCTAGATATAACTGTTGTCAGGCAATCTACAAAGCTTTCACGTCATCAAGTAGACTCATGAGTAACCCTAGCCTTGTCGGGATGGCTGAAAAGGTACCATTATTGTATCTTCACTTTGACAATAGTCCACTCCTAATTGGGGAGTTCTGGTGGTGCTTAATGGCAGCGAAAGTACTCTCCAAGGAAAATTGTTTTTCTTAACTTCTTTTTCATTTCAATTGGGTTAAATAGAAATAAGATGCTTAAACTTTGGAAAATAGAGTGATTTGCTTCGTGTTTCTGTTTGATTTTTCAATACCATATTTCTTTTGGTAATGCAGTGTACTTATGAGCTAGAAGGCATGCATTATTTCGTCAACTACGTTTTCGAAATTGTCTTTACAGGAGACGTGGGAATAACAATTTCTATAGGTGCACATATGTCCTTCCCGATGGGGTCACATATACAAAAGGGTTTGTAAAAGATCCGAATGAAGCACAAAGATATCTCTCATTGGTTGATGGAGACCCATCTAACCAATGAGAAAGGAAGGATGTGTGGGATCAGCTGGAAGTAATAGAAACGAAGGACAAAAATAAAGTTGACCTCACAAAAAATGTATTCTTCTGTTTATTCAAAAGGACTACTCCTTGCTTATTGTGCCACTCTATAACACTTTTACTTTTGTACAGGAATTTAGCTTGACAAATGAGCGCTTCCTTGTACCAGAGATGATCTTCCGTCTTGCTGATTTAGGTGCATATCCTGTTTTACTATTCTAAAAATTCTTTCCCGTTTTAACTCCAACCTGAGAAGAGCTTACTAATTATTACTCCCTCCGTTCCTAAAAAAGTGTCTATTATAAATATAAGTGGTATGTCATGTATTTTCCTTTGAAGCCCATGTGCAAGTGGGATCAACCATTAAAGTAGTAAGAAAAGCAAGGGTAAAACGGTAAAATTAACTCCCTAAAAAAGAAAGGTTAGAAAGTTGACATTGGAACGGACAAAAAAGAAAAGATGGACTCTTTCTTTTTTAGGAACGGAGGGAGTATTTTTTTCTGTTCTTCTTTCTGATGTAAGTACTTGTTTTTGGTCAGTGAAGTCAATGAATTTGGCTTTTTATAAGGTATCATATTTGATTTGTGACAGCAAGGAGTTGTTGATTTGTTGCAGGAATGAATCAGGCTGGACTAGCGGAATGTATTGTTCGAGCTGTCAATTCCTTTCATCCTCATCTTCATCCTATGCTCTATGAAAGGTAATATTGAGGCTAATAAGCCATGTCTGGAATTAGAATAACAAGTTACCACCACTTGTCAAAGATTAAATGCATGTTAACATTGAGCAGCTCTGATTTATATGTACATGTAATACATACAGAAAGAGTTGGTTGTGCAGTAGTTACTAGTTTGACAACTGACAATATGTTAATGAGTCAAAAGGAATTTCGCACTTCCTGTTCTAAGAGGAAATAATGGAGCTTTATTTCTTAAAATTGAATAAAGTAAAATAAGATTTACGTATTAAGTGATGATACAGCCAATGATTGCTTGTCCACATTTTCTCTTGTTTCTGTTCTTTTTCATTTTTTTTTCTTTTCAAGAAAATCACATATCTCTTGGTTGATTGGGTTGTTCTGCGTGTGTCTAAACTTGTTCTTCTGCAGCATTATTTTGGCTGGCAGCAGCATGTTATTTCCACGGTTTGCTGAAAGACTATAAGTTTAATATTGACGCCTCGCCATCAAATATGTTTGTGAAGGGTCCTTTGGACCTGTATTTGAATTGATCTGTTTAAACTGCAGAGAAAGTGAGTTGCGACCTCTCGTCCCAGATGATTACCAAGTGAAGATGACAACCCAAGAAGAGTAAAGCTTTTACTTCGGTTATAAAAATAAATATTATGACTATTAATTAAATTTTTCTGTGCTCAATCTATAATTTTTTTTATTACATGCAGTCATATATTAGGTGTTTAGCGAGGGGGGTCACTTTTGGCCTCTAGTCCTGATTTTGAAGCAATGTGCGTCACCAAAGCTGAGTATGAGGAGCTTGGTTCTGCTCGGTGTTGAAGGCGATTCTTTCATTAGTTTTCTCTGTAAAAGGTGAATATAATATTGTTGTTTGAATTGTTTCTATTTGTACTTCTTGTATGTGCTGACTTAGAGCTATTATTTCTGAATAGAATGGAATGGTTGAAGAATGCATAAAGGACTATGATATGAAGGAGAAACAATAAACTTGATAGCAATCTCCAGAAACAATGGGTTACCTGTGTTCTAGATTCTTGAAAGTGTCTTTATCATTTGCCCTTCAAGACAGTGGTACGATCTTCCATCTGTTAACTTTATGCAACACGTTTGGGCTTTATACAGTTTTCCTTGGACCTGACATACAATTTTCCTTGGACTTCCAACCTCCAATCATATATATTATCTAGGTTTTGTAATTTTCTTCGAAGAACTGAACTGGAGGTTTGTTTATAGGTTATCTGAAACAATTGGGAGTACACTGCACACATATTCTTGACCTACCCCAGTCCGATTACACCAAAGGTAAAAAATCTTTTAAAATTGATTGTTATTCTTTCTTTTTGCTGATTCCTTGATGATTATTCATTATAACCGAGATGCATTTTTTTCTTCCATATTTTTTTAAGATGATTTTTTTCTCGTGATAGGTTTTCCCTCAAAGCTTGGACAAAACGTATTGCTTGATATATCTCGACGAGTTGCAGGAAATCCACTTCTTTGAACACTATCAGGAGAGAGTACCTTGAACCCAGCAGAATGAATTTGGCCGACATGAAGTCCACTTCTCTTGAAGTCTACTTCTCTGAGTATTAATTCTTTTTTCCTTCTTTTTGTTTATTCTTTCTCAAATTCTTTTCCATTGTATACATCTCCTTTGCAAGATAGGTTAAACTGGAATGCTGTAAAATGAATGTTACAGATTTCTTATCGAGTACATTAGCGTACCCATTGCTAATGGTTGAGTTCTGCATCATATTGTGCGCTTGTGTATGGAATTATGTTGTCGCTTCTGTATACAAATTTTTTTTTTTGCCAACTTCACTTTTGTAATTTTGTGGATGTGTGGGGACGGGAATGGGAAGAACATGACAGGTTACTCAGGAAATTTAAAAAAAAAAAACATTGACAACGTTTTTAAAAAAACGTTGTATTAGACCTAAGACAACATTTTTAAAAAAACGTTGTCATATATATAAAACAACGTTTTTCAAAAATGTTGTCTTTGGTCTAAGACAACGTTTTAAAAACGTTGTCTTAGGTCTAAGACAACGTTTTAAAAACGTTGTCTTTGGTCTAAGACAACGTTTTAAAAACGTTGTCTTAGGTCTAAAACGTTGTCTTAGACCTAAGACAACGTTTTTAAAACGTTGTCTAAAACTGGACCCTACGACAACGTTGGATTAGACAACGTTTTGAAAAACGTTGTCTTTGCTCTATTACAACGTTTTAAAAACGTTGTTAAAAGCATTTTTTGTTGTAGTGTAATATAGATATACAAGAATTAACAATTGTCTAAATATTTATAAAGAAGATTATCCTATTGGTAGAACCTTCACTAAAATAATCATGTTTTTAAAGAGTCAAAATATTAATTTAATTATGTGTACAAAAACAAGATATATATATCTGTGGATATTTTACTTTTCTAAAACACATAAATCTTAATGTTGCTCAAACATGTGGATCAAAATTACCTGTGAGTGATTACTGCTCTAATATGTATGTACAACCTGAAATACTCATATCAATAATTAAACATGAATATCAAATAACATTAATGTCATAATTTATAATCACTTTGGCGATAACAAGACTTTTATACATATTAAAACAGTTGAAGTGTTGATACTAGTATACAAGTTCAATACAAAACAATACCAAATACCACCGGTTTCTTTCTGTAGCATAGGCCGTGTTTGATAATAAGCCGATGACGCATGGTTAGTGCATTGAAAAGAAGACAAATCATACATAAGGTTTAACATCAAAGAAAAGGGTGGATGCATCATTTATATTTTTATTGTTAAATTATCTATCAATTAATTGCAAAAACAATTGCCGTCGTGAAAAAAATAAAAAATAAAAAATATTGCAGTCGTGAATCACAATTTCTTCATACCCTCGGATAAGGAGATACCGAATCGTAAAAACCACTAGATTATTGGCGGTGATCATATAAAAAATTATATTGTTGAATTATTTATCAAATAATTTTTAAATAATTATAAAACAGTAATATTGCATGCGTTTTTCATGGATAATCATAAGTTTGTACCCTAATGATCTGATTGTAACTTGCTGTAGACCCAAAATATGCACTATAATAGCCAAGAAAACAAAATATGATTTCTTCCATTTTGCCCAAAACCCTAATGAGTTGATTTTCATAATAGCTGAATATGATGGGTATTGTATCTACAAAGGGAGGACAGATCGAATTCCTATTAGGATTAAAATTTAATCCCAACCGTCCATTAAAATAGAGTTTAATTAGAAAAATAACATCTTTTACAAACTAATATTTAATATAATTTAGTAATCTTAACTATTGACCATGTAAAAAAATTTATTGACCCGTCAGAAATTAATTTTACACGGCCAGAAAAACTAGGATAGGCTGCATCAAAAGACAAAACAGAAGCTAAGGACCCAATAGAGCATAACACTTCAATAAGCACTCCATCTTTCTGGGATTTCAACTGAATCCCAAGCAGAGTGTGGTTGGGGGTATTACGGCTTAACACTTCGACGAGCACTCCATCTTTCCGGGATTTCAACTGAATCCCAAGCGGTAGTCCTCTGAACAGGAACCTTGCTACTAACAAGATTCGTCTCTATAAAAGTCGTATTGCCAACTGAGAGAGATCTTCTCTCCTTTGGGTCGACGAAGGCGGCATTTAGTTTGTAGTACACCTTGTATACGACAGCAATGTCTCGAGAACCCTGATTTAATCCATTAATTTTCAAGTTCAAGAACAAAGTTGCAGGGACATCCTTCAATGACACTGAGTAGCTGGGATAGCAGTTGAAATAAACTGGCCCGTTGTTAAGGGAGAACTCGGCTACTGCTAATCGAGAATCATTGAAATTAAGAAAACGACAATCGCGAAGAGACACCAGAACAGAGTTGTTCAAACCATTTCTTGTAAGAGGTTTTATAGCTACTTGAACTAATCCCATATGTAGGCTGTCGTAGTTTTGTTGCCTATATCTTTGAATTGAATTTCTGTCATGTAACTGAAGGTCTTGATACTCACCTTGTATTATCACTGTTCTTTCTGTAGTTTTGATCTTGTTGTTCCGATTTGACTCGAAGATTCCTCTTCTATAGTAAATCTGATTGAAGGGAACCTTGGGAGGATTCCAGTTTTCCATCACTTTCTCGAAATCTTCCTTTTCAGTACTATTCACACAGCTTCTCCTAAAAAGATTTGCCATTCCAGTAATCTCGTACAAGGAGCCTAATATGTAAGATTCAAAAGGAACGCAGTCGAAACATGGAATCTGCTGAACATACATCGCCACAACATATATACAGAAAAACAATGAAAAGAGAACTAAAAACAGAAAGTAAATCTACACCAATGCTTATAAACACCAATTCTGGATAACATGAAACGGTTCCGCTCGCTCTCTGAGGAAGAAATGCTAGGTTATACATATATATACCGAAGTGGCAGATTCGAAAACCGGACTTCAGATCCATCTTAAAAATAATATATATATATATATATATATATATATATATATATAAGTATTTAATATTTATTTACCATCAATCATTTTCAACTATTGGATCAAAAATTAAAGGTTGAGATTTAATGCATTAAATGACTCACCTACTTGCATTAATTGTATTTTCCAACTAACCATTAAATCTCAACCTTTAATTTTTAATCCAATGGTTGATAATGAGAGTAACCATTGATGATTAAATAAAAAAATAATCATTAAATACTCCCCTATATATATATATATATATATAGATATATATATATATATATATAAACACTCAAAAGCCGGACTCAGGATCCATATTAAAAACAAAACAAAACAAAAAGTTGATCACTATAGGAAGCAGACTTTTTTCAAGTGGTTAGTAGGTTCTTGGAAATTATCTCTGAGTTAGACTTTAATCATTAATTAGTGGGGGTGGGGGGGATTTGGTTGCACAAAAATAAAGTTGTTTGTCTTGGTTCTTCAATAATTTAGTGTGATATATATAGCCAAAGTAATCATTCATTACCTTCATTGAAATTGGACTTGATGTTGCACAAAATATCGGGCGTATCGGGGGGAGGGGGGACGTTGCTAGAATTTTCAAATATTTGGCTTATGTATCTGTTAAAAGAAACAATCGTGAGAGTGGCGTGGTGGGTTCCCCTACTACTGGAAAAAGGCGTATTATCGATGGAAATATCCGTTGCTAAATCAGTGTTTCCATCGCTAAAACCATATTAGCAACGGAAGTCAGTTGAAAAAAAATGGTCGAATGTTTTAGACGAAGGAAATTCCGTCGAAACTTAACGACGATTTTTGTTACTCTCACTAAATTAGCGACGAAAATTATATACGGTTCCTCTTCCGTCACTAATTTTAACCATTGCTAATTAGCGACAGAATACTTCGTTTTTAAACCCGTCTCTGATTGGCGATCGAATATTTTCCACGGAATATCCCGTCTCTAATTAGAGACAGAATTAGCGACGGAAACAGGGGGACAGCAATTAGTGACGGAAGTTTTAGAAACGGAATTTTCCATCACTAAATTTTAAAAAAATAAAAAATTATTTTAAAAAGTAATATTTTTCCTTTTTTTGTACCTAATTTCAACAAATTAATATTGATAAAAACTCTCCAAATAATAAAACACACCACAAATTAATTACAAATTTATTTACATAAATTAAAACTGTTTATACTATATAAATTAAAAATGTTTAAACTACATAAATAAAAATCTTTAGTCATCCAATAAGGTACGGGATTGGGTATGATCAGGAGATGGTTGACCAAATGGATGAGATTGGCTTTGAAAAAATCGTTCTATGGCCGCCTGCATTTTGGTCACCATCGGTTGGGTTTAAATGAGGGTGTGTCAGGTTTCAGTGAGTTCGGTCTCCAACCTTGAAATGTTCTGTTGTTCAACGGTTGGTTGGGCCGAACTTTGTGCTGTCGATCCAGAAACACGTGAAGCCATGGATGGCACGTGCGTGGATCCCCCGTGGGCGCCCATCCTGTAGACCCTGTCGCCCCTCTTCGTCCATCCTTGGGATGTGATCTCCTCCCATAATGTTTGGTTTCACTCATTTTTGTTAGACTCGTTCCTCATACGTCTCTCGTATTCAACCTGTCATTAAAAAAAAAAAGACAAATATTAAAAACACCATCATATCAATTTAATTGTAAACAATAATTTTAATACTTACATACGCAACCTCTGCCTAATGTGAATACTCACAAACACATCAGGGAATTGCACATGATCACCATGTGCACGCATCTACAATCAGTATGTATTACTATTAGTTTTTTATATTTCTAAGAAATAAGAAATGAAATAGAAGTATAGATTATAAGTGTTTACAGATGTACTACGATATATAGAAACAATAAACATGGATTTCATACAATCAACATGACTTCCCAACTACTTTTAACATATATAGAATAATAACCTGAGTAAACATTGAAAATATACACTAATACCCCTTATAGATTCTAAGTGTTTACATTTAATCCCCCCCCCCACATTATCTTATTTAACCCAAATCTAATATATAGAACTTTGAATTAAAGTACTATCATGGATTTCATAGCATCAAGATGACTTCCTAACTACTTTTAACATACATAGTAACACATCAGGGTGTCTGGGGAAAGGGGGTTTGACTGGGCAAAATTATTAGTAATTAGCGACGGATCTTCTGTCGCTAATTAGTGATGGTAATTAGACACGGAGATTCCGTCGCTAATTAGAGACGGAATTCTTTAATCAGAGACGGAAGCTCCGTCTCTAATATTCTCGAGTTTTTCCCATGGTTTTTAGCGACGAAATAAAGGAATATTAGAATAATATTCCTTAACTTAGCTACGGAAATTATAGACGGAAATATTTCCATGTCTAATTTAAAAGTCCGTTGCTTTAGCCACGGTTTCCGTCGCTGTTTTCGATTTTTTTTCGCTAAATTTTCGTCGCTAATTATTCCGTTACTAAAACACGTGTTTCTAGTAGTGCCCGCCAAAACCCTTCGGCGTGTTCATTAGTCTCAAGGCTATGCAAAAAGCATGTATGTATGCTATGCCAAAAGTGAGATGTACCTTAGACTGAAATAGGAGGTGACTATATATACTCGTACGAGCCGAACCATTATTTATTAAGAGCCCACTTACTCGAATGAGTCCCGCACATCCACTCCTTATTCCTCGAGATTCATCTCGAAGGTGAGGAGTAAACTATTTGTTCGTATTCACCTTGGACCTGCCAAAGTTTTGATGTCGCTTTCAATGGCCGGGGTTTGTATAGTATCTGTGCTCGGGCCTGCCTAGTCCTAAATTTCGAAATTGGCCTACAAAGATCATTTGAACTTTGATCTCGACTTGGGAGGTTTGTTGAACTTTGAACTCGACCTGCGAGGTTCGTTTGAACTTTGACCTCAACCTGCGAGTTTCATTTGAACTTTGACCTAGACCTGCGAGGTTTGTTTGAACTAAACCTTGAAGTTTAACAAGGCTCGTTTTCGGTCCTTAACTGCAAGGTTCCTTTGAGCTTTAACTTGGACCTACGAGATTCATTTTATTTGACCGTTAAATTCCATCTGAATCGACCTTGAAGTTTAACCAAGCTGGTTTTCAAATTTTAAGAATATTAACGGAGCTTAACTGATAGTGGAGGGATCCATTTATAACTATTCAGCAGTTAAGGACCACGTTTGTAACTATTATGCATTAAAGGGTGGTCTTGTAACCGCCCAGCATTCAAGGGGCTATTTCTATAACTGATCAGTAGTGATGGGGAGGCATTTGTAACTGCCCAATAATAGAGGGAGCAGTTAGTATTTGTCCAGTAATAAAGGGAATGTGTTTATAACTGCCCATTAATAATGGGTCGCATTAATAATCGGTCGTGTTTATAACTGCATGGAGATGTGCGTAATAACATACGTATACTGGTAGGTGCAATATGAACGAAAACAGAATAGACAAAAAGATGAGAATAGAACACAGCGGCGTTGGGAGAAGTTTTTTGTATATTCTCATTGATTTAGGGTGCCCCTTATATACCGTAATACATTTTCCTAGGTTGAACATGAGTTCTTTGCACAAGCAATCTCCTATTCCTAATACAATGCTGGGAAATCTCTATTACTAATTACAACACTATATACTGCCACATTTACCGAAACTGTGTCCGATACATTCGCTAATACCCCCTCAAGCCAAATGACCGTACGGGAGATGCAGCTTGAAAGCTAGTGATATAAAATGGGGCTTGGGTAGACCCTTGGCGAACAAGTCAGCCAGTTGATCCTCGGATGACACATAATGAAGCTTCAAAAACCCACACGTAACAAGTTCGCGAAGAAAATGGTAATCTATTTCGATGTGACGTGTACGGGCATGAAACACCGGGTTACGAGCCATGTGGAGAGCGGAAATATTGTCACAATATAGGGACGGAGGAGATAGAGCAATATCAAGTTCACGAAACAGATAGGCAAACCAACGGAGCTCAGCAGTTGCGGTGGCAAGAGCACGATATTCGGCCTCACTGCTCGACCGAGACACAGTGGGTTGTTGCTTTGCTATCCAAGAAACAAGGTTTGGTCCCACATATATGCAGGTACCCGTTGTAAAACAGCGATCATTAGGGTCGCCGGCCCAATCAGAATCAGAGTATGCCTTGACAGAGAGGACAGACGAGGGATAAAACACGAGTTCCTGATGAAGTGTGCCTTTGACGAAGCGGAGGATGCGTTTTGCTGCGAGAAGATGACCTGTCCGAGGTTGATGCATGAATTGACAGACTTGATTAACGAGAAAGCAATATCAGGTCTAGTTAGAGTGAGGTACTGCAATCCCCCAACCATGCTACGGAAAAGAGTAGCATCGGGTATCAAGTCACCCTCCAAAAGGCCCAAACGGGAGTTAGGAGTAGTGGGTGTAGTCGCTGGCTTACAGGAAGTCATATTAAATCGGGCGAGAAGATCGACCGCATATCTAGTTTGAGACAGCCGAAGAGTATCACCAATGCGCTTGGCTTCAATGCCCAAGAAACAACTTAAGTTGCCCAACTGACGACTTTCAAACTTGGCACAAATAGCAGCGATGATAGTGGAGATATCTGAAGAAGACGTGCCCGTGATAATGATATCATCCACGTAGACAAGGAGAATAGTGATGGAGGAACCAGTGTGTCGATAAAACAAGGAGGAATCCGAACGGCTGTTAAAGAAGCCATGCCCAAGAAGAAACTCATGAAGTCATTGATACCAAGCACGACGAGATTGCTTTAAGTCCATACAAGGCTTTGTCTAATTTACATACATAAGAGGGAGCCGAACTATCAATGAAGCCTGGGGGTTGCTTCATATAGACGTCTTCTTGAAGAAACCCATGTAAGAATGCGTTCCGAACATCTAGTCGCTTAATATCCCAGTGGCGAGCATGAGCAATAGCAAGAATAGTACGGATAGTAGAGGGCTTGACCACAGGACTAAACGTCTCATCAAAATCAATACCAGCATATTGGCTAAAACCTTGAGCCACCAAATGAGCCTTGTATCGCTCAATCGACCTATCAGCTTTCCGCTTAGTTTTGAAAATCCATCGGTAACCCACTACGTTCATTGCTGGAGTAACAGGAACCAGATGTCAGGCCTTATTTTTATGAAAGGTCAATATTTCCTCGGACATAGCATCTCGCCAATGCTGAATTTAGGAAGCTTGTTTGAAAGTCCGTGGTTCAAATGCTGTTGAAGTACTGAGTGTCGCAGCTAGGCCATGAGGGAGCGAATACGGGGAAGTATTTCGAAGAAGCTCAGAAACAGCCCTATACCGTAAGGGAGTAGAGGAGGAGTCCGAAGTAGATACAGTTTATAAGGAAAGATCTGGGGACAGATTACCAATGTGGGGGCTACCCTGGGTAGAATTGGGAGGTGTGTCAGCATCCACTGGAGAAAGATAAAAAAGGACTGGTGTGTGAGTGTACTGAGGTCGGCCTACTATGGATGGATCTGGGATGGACTGAGCTGTTAGAACCTACTGATTCTCACGGTGTGCTGGTTGAGACTGAACTGGAGTTGAGGACGTGGTCTGTGGGGCTAAGGGAGACAGAGGCCCAGCTGAACTAAGCGGAGATGATCACACCCTGTTGCGAACTGTGTTGAGTTGGGAGCAGCTCATTGACACAGTAGGTTGAGCAACTAAAGTTTCATGAAGTTGTGATAATACTGTTGTTGTGGCACGAACTTGAAGAGGAAAGTGTGTCTCATCAAATATAACGTGACGTGAGATATACACCCGACTACTTGCAAGATCCATGCACCTGTAACCATTACGACAATTATCATAGCCAAGAAAAATACTGTGTATGGATTTGGGCATAAGTTGATGTGAATTAGGATACGATCGAATATAGGGAAAACAAGAACAGCCGAATACTTTAAGGAACCGATAGTCTGGTTTCCTTAACAACAATTTTTGATATGCATCATTTATATTTTTATTGTTAAATTATCTATCAATTAATTGCAAAAACAATTGCAGTCGTGAAAAAAATATCGCAGTCGTGAATCACAATTTCTTCATACCCTCGCATAAGGAGTTACCGAATCGTAAAAACCACTAGATTATTGGCGGTGATCATATAAAAAATTATATTGTTGAATTATTTATCAAATCATTTTTAAACAATTATAAAATAGTAATATTGCATGCGTTTTTCATGGATAATCATAAGGGTCAATTACGGGTCGGTCCCTTTTTAAAAGTTTGTAATCGCTCTAGTCCACTCATCTTTTTTAAAAACCAGAAAAAGGTATTTTTGGGGCGAAAAGACAATTAAAGAAAAACACGCGCGTTTCAGTAACCCAAGGCATCGCGATGCACTACTTTGGCATCGCGATGCACCAATTGTTACATCGCGATGCACCAAATTGTTGCATCGCGATGAATGATGTCTGCATCGCAATGAATGATGTCTGCATCGCGATGAATGACTTCTGTATCGCGATGCATAAATCAGAGATCGCGATGCAGAAGTCAAGTGTGACCCACATGTAATTTTTGTAAAGAATTGCGATGCAAGGTTTCAGAATTGCGATGCATGGTTTCTGAATCGCGATGCACGATGTCTGCATCGCGATGAATGATGTCTGCATCGCGATGAATGACTTCTGCATCGCGATGAATGATTTTCGGACAGCACTGTCTAGCTTGACGAATTAAATCAGTCCAAGAACATCTTCCTCTGTTTTCGGACAGCACTGTCAAGCTTGATTTGAAGCTCAAAAATAGTGATTTTTGGTAGAAAAATTGTGCACAAAAATAGTACTAAGTTAGGATAATAATATGAAATTGATTTTAAACAAATTCGAAGCTTAAAACATAGATTTAAGTGGCCAAAACAGCTCAAGAACAAAGAAAAACGGGATGAACTCAAAAAATTTGAATTTGATCAAATTCGTGTTTTATGCATGAAAATTGATACCCAAACATGAGAAAAGACTATATTAACAACATGGAATCATTTATACATCAATTTGAATCTCAAATCTGAAGCAACGGTGTTGTTGAGGGTATTTTAGGAAGAAAATTTTTAAAATGCCTTTTAGCGGTTAAAAAAAAAAGGGTGTACTGGAGAGAAAAAAAGTTTGGAAAAGTGGACCGGCCAGCAATTTATCCTAATCATAAGTTCGTACCCTAATGATATGATTGTAACCTGCTGTAGACCCAAAATATGCACTACAATAGCCAAGAAAACAAAATATGGTTTCTTCCATTTGGCCCAAAACCCTAATGAGTTGATTTTCATAATAGCTGAATATGATGGGTATTGTATCTGCAAAGGGAGGACAGATCGAATTCCTATCAGGATTAAAATTTAATCCCAACCGTCCATAAAGATAAAGTTTAATTAAAAAAATAACCTCTTTTACAAACTAATATTTAATATAATTTAGTAATCTTAACTATTGACCATGTAAAAAAATTTATTGACCCGTCAGAAATTAATTTTACACGGCCAGAAAAACTAGGATAGGCTGCATCAAAAGACAAAACAGAAGCTAAGGACCCAATAGAGCATAACACTTCAATAAGCACTCCATCTTTCTGGGATTTCAACTGAATCCCAAGCAGAGTGTGGTTGGGGGTATTACCGCATAACACTTCAACGAGCACTCCATCTTTCCGGGATTTCAACTGAATCCCAAGCGGTAGTCCTCTGAACAGGAACCTTGCTACTAACAAGATTCGTCTCTATAAAAGTCGTATTGCCAACTGAGAGAGATCTTCTCTCCTTTGGGTCGACCAAGTCCAAGTCGGCCATTGGTTTGTGGTACACCTTGTAAACGACTGCAATGTCTCGTGAACCCTGATTGAATCCATTAATTTTCACGTTCAAGGTTAAAGTTTCCAGGACATAAGGGTCCCTTAATGACACTTGGTAGCTGGGATAGCAGTTGAAATAAACTGGCCCGTTGTTAAGGGAGAACTCGGCTACTGCTAATCTAGAATCATTGAAATTAAGAAAACGACAATCGCGAAGAGACACCAGAACAGAGTTGTTCAAACCATTTCTTGTAAGAGGTTTTATAGCTACTTGAACTAATCCCATATGTAGGCTGTCGTAGTTTTGTTGCCTATATCTTTGAATTGAATTTCTGTCATGTAACTGAAGGTCTTGATACTCACCTTGTATTATCACTGTTCTTTCTGTAGTTTTGATCTCGTTGTTCCGATTTGACTCAAAGATTCCTCTTCTATAGTAAATCTGATTGAAGGGAACCTTGGGAGGATTCCAGTTTTGCATCACTTTCTCGAAATCTTCATTTTCAGTACTATTCACACAGCTTCTCCTAAAAAGATTTGCCATTCCAGTAATCTCGTACAAGGAGCCTAATATGTAAGATTCAAAAGGAACGCAGTCGAAGCATGGAATCTGCTAAACATACATCGCCACAACATATATACAGAAAAACAATGAAAAGAGAACTAAAAACATAAAGTAAATCTACACCAATGCTTATAAACACTAATTTTGGATAACATGAAACGATTCCGCTCGCTCTCTGAGGAAGAAATGCTAGGTTATACATATATATACCGAAGTCACGGATTCGAAAACCGGACTTCAGATCCATCTTAAAAATAATATATATATAAACAATCAAAAGCCGGACTCAAGATCCATATTAAAAACAAAACAAATTAAAACAAAAAGTTGATCTCTATAGGAAGCAGACTTTTTTCAAGTGGTTAGTAGGTTCTTGGAAATTATCTCTGAGTTAGACTTTAATCATTAATTAGTGGGGGTGGGGGGGATTTGGTTGCACAAAAATAAAGTTGTTTGTCTTGGTTCTTCAATAATTTAGTGTGATACATATAGCCAAAGTAATCATTCATTACCTTCATTGAAATTGGACTTGATGTTGCACAAAATATCGGGCGTATCAAGGGGGGGCGTTGCTAGAATTTTCGGATATCTGGCTTATGTATCTGTTAAAAGAAACAATCATGAGAGTGGCGTGGTGGGTTCCCCCACTACTGGAAAAAAGGTGTATTACCGATGGAAATATCCATTGCTAAATTAGTGTTTCCATCACTAAAACCATATTAGCGACGTAAGTCAGTTGGAAAAAAATGGTCGAAAATTTTAGACGAAGGAAATTCCGTCGAAACTTAACGACGATTTTTGTTACTCTCACTAAATTAGCAACGAAAATTAGATACGGTTCCTCTTCTGTCGCTAATTTTAATCGTTGCTAATTAGCGACGTATTCCGTCGTTTTTAAACCCGTCTCTGATTGGCAATCGAATATTTTCCACGGAATATCACGTCTCTAATTAGAGACGGAATTAGCGACGGAAACAGGGGCACAGCAATTAGTGATGGAAGTTTTAGAAACGGAATTTTCCATCGCTAAATTTTAAAAAAAATAAAAAAATATTTTAAAAAGTTATATTTTTCCTTTTTTTGTACCTAATTTCAACAAATTAATATTGATAAAAACTCTCCAAATAATAAAACACACCACAAATTAATTACAAAATTATTTACATAAATTAAAACTGTTTAAACTATATAAATTAAAAATGTTTAAACTACATAAATAAAAATCTTTAGTCATCAAATAAGGTACGGGATTGGATATGATCAGGAGATGGTTAACCAAACGGATGAGATTGGCTTTGAAAAAATCGTTCTATGGTCGCCTGCATTTTGGTCACCATTTGTTGGGTTTAAATGAGGGTGTGTAGGGTTTCAGTGAGTTCGGTCTCCAACCTTGAAATGTTCTGTTATTCAACGGTTGGTTGGGCCGAACTTTGTGCTGTTAATCCAGAAACACGTGAAGCCATGGATGGCACGTGCGTGGATCCCCCGTGGGCGCCCATCCTGTAGACCCTGTCGCCCCTCTTCGTCCGTCCTTAGGATGTGATCTCATCCTATAATGTTTGGTTCCACTCATTTCTGTTAGACTCGTTCCTCATACGTCTCTCATATTCAACCTGTCATTAAAAAAAAAAGACAAATATTAAAAACACCGTCATATCAATTTAATTGTAAACAATAACTTTAATACTTACATACGCAGCCTCTGCCTGGGGATCAACTCACTGACCGGATCCATCCTGCCTAACGTGCATACTCACAAACACATCAGGGAATTGCACATGATCACCATGTGCACGCATCTACAATCAGTATGTATTACTATTAGTTTTTTATATTTTTAAGAAATAAGAAATGAAATAGAAGTATAGATTATAAGTGTTTACAGATGTACTACGATATATAGAAACAATAAACATGGATTTCACACAATCAACATGACTTCTCAACTACTTTTAACATATATAGAATAATAACCTGAGTAAACATTGAAAATATACACTAATACCCCTTATAGATTCTAAGTGTTTACATTTAATCCCCCCCCCCACATTATCTTATTTAACCCAAATCTAATATATAGAACTTTGAATTAAAGTACTACCATGGATTTCATAGCATCAAGATGGCTTCCTAACTACTTTTAATATACATAGTAACACATCAGGGTGTCTGGGGAAAGGGGGTTTGACTGGGTGAAATTAATTGTAATTAACGACGGATCTTCTGTCGCTAATTAGTGATGGTAATTAGACACGGAGATTCCGTCGCTAATTAGAGACGGAATCCTTTAATCAGAGACGGAAGCTCCGTCTCTAATGTTCTCGAGTTTTTCCTGTGGTTTTTAGCGACGAAATAAAGGAATATTAGATTAATATTCCTTAACTTAGCTACGGAAATTATAGACGGAAATATTTCCGTGTCTAATTTAAAAGTTCGTTGCTTTAGCCACGGTTTCCGTCGCTGTTTTCGATTTTTTTTCGCTAAATTTCCGTCGCTAATTATTCCGTTACTTAAACACGTGTTTCTAGTAGTGCCCGCCAAAACCCTTCGGCGTGTTCATTAGTCTCAAGGCTATGCAAAAAGCATGTATGTATGCTATGCCAAAAGTGAGATGTACCTTAGACTGAAATAGGAGGTGACTATATATACTCGTACGAGCCGGACCATTATTTATTGAGAGCCCACTTACTCGAATGAGTCCCGCACATCCACTCCTTATTCCTCGAGATTCATCTCGAAGGTGAGGAGTACTATTTGCTCGTGTTCACCTTGGACCTGCTGAAGTTTTGATGTCGCTTTCAATGGGCGGGGTTCGTATAGTATCTGTGCTCGGGCTTGCCTAGTCCTGAATTTCGAAATTGGCTTGCAAAGATCATTTGAACTTTGATCTCGACTTGGGAGGTTTGTTGAACTTTGAACTCAACCTGCGAGGTTCGTTTGAACTTTGACCTCGACCTGCGAGTTTCATTTGAACTTTGACCTAGACCTGCGAGGTTTGTTTGAACTCAACCTTGAAGTTTAACAAGGCTCGTTTTCGGTCCTTAACTGCAAGGTTCCTTTGAGCTTTAACTTGGACCTACGAGATTCGTTTTATTTGACCGTTAAATTCCATCTGAATCGACCTTGAAGTTTAACCAAGCTGGTTTTCAAATTTTATGAATTTTAACGGAGCTTAACCGATAGTGGAGGGATCCATTTATAACTGTTCAGCAGTTAAGGACCACGTTTATAACTATTATGCATTAAAGGGTGATCTTGTAACCGCCCAGCATTCAAGGGGCTATTTCTATAACTGATCAGTAGTGATGGGGAGCCATTTGTAACTGCCCAATAATAGAGGGAGCAGTTAGTACTTGTCCAGTAATAAAGGGAATGTGTTTATAACTGCCCATTAATAATGGGTCGTATTAATAATCGATTGTGTTTATAACTGCATGGAGATGTGCGTAATAACATACGTATACTGGTATGTGCAATATGAACAAAAACAGAATAGACAAAAAGATGAGAATAGAAGACAGTGGCGTTGGGAAATACTCATATCAATAACAGAATAGACAAAATATCTGTGGATATTTTACTTTTCTAAAACACATAAATCCTAATGTTGTTCAAACATGTGGATCAGAATCACCTGCGAGTGATTATTGTTCTAATATGTATGTACAACCTAAAATACTCATATCAATAATTAAACATGAATATCAAATAACATTAATGCCATAATCTATAATCACTGTGGTGATAACAAGGCTTTTATACATATCAAAACAATTTAAGTGTTGAATACATAAAACTTAATAAAATAAGAAAATCTAATAATACTAGTATACTAGTTCAATACAGAACAATACAAAAAAAAAAAAACCCCCGAAGTGATGATAAAAAAAAAAAAACGTTTATGAATCATAATCACCACCCAACCCCATAAAGGTTGAACGAAGACATGTCACGAAGATGAAGATGAAGATGATAATGATAATGATAATGATAATAATAACTTACAATTGTATAGAATTAAAGCCGTGTTTGATAATAAGCGGATGACGCATGGCTAGTACATTGAAAAGAAGACAAATCATACATAAGGGTTTGAAAGAGTATGAAAATACTCTTGATATTTCCTTAAATCTTTGTGATTCTGATATTTAAAGTTATGTATATTTTTTACTTTAATAGATTAGAAAATAAATTGTAAATAAAGTTTAGGTTGACTAACGGCTAACGTTTTATACTTAGATAGGTTTTGTATTTTAGGTAAAAGACTCAAGAAAGGAATGGTCTCTTGAAGATAAGGAAAGGAGGATCCGGACTACAAGGAAGTGATTGAATCCTTGTCAAAGAAGGATTCTTGTTTGGCTATAAAAAGATTCTTCCGCCTCCATTATTGGTCACGGATTCCTACGAGATTTGTACCGAGCTATTAAGAGAGAAATCTTTGAGAGTTTTTGTTTGTGTATCTTGAAGATCAGAAATTGATTCTTCGAGATTGATTTTGCGTTTTTGTAGTTCTTAGATTAAACTCAGTTTTGATCTTTAGTTCTTTACTTTCTTTTCATTGTAAGTGTTTTCTTCACAACTTGTTATCTAGCAAGGTGTGCTTTTATGAAAAGGTTTTCAGCAAGACGTTTCTTGCTGAAATTTTAATTATTCCGCTGCATTTATATTCTGTTCTTTTAAGTTATTTTTCTGGATAAAGTTGTTTGCTTTGTTGTGCTGACTCTTGTGTGCACAACCGTACACACAAGTCACCACACATTTGGTTACAGTCCTAGCTACAATTCTTTCAATTGGTATCAGAGCCTTCTCTCGACTCAACTGAGATCGATCCTTGAAAGTAGCCACAATGGAATGTTACCATAACCATAGTCATAACAAACTGCCTACTCTAAATGGTTCAAACTATACCATTTGGAAAGTCAAAATGATTATGCACATGAAATATATTGATCATCGTGCTTGGGTTAGTCTTGTTAATGGCTACACTCCTCCCATGATTGAACTTACCCCAACCACATCTGATGGCAAAGGAGAGAAAAATTATGGACCTAAGCCCATAGCAACTTGGACACTTGAGGAAATTGCTCTTGAAAACTATAATGCCAAGGTCATAGGAGCAATCTCTGACCATGTGGTCCTCATATGTATAGTTTATTCTCCACTCAAACTGTTGCCAAAATTGCTTGGGACATTCTCCAACTTCATTGTGAAGGACCAGCTAGTGTTAGAAAAACCAAGCTAAGAACTTTAATGACCAAGTTTGAAACTTTAAGGATGGGAGAGAATGAAACCATAAAAGAGTACTCAGCCAAAATTTTGGATATTTCAAACGAGTCTTTTTCCTTGGGTGAATCTATATCCAATGCAAGAATCGTAAGTAAAGTACTAAGAACTCTCCCAGAAAAGTTTAATATTAAAATCTCTGTGATTGAGGAAACTCAGGATGTCCAAACTGTTGGACTTGATACTATCTTGGGTATTCTGACTAATTTCGAATTAAATCTTGAGATACAAGAGGCTAGCAAAGCAAATTCAATTGCTCTTGCAAGTGCCTCAAAGTATCTCAGGATCTTGTTCAACTGTCCAAAGATATTGATGAGTCAAACCTAGGAGATGATGAGTGTGCCTTGATTACTCAAAAATTCAATAGCATGTTGAAGAAGAAACGTTTTACTAAGTTTCCAAATTCAGCACACTCTACTCCTTCCACGGTTGAATCATCAAAGAAGGAAATTGTTACTAAGAAGCCAGCATTTGAAGGAAAAAAATCAATTGATTCTATTCAAGGCAGGGCTTGCAAAGGATTCGGACATTACGCAAATGCGTGTGCTAACACTCTTAAAAAGCGTGGAATGAGTTTCTCAGCTACTCTGAGTGATTCTGATGATGATGACCAGACTGTAAACATGTCTATATGGCATCCATCTCAGATCACTTTGTCTGATAGTGATTCAGATGTGGAAGATGTGCAATTCCTTGATCGCACAACTTACCACACAACTGACTACACAACTGATGTGTATACCTGCTTGAATTCTTCAACTTCTGGTGAAATTAAAACTGATCCAGAAGAAGAAGAGTGTCCTACCTATGAGGACTTGCACAATACCTACGTTGAACTCCACACTGATTGGACCAAACGCATGGAGCAACTTAAGGTATTTAAACAGGTAAATGAGAAACTAACTGCAGAAAATCTCAAACTAAAATCTCAGGTTGAGAGTCTGTCAAAAGAAAGTGATTCTCAAAAGGACTCCATAGCCAAGTTAGAAGTTTTACTGACAAAGAAAGATATGGAGTGTTAAAATTATAAAACTAATCTTGATAAAGAAACAGAAACTCTAACAAGGCTAAACACTGGTAAAGCTAAGTTAGAAGAGGTTTTGAAAATGGGAAACCAAGGAAAATTAGGAATTGGCTATGGAGATTCTGTTTTTGTAAAAGAAGGATCTAGCACTTTGAAAATTCAAAAGGCTAAAACTATCTCCTCTGACAAGCCTGCACATACTGCTGAAAGCAGACAAAACAGGAAGAGGAGGTATGTTTGCCATCATTTCTTTGCTCCTGGTCATATTCGACCATACTGTCACAAGCTGAAACAGGAACTGGGTTTCAGAAATGTGCGTGGACACTTGGGCAAACAGTTGTGTGCACAACCAAACACACAACAGTACACACAACCCAAAGCTGGAAGGAAAACTGCCTGGGTAAGAAAGGAAACCATAAACTGTCAGGTAGCTTTCACCTCTCTTAAGAACAGTGTGGAAGAGGCCTGGTATTTTGATAGTGGCTGTTCTCGCCACATGACGGGAGCACGAGAAAATTTCAACGATTATGCACCATTCAAAGGTGGAAAAGTCAATTTTGGTGGAGGAGCTCAAGGTAAAGTTATTGGCAAAGGTACGTTGAATGTATCAGGGTTGCCTAAGTTACACAATGTCCTACATGTTGAGGGACTTAAGGCAAATCTGATAAGTATAAGTCAACTATGCGATGATAACTTATTTGTTAAATTCGACAAGTCCAGATGTGAAGTTTTTTATAACAAAAATGAGTGTATTTTAACTGGTGTTCGATCCTCTGATAACTGTTACAAAGTTGGTAGCTTTGAGTCATGTTTCTCTACTAAAATGGATGAGACCATTATCTGGCACCAAAAGCTTGGTCATGCCAGTGAAAGAAAAATTAGAGACTTAATTACTTTTGGGGCTGCGAAAGATTTTCCCAAACTGGACCTTAAGAATTTGAGTGTGTGTGGGTCATGTCAAAGAGGGAAACAAACAAAATCAAGTCATAAAAAGGTTCAAAATTGTGGAACCTCTAGGTGTCTTGAATTGATCCATACTGATCTAATAGGTCCCATAGAAGTAGAAAGCATGTCTCGAAAAAAATATTTTTTTGTGTGTGTGGACGATTTTTCTAGATATACATGGGTAATTTTCTTAAGGGAAAAGTCCAACACCATTGATGAGTTCAAAATTTGGTACAAAAGGGTCAGAAACTTATATGGTGTAAAAGTCATTAGAGTCGGATCTGATCATGGTACTGAATTTGAAAATGCCAGTTTTTCAGGCTTTTGCGATTCAAAGGGGATTACTCACGAGTTCTCAGCCCCCATAACCCCTCAACAAAATGGGGTAGCGGAAAGAAAAAATTGCACATTACAAGAGATGGCTAGAGTGATGTTAAGCTCTAAAAATCTCTCCAAAAGGTTTTAGGCAGAAGCTGTAAATACAGCATGTCATGTGAGGAATCGTGTCTTTCTAAGAATGGAAAGTACCATGACTCCCTATGAGATCTTACTTGGAAAGAAACCCACGGTCAAATATTTTCATGTATTTGGGTATATTTGCTACATCCTGAATGACCGAGAGTATCTTTTTAAATTTGATTCCAAAAGTGACAAAGTCATTTTCATTGGGTACTCTACTAACAGTAGGGCGTTTAGAGTCTATAATCTCAAAACCAAAACTGTCATGGAATCCATAAATGTTGTTTTTGATGATGCTACTGATCTAAATGTCAAAACGGTTGAGGATGATATTTCAGGTTGTACTTGGGAGCCAGAACCAGTTAATGACGAATCTAAACTAGTAAATATGAATAAACCTGCAGAACAGCCAGCAGTGCAAACAGTTGTTCCACCAGTTGTTCAAACAACTGACAACATAAGTGGTCAAACAAATGAAGATCAATGCTCAGATTCTAAAACTGATGAATAAGATGTAAGCAGAGAGAAGGACATCCCTTCCAGAATACAGGGAAATCATCCCACATCTCAGGTCATATGGGAAGTGGATGAAGGCATGAAAACACGAGGAAAAAGGGTCAATTACCGTGACCTTGCTGGTTTGTTATGTTTACAATCTATGTACCATCAAGTAAACTCGTGTTGTTTTGTTACTAATTATGAACCAAAGAATGTCATGGAAGCCTTGAAAGATGAGAATTGGATTAATGCTATGCAAGAGGAATTAATCCAGTTCAAAAAAAATGACGTTTGGTTCTTAGTTCCTAGGCCTTCTCACGTCAATGTGATTGGGACCAAATGGATCTTTAAGAATAAATCTGATGAACAAGGCAATATAACAAGGAACAAAGCATGTTTGGTGGCTCAGGGCTACACTCAAATTGAAGGGGTGGATTTTGATGAAACTTTTGCTCCTGTAGCCCGAATTGAGTCTATCAGATTGTTGCTAGCTATTGCATGCTACTTGAAAATCACTCTATATCAGATGGATGTCAAGAGTGCGTTCCTAAATGGTGTTTTAAATGAGGAAGCCTTTGTTGAGCAACCTAAAGGGTTTGAGGAACCCTCTAAACCAAATCATGTTTATAAGTTGAAAAAGGCACTCTATAGTCTTAAACAAGCCCCACGTGCTTGGTATGGTAGACTGACTGAGCACCTAATTCAACTTGGGTTTAAAAGAGGAGAGGTTGATAAGACTTTGTTTGTTTTGAAAAATAAAAAGGGCATGCTTGTTGCTCAAATTTATGTGGATGACATAGTTTTTGGTGCTACTACTAATGACTTACTTGAAATGTTTGTTAAAAGTATGACATCCTCATTCGAAATGAGTATGGTTGGGGAACTGAAATTCTTTCTTGGTATTCAAATCACTCAAACCAATGAAGGAATGTCAGTTTCACAATCCAAGTATGCTAAGAGTTTGGTAAAGAAAATTGGGCTTGATAATGCCTCACACCTGAAAACTCCTCTGAGGTCATCCCAAAAGCTTTGTAAAGACGAAGAGGGTGAAAGTATTGATCACACCCTCTATAGGAGTATGATAGGGAGCTTGTTGTATCTTACAGCTAGCAGACCTGACATAATGTTCAGTGTGTGCATTTTTGCTAGATATCAAGCTGACCCCAAAGTATCCCACTTAAAGGCTGTGAAACGCATTATAAGATATGTTGGGGGTACTACTCATTTGGGGTTAAGCTATACGAGAGATACCAACACAAACTTGGTGGGTTTTAGTGATTCCGACTTGGCAGGGAATACGGATGATAGAAAGAGCACCACTGGTGGGTGTTTCTATTTAGGAATAATCTTGTGTCTTGGTTTAGTAAGAAACAAAACTGTGTTTCTTTATCTACTGCTGAATCAGAATATGTGGCAGTAGGTAGTTGTTGTACCCAATTGCTGTGGATGAACCAAATGATAAATGATTATGGATTGAAAAGTGAAACCCTAACTATTTTTTGTGATAACATGAATGCTAAAAATATTGCTAAAAATCCTGTTCAACACTCCCGTACAAAGCACATAGATATTCGGCACCACTTTATAAGAGATCTTGTTGAACAAAGAATTATTACACTTGAACATGTTGGAACAACAAATCAACTTGCTGATATATTTACCAAGGCTTTGGATTTTGAGAGATTTTCTTTCCTTAAGAACTCTCTCGGTTTGTGTGATCACAGATGACTGCACAACTGTGCAAACAACTGTCTGCATCTCTGTATAATTGTATATTGAAAACACCAAAAAAAAAATTTGTTCCTACATTATTCATGCATTGCACGATTATCTCTTGTGATCACTTGTCTATTTCTCTTTATTGACATTTGTTTTTGACTCTTGAATGTGAGATCCCTCCTAACTTGGTGATAATAGTCCCTTGTTAAAATATTTCTTTGATAATTATCATGGAGTGGGTGTCTAATCTAAGGTCACTAAGAAAAACAAGCTGCCTCCATTTATTTTGAAGCTTCCACTCATGTGCTCAATGCCAATGACTTATTGTTGCATCACTTGGGAAAAAATTTGGGAAGCACTATGGTGTGAGAGTGAATAGCTCCTTCTCAGTGACTGATTCAATGCCTAATATGGAGACATTCTAGAGGCTACATGATTGAAGGTTATCTCATTGAATTCATGTTGGTCAAGTTATGTCAATATGTGATTTAGTCATACCATGTTACAATTTATTGAGATTAAAATCCTCACTGTGTGTGCATTGTTCTCTCATAATAGGCATATTGATCAAGTTAGTACATTCGAAATTCTTGGTAAAAATATGAGCAATTTTTTTGTTATTTCTCAAGCTTCTTGGCCTAATTCTTCTATTGTCTTTATTGATCTTTTTATGGTGAGGTGTTTAAGAATTCTAGTAGTCAAAGGAGACTACGGTGAGGACTTGTTTAATCAAGGAAGGTTCCTATTCGGTTAAGGAAAGCAATTCATGTCACAAAATTTGGTAAGTTTTTTTTCAAATTTTTGATCCCTAATCCATTATGTTTTTGGAAGTTCAAAGGGGCACAACTCTAACCATCACACGGTTTCTTCTCCTTCTAGTATTCCGATTACCAAGGTTGTGATCATTATCTCTCTTTAATGTTGTGCTTTAAATTGGTAAACCAAGTTATATCACAACTCTCCTCACACCTCGCCTCACAACTTCCATAATCTCTCTCCTCTCTCTATTTTTCTCTGTTCTCACTCTTTCTGTGCAGATCGTCTTCATGGCGTCTCCTTCTTCCTCCAATGCTCCGGCTTCCGCCACAGTAGCCAATTTAATCATTGCCCCCCCCCCCAATATGTTCCTTCTATAGATGTGAGTACTCTTGGCCAGCAATCTTCATCCATCAATGTGGAGGATCAAGCTATCCTTGCAACTGTGCAGGCTGCCCATCAACCACAAATTCCAGGAACCCGACGATCTCGCCGGTTGATTGATTCTGGTAAGTCTGCCATGTTTCGAGGTCTTAGTCCTGCTGCTCTGAAGAACCATAAACCCAAATCTGTACGGCGAAGATTGATTCTGTACGATTCCTTAGATGAGGATGAATCCTCTCCGGCTAGGGTTCAGGCCTTATCTCCGGCCACTATTCAGGGGGAGAGCAGCTGTAAACGATAAACCTGAAGCTCCACCCGTTCTCAAGCTGTTCCAGTTCTGACTGAGGCAGGGTCATTGTCCCAGTTTGATGACTCCAGTGATGCCTCTGCCTCTATAGGCACGGATGATACGGTTAGTGACTCAGACATTCTCAGCAAAAAGAAAAACAGGCAAGTCTCGCCTGTAAGGTCATCTGCACTACCAGTTGTGCCCACAACTGGTCACACAAATGTTCAACCAAGTGGCAGCTCTGCTCCAAAATCTCGAACACGTAAGTCTACTGTTCGTCTTCCTTCTTCCCCATACAATCTGGATTTGAAATTCAATTCCCTTTTCTATTCATCTGAGGCTGAGAGTCGTTTCTCCAACAACATTCATAGAGCTTTTGTTGTGGAAAAGTCTCGGAACATTGCAATTTTTGAAAAAATTGGGCTGGTTCGTTTCTTCTCTGATCCCTAGATCCCTAGATATTTCCTTAGACTTCCCTATTCCTTATTCCCGGTCCTTAGTATTGGAATTTTATGCCAACTTAAGCCGAGACATAGGACTTGACAGATCCCCAAATTTTGGGCAAGTTTTTGTTCGGGATCAGGTGGTCGACTTTAGTCCCTCTAGGATTAATTCTTTTTTGTGCACTCCTGATGTTCCTCTTGACATGCTCCCTTCTGATATCAATGCGGCTGTCCAAACAGTCACTGGGGGCAGGGTTCCTAAATGGACTACTGGGTTTAGGACTAGTTCCTTATCCAAGGTTTTTGTCTTTCTGCACCACATTTTGCAATCCAATTGGCTGCCTACTTTGAACTCTTCCTCTGTCACAAAGGACCAGATTCTCATGTTTCGGATCGGTGCTAACAAATTTAACTTGGGGAAGACAATTTTTGATACTGTTGTAAGCTTTGCGGAAAATGTCAATACTACTTATGCTTTCCCTCACCCGAGTTTGATTTATGCTATGTTGAAAGCTCAAGCGGTAGCGGACATCCCTGGGGAAACCTTGTCCATCATTTCTGAACAATTTAAGGTTCCCAAAACTATGCATGATAGCTCCCGCTTTGATGATCTTGCACACTTTTCTGGGCTCGCTTCTACTTCGGCCTCTACACAACAATCTGCTCCACCAGTTGTGCACACAACTGTGCTCCCATCCTTGCCCACAACCGCTGTACCAGACAGCAATGCCATTCAAGCCCAGATTGCTGTGTTCCGGGCTCAGATCACATCTCACCAAGCTGAGATTGACAGTAGGCATATTCTGATCGCTGGGTTGGAGAAAAGCATTGCTGACTTGGAATCAGTTCTTTCTGGTTCCTCTCAAAAAGGGGGAGAAACTTCGAATGCAGGGGGAGCTACTGCAAGAAAAGCATCTGATGATGTTGAAGGGTTGGAGTTCGATATTGAACAAGATATGGATGATACTGCTAAAGAAATGGAGACGGAACTTCTGGGAGAAGATTTTTTCTCAGATCTCTACTCAGGTCTCTAAACTTTATGAAACATTCGCTTTTATGTTTGGGTTATAATGAAAGTATTTAGTGGTAAGTTTGTTTTTTTAAAGACTTAACAAATTGTTTTTGCAAGTTTTTTATCAGAATCACAAAGATAAGGGGAGATTGAAAGAGTATGAAAATACTCTTGATATTTCCTTAAATCTTTGTGATTCTGATATTTAAAGTTATGTATATTTTTTACTTAAATAGATTAGAAAATAAATTGTAAATAAAGTTTAGGTTAACTAACGGCTAACGTTTTATACTTAGATAGGTTTTGTATTTTAGGAAAAAGACTCAAGAAAGGAATGGTCTCTTGAAGATAAGGAAAGGAGGATCCGGACTGCAAGGAAGTGATTGAATCCTTGTCAAAGAAGGATTCTTGTTTGGCTATAAAAAGAGTCTTCCGCCTCCATTATTGGTCACAGATTCCTACGAGATTTGTACCGGGCTATTAAGAGAGAAATCTTTGAGAGTTTTTGTTTGTGTATCTTGAAGATCAAAGATTGATTCTTCGAGATTGATTTTGTGTTTTTGTAGTTCTTAGATTAGAACTCAGTTTTGATTTTTAGTTCTTTACTTTCTTTTCATTGTAAGTGTTTTCTTCACAACTTGTTATCTAGTAAAGTGTGCTTTTATGAAAAGGTTTTCAGCAAGACATTCTTGCTGAAATTTTAATTATTCCGCTGCATTTATATTCTATTCTTTTAAGTTATTTTTCTGGATAAAGTTGTTTGTTTTGTTGTGCTGACTCTTGTGTGCACAACCGTACACACAAGTCACCACATATTTGGTTACAGTCCTAGCTACAATTCTTTCAGAGTTAACATCTAAGAAAAGGGTGGGTGCATCATTTATATTTATATTGTTAAATTATCTATCAATTATAAGCAAAAACAATTGCAAAAACAATTGTAGTCGTGAATCACAATTTCTTCATACCCACTCTTAAAGAGATACCGAATCGTAAAAACCACGAGATTATTGGCGGTGATCAAATAAAAATTATATTGTTCAATTATTTATCAAATAATTTTTAACCAATAAAACAGTAATATTGCTTGAGTTTTTCATGGATAATCATGAGTTCGTAAGGTAATGATCTGATTGTAACTTGCTGTAGACCCAAAATTTGCACTGCAATAGCCAAGAAAATGAAATATGATTTCTTCCTTTTGGCCCAAAACCCTAATGAGTTGATTTTCATAATAGCAGAATATGATAGATATTGTATCTGCAAATGGATGATTGAATTCCTATTAGGATTAGGATTTAATTTCAACCGTCTATCAAGGTAAAATTTAATTAGAAAAATAACCATTTTTACAAACTAGTATTTAATACGAAATATAATTTAATAATCCTAAATTAACAGTAAATTTCACTATTGATCACGTAAGAAAATTTATATTGACCTGTAAGAAATTAATTTTACACGGCCAGAAAAACTAGGATAGGCTGCATCAAAAGACAAAACAAAAGCTAAAGACCGAATAGAGCATAACACTTCAATAAGCACTCCATCTTTCTGGTATTTCAACTGAATACCAAGCACTGTGGTTGGGGGTATTACTGTAAACTTTAATTGGAAATTCATGCTACTTTAATTTCATGAATTCATAATCTATAATGCCCTAGAATCTTGGAACACATAATAATCACTAAACATATAATTTTAGGAACATGAATTTAAGTACTAACCTTGATCCATGCTTTGCTTAAAGTTGAATACTTTGATGTAGGAATTTTCTTCCTCCTTGCCTTTACTTTAATCTCTTCTTGATGGTGAGAAGAAAACCCTAACCCTAAGCCTTTTTCTCTTTTCTCTCTCTTGACGACTTTTCTTAGAGACGTGAAAAGAAAAACCTTAAAGTGTTTTAGGGTTTGGAACTTTAAGTCTTTTTATAGGCAGAGAAAGAGGGAATCCTTTTCCTTATATAATTCCCAAAAGCTTTAATAATATTTTATTCCCACTAAACCATCAAAGTGGGCCCTTAATATTAAAGCCCAATTAGATATTAAGTCATGTGAGACACTTTTATTTGAAATAATCCAACATTCTCCCACTTGGCCCATATGACGACTTGAGAATTTAATAACAACTTTAAGTGCGCAATGTTATTATATCCTCCATAATGTCAATTTGGACTTTTCTCTAATTAAGTTAAAGTTTACTGGATCATGGCGGTCACACATCATTCAATCGACATGATCCCTTCCATGTATCACAAGATCAATTTAACTTAAACTTTAACCATAATGAGGTGAACCATAAGCCTCAACCATACAGTCTTCCTAAGAAGACTAAACCATAATACATTAAAACAATACAATGTAAATAAGCAGAAAACATATCCATAAATGATATCAGAGTGTCATAAGATAATGAGCAAATAACTGTTATGCATACGTATACACATACAAACTATCATGCTAACAAGGACTTATCCATGATACCCATCCTTTCGACATGTCCACGAAATGTCTTAGGTGGCAACCCTTTTGTTAACGGATCCGCTACCATAAGATCGGTGCTGATATGCTCAATCGACACTCTATGTTTCTGCACTTCTTCTTTGACCGACAGGTACTTCAATTCCATATGCTTAGCACCCTTAGAATCCTTGTCGTTCTTTGAGAAGAAGATTGCTGCGGAATTGTCACAATAAATTCTCAGCGGCTTGGCTATACTGTCAACAATTCCAAGCCCTGAAATAAAGTTCCGCAACCACAATCCATGAATAGTGGCCTCAAAGCATGCCACAAATTCAGCCTCCATAGTAGAAGCAGCAATGACAGACTGCTTTCCACTTCTCCATGATATCGCTCCTCCAGCTAGAAGAAACAAATAACCGAATGTTGACTTTCTCGAGTCAACACATCCGCATAATCTGAATCGAATATCCTATAACTTCGAGGTGATTAGACCTCCTATACATGAGCATGTGTTCCTTGGTGCCTTGTAAATACCGAAGGACTTTCTTTGCAGCTTTCCAGTGATCAATACCAAGATTACTTTGATACCGGCCTAGCATTCCAACAGCAAAGCTGATATCAGGCCGAGTACAAGTTTGTGCATACATTAAGCTTCCAACCACTGATGCATAGGGAATCAAATTCATTTCCTTTCGTTCCAAATCATTCTTTGGACATTGCATTTGACTAAATTTGTCCCCTTTTTGTATTGGAACAATTCCTGCTGAACACTTTTCCATTTTGAATCTCTCTAAGACCTTATTGATGTAAGCTTTCTGAGACAGTCCCAACATTCCATGTGACCTATCACGGAATATTTCTATTCCTATCACATAAGATGCCTCACCTAAATCTTTCATTTCAAAGTTCTTAGAGAGAAAATCTTTTACATTACGTAACATCCCAACATCATTAGCAGCAAGTAAAATATCATCAACATACAAGACCAATATTACGAACTTGCTCCCACCGACCTTCATATAGATACACCGATCAACGGTGTTTTACGTGAAACCATAAGAAGTAATGGTATCATTAAACTTAATATACCATTGGCGGGAGGCTTGTTTTAGTCCATATATTGACTTCTTCAATTTACACACTAAACTTTCCTTATCTGTGGTCACGAACCCTTTAGGTTGATCCATATAAACCTCCTCTTCCAACTCACCATTTAGAAAAGCGGTTTTAACATCCATTTGGTGAAGCTCCAAATCATAATGAGCCACCAAAGCCATACAATTCTTAAAGAGTCCTTCTTAGATACCGGGAGAAGGTCTCTTTATAGTCAATGCCATCCTTTTGTGTATAACCCTTTGCAACGAGTCGGCCTTATACCTTTCAATGTTTCCATTCGAGTCACGTTTAGTCTTAAAGACCCATTTACAACCGACTCTTTTGGAACCTTTAGGCAACTCTACTAAGTCCCAAACTCGATTGTCATACATTGATTTTATTTCTTCTTTCATAGCATCTAACCACTTTTCGAATTGTTACCATTCACCGCTTGACTAAATGAGGTTGGATCATCATCAATGCTTAAGTCACATTCATGCTCAAGATTATAAACCACATAGTCATCGAAATAGCGGGTCTTTTTCGCCTACAGACCGTCTCAATCCTATTTCCTCTTGTGGCTCAATAATCTCTTGCTCGACGAACCGGTTCATCTATTATATTTTCATTCGGTGGGGTTTCAACATTAACTTGTTGTTCGGTATGTTGCGAGGCGTGATACAACAATAGGAACAACAACTTCGAAGGAATATCGGGTACAGCATTTTAACCCGAATTTCCTTAATGTCAACTTTTCTTGGTTCCCACTCCCACCGACTAAGCCATTCTCAATGAACCGAGCATTGCCGACTCAACGATTCTCGTACTATGGTTAGGACAAGTAAAATCTATACCCCTTTGACTTTTCGGGATAGCCAATGAAATAACCACTTGTCCTAGCATCAAGTTTCTTTTCTTGTGGATTATACAACCTTACCTCCATTGGGCAACCCCAAACATGAAGATGTCTCAAACTCGGTTTCCGCTGTCCACAATTCATAAGGTGTCTTAGGAACGCCTTACTAGGAACCCGATTGAGAAGGTATTCAGCGGTCTTTAATGCATGCATCCACAAAGATAAGGGTAAAGAACAATTACTTAACATACTTCTAACCATATCCATTAATGTACGATTTCGTCTCTCGGCCACACCATTCCGAGGTGTACCGGCATTGTATACGTGCACAAATGCCACGACTTTCGAGGAATTTCGCAAATGGACCTGGACATTGTCCCTTCTCGATGAACCTTCCATAATATTCACCACCTCTATCGATCTCACTATTTTTACTTTTTTATTTAAGCGCCTTTCCACCTCATTTATGAACACCTCAAGGACATTCACGGTATGAGACTTTTCATGCGGTAAATAAATATAACCATAACGTGAGTAATCATCAATAAAAGTGATAAAATATGTTCACCACCCCAACTAGGGTTATCAAAAGGACCACAAATATCGGTGTGTATCAATTCAAGAAGTTGAGTGCTTCTTGTGGCGGACTTTTTAATGTGGTTTTGGTTTGCTTTCCTTAATGCAATCCACACATATAACCGATCACTAAAATCCAATTGAGGAAGGATCTCACTTTTCACCAACCTCATTAACCTTTCTTTGGAAATATGACCCAATCTTTGATGCCACAAGAAAGCAGAATTTTCATCAGATGCACTACGTTTCATGCCTACACTATAATCAACATGATACAGGGATTCGGCAAATTCATTATTAAGATTAAAACGGTAAAGAGAATCACACAAAGTACCAGAACCATAATAGTACTTGTTTTTAAATAATGAAAAACACCGTTTCCAAACTTAAAATTAAAACCTAAAACATCCGGCTTCCCTCTTGAAACAAGATTTCTAGCACAATCAGGAACATAGAGACACCCTTCAAGATCTACATGACAGCCGGTGTCCAAGATCAATCTATACGTCCCAATTCCTTCTATCCGTGCTTTCATCCTGTTTCCCATAAACAAGTATTGCTCAGTTCCGTTTATGGGCTGGATCGTAAGGAATCCCTGTATAACATGAGACACATGAGTAGTTGCACCAGAATCTAACCACCAGGTATTATTAGGTACTTCTATAAGGTTTGATTCAAAACATACATAAATATTATGCATACCTTTCTTTTCGAACCATTCCTTCCTTTTAGGGCAATCTTTCTTTACGTGCCCTTCCTTATTGCGAAGTAACATTTAACCTTTTTCGGATTCGACCCTCATTAACCTTCATTGGGGCCTTGTCCTTTTCTTGTTCTTCATACCTGGTTTGGCTTTTTGTTGTTATTTCCATCATAGACTGTGAGGTTGATGGAGTGATCCCTTATCTTCTTTAATCTCCCTTCTTCCTGCACTAACATGGCCTTAAGTTCATTTGAGTTCCATTTATCCTTTAATGGTGTTGTAGTTCACCGGAACCGACCAAATTCAGAGGAAGGGAGTTCATGATAAAGCTGTACAAGGAATGAGTCACTCACATCCATCCCCAAAGTCTTCGGTTTTCGCTAAGTTGGACATTTACATTACGTGATCATGAATTGACTTAGACCAATCAAACTTCTTTGTAGTTAGCTCACCCATAAGGCTACCCACACTGGATTTATCGGCTAAGTCGACCGAGAATATTCTTTAATTTTCAGGGAACTCCCTAGCATCATCGTCTTCGGCATCGAAGGCTTGATATTTTTGTCATGGTCATCCTCATAAGGTTCAAGCTCACTGTTAGACCGCTCCCAAGCCATATAGATTGACTTTTCATCTTCGAGCTGGCCTCGTAATGGCCGGGCTTCTCATCCGTTATTATGGCTAGGTCCAAGTCCATAACACCCGAGTAAACTGGATGCATTCGAACCAATCGGCATAGTTCAGCCCGTTGAACTTGACAACCGAATTTACGATGCGAAGAGATTCATAGAAACGCAAACATTCATACATGCTTATCTTTTAGTGCTTTGAGTTAACTTTAATAGATTCAGATATATTTATGTAAAACTTTAAGAATGTATTTAAGTTCACCTTTGGGCAATCCCTAAATACATAAATATTATTGATGCCAATAGAAAATACTTTAATGGATAATCATTACATACATTAGCTAAATAAGTTTTCTATCTTTGGATATACGACTATCTAACCAAGGCTGAATGATTTATCCCTTTAATGTTATAGATTACGAGCAATGGTCCATCTTTAGATGACCTCCTAGCTAAATAATCTATAATCTTAATTGTTCAATCCACCATTCTTGTCATTCATTAAGGGCATCTCTTTATTCATGAACAATTGTAATTTTATTAATTTAATGTGTTGATATCCCATTCAGCCCGGCCACTTTGGTGACTAACAAGCTATTTAATATCTCCACGTTCTATTATAGTTTTCATATTTCAGGCCTCAAACAAATAAAATTTTATTTGGAAATAAACATACTATCCAATTTATTTTAACCTTAACATTTATAGGCATAAAATATATAAATAAAAAAAACATACAATCACATATAACTATATAGTGACTGATAATGTGCCAAAAGCCAAACAAGAAGACCATACTCCATGGAAAAGACGGGACGGAGACGGAACGCATAAACTTTGAAGACCATATTCCATGGAAAAGAAAAACCCGACTTTGTAAACTTTAATAGGTTATATGTGCAATTCAATCTAACGAAAATTTATGGCGGAATAAACTTTAATCATCAAATTGAATTTTTAATCATAATAGGAAAATTATGTGTTCCATAATCCTAAGCTCTGATACCACATGTAAACTTTAATTGGAAATTCATGCTACTTTAATTTCATGAATTCATAATCTATAATGCCCTAGAATCTTGGAACACATAATAATCACTAAACATATAATTTTAGGAACATGAATTTAAGTACTAACCTTGATCCATGCTTTGCTTAAAGTTGAATACTTTGATGTAGGAATTTTTTTCCTCCTTGCCTTTACTTTAATCTCTTCTTGATGGTGAGAAGAAAACCCTAACCCTAAGCCTTTTTCTGTTTTCTTTCTCTTGACGACTTTTCTTAGAGACGTGAAAAGAAAAACCTTAAAGTGTTTTAGGGTTTGAAACTTTAAGTCTTTTTATAGGCAGAGAAAGAGGGAATCCTTTTCCTTATATAATTCTCAAAAGCTTTAATAATATTTTATTTTCACTAAACCATCAAAGTGGACCCTTAATATTAAAGCCCAATTAGATATTAAGTCATGTGAGACACTTTTATTTGAAATAATCCAACAATTACGGCATAACACTTCAACGAGCACTCCATCTTTCCGGGATTTCAACTGAATCCCAAGCGGTAGTCCTCTGAACAGGAACCTTGCTACTAACAAGATTCGTCTCTATAAAAGTCGTATTGCCAACTGAGAGAGATCTTCTCTCCTTTGGGTCGACGAAGCCGGCAATTAGTTTGTAGTACACCTTGTATACGACAGCAATGTCTCGAGAACCCTGATTTAATCCATTAATTTTCAAGTTCAAGAACAAAGTTTCAGGGACATCCTCCAATGACACTGGGTAGCTGGGATAGCAGTTGAAATAAACTGGCCCGTTGTTAAGGGAGAACTCAGCTACTGCTAATCTAGAAGGATTGAAATTACGAAAACGACAATCTCGAAGACAAACCAGAACAGAGTTGTTCAAACCATTTCTAGTAAGAGGTTTTATAGCTACTTGAACTAATCCCATATGTAGAGTGACATACTTATAGTTTTGCCAATATCTTTGAATTGAATTTCTGTCATCAAGTAACTGTATTTCGTGATACTCACCTTGTATTATCACTGTTCTTTCTGTAGTTTTGATCTCGTTGTTCCGATTTGACTCGAAGATTCCTCTTGTCTTGTAAATCTGATTAACGGGAACCTTGGGCGGATTCCAGTTTTGCATCACTTCCTCGACATCCTCCTCTTCGGTACTATTTACGCAGATTCTCCTAAAAAGACTTGCCATTTCAGTAATCACGTACAAGGAGCCTAATATGCAAGATTCAAAAGGAACGCAGTCGGAATCTACCAAACATACATCACCACAACATATATACAGAAAAACAATCAAAAGAGAACTAAAAACAGAAAGCAAATCTACACCAATGCTTATAAACACCAATACTGGAGAACATGAAACATTTCCACTCGCTCTCTGACAAGAAATGCTATATACATGCACTGAAGTCGCGGATTCGAAAACTGGACTAAAGATCCATCTTAAAAGCAAAGCAAAACAAAACAAAACAAAAGTTGATCACTATAGCAGCAGATTTTTGTAAAGTGGTCAGTAGATTCTTGTAAAGTGGCTTTAATCATTAATTAGTCTGGGGATTTGGTTGAACAAAAGTAAAGTTGTTTGTCTTGGTTCTTCAATAATTTAGTGTGATATATTTAGCCAAATAACCATTCATTACCTTCATCCAAATTGGACTCGAAACCTCTTGGAAATACGTTTTATAAAAAATTTGTTACTTTTGCATGGCAAATTAAAATTGGTATTTCTAAGTTCTTGTATCGAGATTATTACTCATTTTTTCACTTTTTATAGCAAAAATAGTTTTATCGAAGTCTTTTACCCAGTTGAATGAAATCCATATTGCTCCATGAACATCCAAAACTTTACAATCTTAATACTCTCTCATTCCAAAAAAAATACTCTCTCCGTTCCACCCAAAACAATGTCCATTTCACCCAAAAAATTTACGATTAAAATATCTTATTAAAAAATATATAAATATCATTAAAGTTAGTCTAATTACTAAAATATTTAACATGTTTATATCACATTGAGTAATGCTATAGATACCTAAAGAGTATCAAAATTTTTGCACCAAATGACGTGTCTGATGTGGCAGCTAATGTGGTACAAAAATAAAACAAAATTAAAAATCATAATTTATGCATCACATCAGCTAACACATCATTTGGTGCAAAAAATTTGGTACTCTTTAAGTACCCATAGCATTACTCTATCACATTTGTAGGATAGAGTTAAAAAATTTATCGAGACGGTATAATTTTAAAAAGTGAAATATTAAAATAAAATATTTCAAAATAATATAGTGAACTTTTTGTTTAGAACAGAGGAAGTAATATTTTTCCTTATTTATTTGTCTCAATTCAAATAGAGTAATGCTATATGTACCTAAATGTACTAAAATTTTTACACCAAATAATGTATTATCTAATTTGGCAGTTGATGTGATGCATTAATTTTGATTTTTAATTTTATTTTTTGTACCAAATCAGCTGCTACATCAAACACATCATTTGATATAAAAAAATTACTCCCTCCGTCTCTAAATTATCGTTTGGGTTGACCCGGCATACGGATTAAAAAAGTTCAATTGATTTGATTATTAATATTAGTATAGTCTATAGTTTCTTTTAATGTCTATATGTATATGGTCCATAATTAAAGTAGAGAAAAAAATAAAAGTAAAATAATAAAAATAATATTCTAAAAAAAAATTTCAAATAACACAATATTTTAGGAACGGACCAAAAAAAAGTAAACAATAATTTAGAGACGAAGAAATAATACTCTTTAAAAACCAACAACATTAATTTCCAAATAATCTCGTCTTTCTCTCTCCGCGTCATCATCTCTCCTTTTTTTTTTTCATTTTCATTGGTTTCTACTTTCTTTAGGGTCGAATCACATCACATCACATCAACCTTTTGTCTCTTTCTCTCTCTTTCAAAGTCACAATCTTCCAAACAACACACACCATCACACTCTTTTCATAATCATATTCATGTTATATATATTTTGTGGTGGTTCTTTTGACAGAACCTAATTAATAGAAGTTAACGAGAGAAATTATATGATAAAATTAATGAGGAAGTTTGAACGAAGCTTACTGAAAAAGTTTTACGAAATTTATTGAAGAAATTTTATGAATCTTATTGAAGAAGTTTTAAGAAAGCTTATTAAAGAAGTTTTACGTAACTTACTGAGAAAGTTTTAGAGAAACTTACTAAAGAAACTTTACGAAGTTTAATGAAGAAGTATCATCCTACTATAAATAAAAAGCTCATGCTTTCATTTTCACTTACTCTGAACAGTTTATTCTCCCTTTCCTTGGTTTGTATTATACACTGCTCCCATAAATAAAATTATCTATTTTATCTACATCTTTACTTTGCTTTCTTATCTTTTATATCAATTCAATTTTTGTTTCAATTATTATGGGTTTAGTACTTTAGTTACCCTTCTTGAATTATTTTAATAATCTTTGTCCCTAAATTATTGTCTTACTTTCTCTCTTAATTCAATCCAAAATAATTATCTTGTTTGAAAATTTTCTTTTATACAACATTTTTACCATTTTATTTTTATTTTTTCAACTTACTTTAATTATGGGTCACATATATATGAGTATTAAAAGAAACTATACATCATACCAATATTAATAATTAAGTAAATTATATTTTCTTTATCTGTGTATCGGATCAAACAAGTCAATAATTTAGAGACGGAGGGAGTATTTAAAATAACCTTATTCACTAAGCTAAACTAATTATTTGAGCATATGTGATAGTATTCACTTGAGCATATTATTGCACCCTTCGGATTTTTTGTATTAAGTAACTCCGGGTTAATGTTTTTTTTTTTTGTTGTTGTTTGAAGACAGAGTTCGTTATTTATAGCTTCGACATCCTTTGAATTTCCTTAAAAACTTTGAATTTTTTGAAATATGATAATTGTTCCAATTTGATCTTCGTAATTTAGTATTCTTTACCGGTCAAACTACTCAAAGAAATTAAAGGGGTTGTATACTAATTTATTTAGCATTATTCGCTCAGTATTTTTCTACTCCCTCCGTCCCTAAATTATCGTCTGGGTTGACCCATGATCACGCCAAAAGTGTGCGGTGACCACGTCTGTTCCACGTAAGAGTCACGTACGTAGTCTAGTTGGATACCGGCCAAGTGTCGCTGGGATCCTCTCTGGTGTTCCTGGTCAGATGGATGAAACAGTGAACCTGTGAACAAGAAGGAAGCACCGTTAGGGGAGCTAGGGTGTCCCAGCTAAAACCCTCCGGTGTGAGAATTAGTGTTCTGGGTTGTAAAGAGACTTGATTCACAGAGCTTGGTCTGTGAATGAAGTCAAAGAGCTATGAACAAGAGCTGAGAAGTGCAAGGATATGTGCTGGTGATTATTTTCCATCCCCCCGTGAGGGTGAGTCCATACCTCTATATTTATAGGCTGGCGGAAGGTGATTTCTGGTCATGGGAGGAGACAACGGAAAGACCAAGACTGCGCAACTCTTTGTCTCTTAGTGTCTGTAGGCGGCGGCGGCAAACTCAGGAAATCGTGGCCTTTCACCGTATGGTGGTCCTTGTACTTTCCTGTCAGGAAGTGGGAGAGTGGAGCAGACTTCTGACATGGTGGGATTGTGCCTTCTTCATATCCAGTAAGGACAAGCCATGTGTGAGGGCTGGATTGAGCGAGGTTACGTTGAGGTCGGCCTCGCATGTGATCAGGTCGCTCTTTTGGTGAGGCGGTCGACCTGGTATGTTTCCAGGTCGCACGGAGGGTCTCCGAGGTCGGTGCGCTAGGAGAATACGCTGGGAAATCTGGCGACCTAACATGTTGTCACTACCAGGTCACTATATCGACGTGGGCGCAAGCTACCTTGACGCTGAGCCCGGTTGGCGTCTTTACCGTCGAGGTGTCTGCCACGTGTTGAAGGCTATGGGTGAGGCCGTTTAGTAGCCCCCCACTTCTCAAGGAGAGGATTTATCCTTGAGGTGTGAAGTAAATATGCAAGGTGTCAAGCTGAACCGTTCTGTGTGAGGTTGTCTTATCCTTAGCTCGTCTCTTGTACTTTTCTCTGGAAGCGTGCACATTTAATTGACGCGAGATTCGAGTCAAACGGCGCGTCCTTTCAAATTTTAAATTTTTGACGGTTCCTCTATAATTACTCCAAGACGGCGTCGTGTCGAGGTCCGCGTGTTTGTTGAACGGGTCGACCCGGTCACCCGGGTCCACTATATAAGCGAGGATGCCACTGTTCATCTTTACTTTTACTAAAAACCTTCAAACTCTCCGACGTCCAGGCAATTTCCGGCGAGATCTCTTTCTTTTCAAAGCTCCTGATTACCAATCTACTCCTCAGTTTCCCAGCTTTTTCAAGATCTTAGGTTAGTTCTCTTTGATCCCTTCTAAGTTTAAGTCATCATTAATAGGCGGCCTAGAAGAAGAGAATAATTCAGAGAAAAAATCCACAGCCTTGTCCCCAATTTGCTTGTTGTCCGTACACCAAGAGCCATCCGAAAGACGTAATTTCACAGTGTTAATGCGAGCACGCTCACGAATACTGGCATGGAAATAAGCTGTATTTCGATCCCCCTCAGACAACCAAAACTGCCGAGACTTTTGTTAAAGCATCTCGGCATCCCATTTCAAGGATTGGGCCAATTCTCGGCGAACACAAAAAAGCTCTCTAGCAAGAATATCATCCCAGCCGTGCTGCAAAGCCATCTCTAAATGTAAAATAATATCCTGCTGAACAGCTGCTAACCGCTGGACATGGCCAAAAACCTCCCAATTCCACTGACGCGGCTTACCTCGTAAACTCTGAAGCTTTTTACACAAAACTTCCATGGGATTGCCCAAAACCAGATGCTGCCATTGCTCCCTAACAAATTGTAAAAACTCTGGATGATCCATCCACATACGTTGAAAACGAAAAGTGCTTCTAGGTTTATCAAAGCCCGAGAACTCAACAAGGAGAGGAGAGTGATCCGAAAGAACACGACATAAATGCTGAACACGAAGCCCAGGGAAAGCCGCTTTATAAAAACCATTCACCAATACTCTGTCCAGACGTTGCCAGATACGATCCACACCATCCTGATTATTACACCAAGTAAAAATGCTCCCATCATATCCAGCATCATCTAAGCCTGCCTGCTGCATGAAATCATTAAAATCCCCAATGGCTGGAAAATCACACGGAGCACCACCCAACTTCTCAGCAGAATGAGAAATAATGTTAAAATCCCCACCAACCATGCAAGGATCTGTAAGAGATCTTGAAAAATCAAGGAGATCCCTCCATAAATCCTGACGCTCCCACCTAGTACATTTAGCATAAACAAACGATATAAAGGGAGATGTCGTGGCAGCAGTGCAAGATTTTTTTCGGGGTAGTATGATTCCAAGAGGGATGTCGGCTACTACTGTTGTGCTTATTCCTAAAGTGAATAATCCTGAGTCGTTAGGGGATTTGCGGCCTATCAGCTTATGTAACTTTTCGTGCAAAATTCTTTCTCGAATTATGACTACTCAGCTTGCGAAGTTCTTACCTCGAATCATCTCCGCTGAGCAGTCAGGATTTATTAAAGGTAGAAGTATTCAAGAGAATATCATTCTGGCGCACGAATTAGTTCATCGAATTGACATGAAAGTCAGGGGTGGTAATATGCTTTTCAAGCTGGACATGTCAAAAGCATATGATCATCTTGAATGGGGTTTTTTATTGCGCGCTTTGAAGGCAATAAGGCTAAATGATCTTAGCTGTGATTTAATATACAGGCTGATTAGTAATATTTGGTATTCTTTTCGGATTAACGGTGAAAGGTATGGTTTTTTTAAATCATCTCGAGGTGTCCGTCAGGGTGATCCTTTGTCCCCGTTACTTTTTGTTATTGCCCAGGAGGTTTTATCTTTCAATCTTAAGAAGGCTATTACGGACGGAAAAATTCAGCCTTATTTGCATGGTCGGAATGGGATTGTGATTTCACATTTGTTATATGCTGATGATATGCTAATCTTCTGTAATGCTAGTCGGCGATCGATTATGGCTCTAAAAAGGGTTCTTGCTAATTATGAAGAGGCTTCGGGTCAACTTGTTAATATGGCCAAGAGTGGTTTTTATCTTTCAGACAGATGCTCTCGCAACAAAGCTCGTAACATATCCACTTGGACTGGCTGCTCTCAGTGTTCTTTCCCAATGAAATACTTGGGTCTTCCTTTGTTTAAAGGGAGGATAAAAAGGTGCTATTTTGAGGATATCGAGAAGAGGGTGATTAATAAGATTAGCGGATGGAAATCTAAACTTCTTTCTTTTGGTGCTAAGATAGTCCTATTGAAATCAGTCCTCGCTAGCATTCCGATATATACTCTTGCGGCTGTTAAAGTTCCAAAAGTGGTTCTTCGAAACATTGAAAAGGCAATGGCTAATTTCTTATGGGATGCGGCTGGATCTCATAGAGCTCATTGGTTAGCTTGGGAGGTGGTGTGTAGGCCTATGGATGAAGGAGGTCTTGGTTTGAGATCTCTTTCTCAAGTTATGGATTCTTTGCATGCTAAGCTCGCATGGAGTGTTCTTCAAGGTAAAAGTTTATGGGCATCTTACGCACGTGCTAAATATGGACAGATTAGTGGTTTTTCTACTCCTTTTTCAGCTTCTCATATTTGGAAGACAATTATGAATATTATGCCGAAGGTTCAGCAAAGTAGCCAATGGGTTCTTGGGCGGGGAAATGTGTCTTTTTGGAGTGAGAATTGGTGTGGCGAATTACTGCATGGTCCGCAGCCGCTTGACATCAAATTAACCGTGCGGGAAGCCTTCGAACAGCTCCCAGACTTTTTGCCATTCATTCCCGTCAGGTTGCATGGGTGGCTTGCCTCGGTACAGCTCGATCCAGATTTGGAGGACAAGCTGGTTTGTAATTTGACGCCATCTGGGGAGTTCACGGCGGCAGCTTTTTGGAATAATTCTCGACTTCGCAATCCAAAACAGCGCTGGGCTCAGAAAATTTGGCAGCGATGGATTCCATTGAAAGTAAGTGGTTTCATGTGGAAGCTTTTCCATGGAGCTATTCCGGTGGACTTGGCTATGCAGCGCTGGAAGGTCTTTATAGTTTCGAAGTGTGTTTGTTGTGTTACGCACCCTGCAAGTGAGACATTGGTTCACCTATTTTTACATTCGGAAGTTGCTTTGCATGTTTGGGGCAAGTTTGCGGCAGCTTTCAACAAAGTAAATAGGTATGTTTCGTTACAACATCTCTTTGAGATTTGGGCTGATCGCGCTTCGATTCGTACTCAGCTTGGAGCTTGTCAAATTGGTATTTTGGTTTTTACCTGTTGGGAGTTGTGGAAAGCAAGATGCAAAGCTGTTTTTGAAAACATTCCTATGAACTCGACCCTGATTTTTAACAATATTCTTCATGGTTTACGAGATATGTTTTTGATTTATCGGCCCAAAGTTTCTATGGATCGTTTTAGCCCCCTTCCTTTGCAGCTGCTGGGATTACCGATTCTTGATGTTCCAATCAGACGTGGGACTTGGTTGCGTTGGAACCCTCCTTTATCAGCTATGTATAAGTTAAACACTGACGGTTCTGCAGTTGATGGTAATTGTGCGGGGGGAGGTATTATTCGGGATAGATATGGTAAAATGGTTCGTGCTTTTGCTAATTACTATGATCCGAGCACAAACACTCGTGCTGAGATATTGGCTCTTCGGGATGGTTTGCTTCTTTGTCGACATCTTCACCTGGATGTGGTTGAGGTTGAGTCAGACTCTTTAGTGGTAGTTATGGGTATCTCTGCGAAGTCTCTCCTTCCGTTGTCTTATGTTTATGATCTTCGGCTTTGTAAGTCCTTGCTGGGAAGTTTTCGGCTGCAGCATGTTTTTAGAGAGGCAAATCATGTGGCTGATCGGCTGGCAGCTCATGCTTATTCTCATAAATCCTCTACCACGTTTCTTAACAAAGGTTGTCTCCCTATAAGCGTTTGGCAGGCCTTAGGGCATGATGAGTTAGGTTTATATAGCTTTAGAAAGTAATGCTTTCCCTTTGTTATTTTTGATTTTGTATTTCTTTTTCGAGGTTAGGCTCCTTTGTCCTCCCGTTTATAAGGGCCAGGCTGGTTGTCCCCCTCAAGTTTGTACCTTTTTTCTATCTAATAAAATTTTGCAGGGTGCCGCCCCTGTTTCCTAAAAAAAAAAAAAAAATCCCTTGTAAATTTCCTTCGATTTTCCCGTACATTTTGCACCGTTTAGTCACTTTGTCCCTTAGTTTCACTTTCACTCTGGTGACTGGCCTGTTTCTGGGTTGAGCTCCGGTGATTTCTTGATTTTAGGATTTTAGCAATTTGGGGTTTTTTCGACCTGGCACTTCAGTTCGTCTGCTAGCTCGCTAATTAGGGTTTTCTTGGCCAGGTCGTAGGACTTTCCTACTCCACCATTCTTCCTGCGAGCTCTTCTTCCTCGTGTTCCTTGTCTGTGAACATGAGGATCAAATGTGCCAACGAGGGACCTATGTTTGCCAGACCGCAGAAGGGTCGGGCAATATATAAGACCGAAGATGGCGACTGGAAGGTCGTCCTGCCAAGTGAGGCTAAGGATCTGCTCGTCGCTTGGGGTGCCAACTTGGATGGCCTAGTCGTTCCCCCTGATGCTCCCTACAGGGTTAGTGATATTCCGTTTGGGACCTCAATGAGGATTATCGAGAAGTACGACGTGGCAATGTCCGGGCTGCTATATCTGTATTTTGATAATGACCGAATTCCTGCCCGGGCTACAGGGTCCTCGAGAGGTGCTACTTCGGTATCCTCCAGTTCGTATCTGGATGCGAGCCATGCCTTACGGGCTCCCCGAAGTAAGAAAAGGAAGCCCAAAGCCGATGACGTTGGGGGAGTCGCGAAGCGAGCTTTCCGAGACTAGCAAAATAGGATGACGTTGGTCGACCTGGACAGTTGGTTGTCGAAGTATCCTTGAAACTTCGACGACTATCGTGGGCATGTTCCTGACCCAGGGCATGACCTGGCCGAGCTGCGGGCTTCGAGGGGGCGAGTTGGGTTTTATTTAAGATTCTTTGAGTTGGGGCTTCGATTTCCGTTGGACCCTTCATTTGTGAGTTTCTTGATGTCACCTCGACCGTCCCCCTCGACCTCACGTGGAATACTATGCAGGTACTTATGTGCTTCATTGCGAGTATGCGTGTACTGGGGTTTGAGCCGACCTTGACTTTATTCTGTCATTACTTCCACCTCGATCGCATTAACAACTGCCTGCAAGCCAAAAGCCAAAATCTTAGAGTGAAGTTGTTTTCTGATCCCCCAGGGAAGGTATCTGGCTGGGCTGACAAGGTTATCATGGTCGAAAGCCGACTTGGGTGGAATTTTGCGGTACTGACCGAGGAGCCTTTCACTCTCATCCACCAGACCGAGCTTGATGAATACGACAGGTCGGCCAAACAGGCACTGGAAGCCCCCCTCGGCGTGCGGGGCAATTCACAGGTTCGATGCTACAATTGGAAAAGTATTTTCCATGACGAAAACCTGTTGGTGGTTGCTGGGTTGTCCCCTCAGAAGGTCAACGGGCTCGAGTCGATGTACACCTTTCCCCCCCTTCAAGTGTTTCCCTGGGTGGCTGCGTCACAAGGGCATCGTGTTTAACAAGCATTGTCCAACCTGCTGTAGGGATCCGGAAAAGGGGTGTTTGTAGAGTGGTTGTCCTCGGCTGGACTTTGTAAATGTATTTCCTTTGCATCTTCTTCTTCCCATTTGTATATACTTTCAACATATATCTGACTCCTCTTGCTGTTTGTAGAAATAGAAGACGTTGATGCGATGAGGATGAGAAGCTCGAGCATGCGGGCTATGGCAAAATCGGATCGATCAGAGCAGCTGGGGCGGGCTCGCGTCGTTGCGACCTTGGCGGTACTCCCTACTATACTGCTGTCTGAGGACAAAGGCAAGGAGAAAATCTCGAGCTCGAAGGCATCTGGAAAACGCTCCAAGTCTACTTCGGACTCGGGGTAGAAAAAGAAATTGAGGACCGAGGAGCCCACTTCGACCAGGATGTCTGATGATCCTGCTGACCTTGATGAGCCTATAGTCCAGGCTGTTGCTGTTGTTGCTGCCGCTGCTGTACAAGCTTCTCTTGCCAGGAGTGTTCGTGGCGTGACTAGTCCTTCCCCGGAGGCTTACTCCGTTCCCCGTAGTTCGTCTACTCCACAGGAGGCTCCTGTGTTGAGCCCTTCCGCCCGGTCTCTCGAGCTGGGAAAGAAGGTGGTGCTTGACATCGCCGATGAGACATTGGGGGAGTCTTTTGATGATTGAACTCCTGCTCGTTTGGCCAACATCGTCGGGATCGACCTCACCCGAGTGAGTGGATTCCTGGTTGTTTCGTATCATCTTTTTTAACTTCATTTTCCTGGTTGTTTTGTATTATCTTTTTTAACTTCCTTTTCCTGACTTGTTCCTTTTGTAGTTTGCTGCTGCCATCAAATCTTATGCCAACAGGCTCGCGCAAGCCCGTAAGGAAAGGCGCGAATTCCTCGAGCGTATTACTGAGCTCGAGCAGGAGAAGCGGGGGGCCATTGAGAAGGTCAAGCTCGATAGGGCCCTCGCTCGTGTCTCCGAGCTCGAGGCTGCTGCCGTTAGGGACCAGGCTGATATAAAGCTAAGTCAGGACCTGGCGGCGAGTAAGGTCGAGGAAGTGAACCGGATTACCGGGGAGGCCACCCAGCTAAAGGTCGAGCTTGCTACTACTGTTGCTGCTGCTTCTGTCGATCAGGCTAAACTTCGAGCTGAACTAAAGGCCTCTCAAGGCGATGCTCTGACTGCTCGAGAGAAGCTGGTAAAAACGAAGTTGAGTCTTGAGGGCAGAATTAGTGAGCTGGAAAGGCAGCTGGTGGAGGCGAGGAAGGTGCCGAGTCCAAGTGTGGCTATAGCTGAGTTTAAGAAGACCTCGTCCTATACGGATGAGATTCTCTCTTATTATGATAAGGGTAAGGCACAGATCCTTCGGGTAGCAGCGGCATGCGGGGCCCCTCTTCCCGACTTGGTCAGATGGGGTAGTGCTGAGCTGAAGGGTGAGCCTTGGGTACCCCCCACTCCTTTCGACAACAATGTCCCCTATCTGCTTGAAGCCCTGGACGATGGTGATGAGGTCGAATTTGACGGGGACTTCAAGCTTGGGGAATTCGAAGGAGCCAAGTCAAATCAGGACGAGCACGTCCGCTCTGTATACGAGGCTGAGAGTCGAGCTGATCTGTAGTCCCCGCTGCGCCGGGTTTGTATTGGGCTATTGTGCCTTGTATTCTGAAACAATATTTATCGGGCCATTTTGTACATGTATTTTTGAGCCCCCCGGGCTTGTAATTAGTTCAATATACGAGCTTTTGTTTTGCTGCATTATTTTATTTTACTTTTTTGGGTTCTTCCGTATTGCAATGCTATTGATTGTTTACAATTTTTTCCAACATGGTGGTGTGGGTCGCAAATGACCTCGATGTGCTCGAGGTGTTTTTTGACTTACGATCTTCTTCCTCATGAGGAAGGGTAGGTCGTAAGTTGACCCCGACGTGGTCGAGGTCCCATTTGACTTGCGATCTTCTTCCTCATGGGGAAGAGTAGGTCGTAAGTTGACCTCGACGTAGTCGAGGTGCCTTTTGACTCGCGATCTTCTTCCTCATGGGGAAGAGTAGGTCGTAAGTTGACCTCGACATGGTCGAGGTGCCTTTTGACTTGCGATCTTCTTCCTCATGGGGAAGAGTAGGTCGTAAGTTAACCCGACGTGGTCGAGGTGCCTTTTGATTTGCGATCTTCTTCCTCATGGGGAAGAGTAGGTCGTAAGTTGACCTCGACGTGGTCGAGGTGCTTGTTGACTTGCGATCTTCCTCCTCATGGGGAAGAGTAGGTCGTGAGTTGACCTCGACGTGGTCGAGGTGGTTTGTAAACAGGTATTAAGAATGAGACATTTTGAGGGATCGAACTTCTATTAATAAGCATCCTTTAAAATATAAACTATTACATTCAATGATAATATTTTTTAAGGTTGTCGGCGTGCCAGGGGTTTTTGAGAGGGGTGCCGTTTGGTTCAGCCAGTCGATATATTCCTTCTCGGACTATGCCTGTGACTTTGAATGGTCCCTCCCAGTTTGGGGATTACTTGTTTCTGTTTGTATTTCTTCCAGTGACTTCGATTTTTCTGAGCACCCAATCACCGACGTGGAAAGATCTAGGTTTGACCCTCTTGTCATGGTGAGCTTTGGCAAGCTGTTTGTAATTGATCATTCTGAACCTGGCCTCTAGCCTCCTTTCCTCCAAAAAATCGAGGTCTAGCCTCCGAGCTGTGATGTTGCCGAGCTCGTCAAAGTGACTAACCCTTATGGTTGGCAGTGTCATCTCTACCGGTGCCATGGCCTTTGACCCGTATGCCAATGTGAAGGGGGTTTCCCTCGTTGGGCCTCGTATCGACGTGCGAATACTCCATAATACCATGGGTAGCTCATCAAGCCATCTACCCTTCTTTTCATCCAATTTTCTTTTCAGTGCATGGAGGATTTTCTTGTTTCCTGCTTCGGCCTGACCGTTACCCAAGTGGTACCCATGGTACAAGGACAGTGTACTGCTCCTGGAGGTCACCAGTTCAAATCATGGGGAAGGCAAAAAACCCACTGCCAGGGTGGGGAAGACCATGAGTTTAAACGGATGCACTCGCCGACTTCCGACCAAACTCGGAACGACGGTCATCCCCTCAACAAAAAGGGCACCTTTTCTGATGAGACATAATCGTTCCGGGCGGGTCACCACAGGGGTCAAGTCGAAAGTCGGTCACGCTCACAGGGGTCTTCCCACTCCATGGTAGTGGGTTATTTTTACCCTCCCTCACTCCCTGAATCACACTTGGGAATTCGAACCTATGACCTCCAAGTTAAGTACATATTGTGGGGAATAAGTACCACTTGGGCTACTTGTGGGGAATAAGTACATAGATTGTGGGGAATATGAACTTCCGGCGTGCAAATTTAAAGTGACAGGAACGAAATCCGCATGAAATTTTGTTGAGGGACTAATGGTGAATTCGGCCATTGTCGAGGGACTTGTAAAGTCATTATCCCTTTTTTCTTTGAGGTAGTGGGTAAGTTTTGGATCTCAATTTGGTTCGGGTGGACACCGTTGGGGCAACCCGGGATTTGAAACTTTATTTACATTGTTTTATATTTTTATTAATTTAGTCTATCAACTAATACAATCGATTGATTTGAGGATTTGTATTTAGAGTTCAAGGGGATCTCGTTTATTTTAGTGATTTAGGTACGTGTTGGATTCAATGTTTATTTAGTCCGAGTATTGGGAATTATTCAATCTAGCATTAATAGTTGGTGACGTGACGTGGATGATCCGTGGAATTGCAGTATCGGGTTTGGGGTCACGGATTACGCTTTAAAATTAATAAGTTTCTATAGATAAGTAGTACAATTATCACCAAAATGCATATTCGTATAAATAAGTGTTTTTAAAATTTCAACCAATCGAACAGATTAAATATTTAAAACAAAGTAAATTTGCATTGCAAAATTCTCTTATAACGTGATCCATCACCACAAGGAGATGAGCAGAAACAGACCATTATCAAAGCTAGATGAAATACAGCATAAAACACTTCAAAAAGCACTCCATCTTTCCGGGATTTCAACTGAATCCCAATCAGTAGTCTTCCGAACAGGAACCATGTTACTGACAAGATTCGTCTCTATAAAAGTCGTATTGCCAACTGAGAGAGATCTTCTCTCCTTTGGATCGACGAAGTCGGCCATTAGTTTGTAGTACACCTTGTATACGACGGCAATGTCTCGAGAACCCTGATTTAATCCATTAATTTTCAAGTTCAAGAACAAAGTTGCAGGGTCGTTCTTCAATGACACTTGGTAGCTGGGATAGCAGTTGAAATAAACTGGCCCGTTGTTAAGGGAGAACTCAGCTACTGCTAATCTAGAAGGATTAAAATTACGAAAACGACAATCTCGAAGACAAACCAGAACAGAGTTGTTCAAACCATTTCTAGTAAGAGGTTTTATAGCTACTTGAACTAATCCCATATGTAGAATGTCATACTTATAGTTTTGCCAATATCTTTGAAATGAATTTCTGTCATCATGTAACTGTATTTCGTGATACTCACCTTGTATTATCACTGTTCTTTCTGCAGTTTTGATCCGATTTGACTCGAAGATTCCTCTTCTATTGTAAATCTGATTAAATGGAACCTTGGGAGGATTCCAGTTTTGCATCAGTTTCTCCACATCTTCCTCTTCAGTACTATTTACGCAGCTTCTCTTAAAAAGATTTGCCATTTCAGTAATCTCGTACAAGGAGGCTAATATGCAAGATTCAAAAGGAACGCAGTCGAAACATGGGATCTGCTAAACATAGATCACCACAACACTTACACAGAAAAACAATGAAAAGAGAACTAAAAACAGTAAGCAAGTCTACACCAATGCTTATAAACACCCATACCAGAGAACATAAAACGTTTCCGCTTGCTCTGTGACGAGAAATGCTAGGTTATATATATCTGGTCAGTGGCAGATCCTGGAAGTATTTTTAGTGCGGACACAATGGATTTTTAGAGATAAAAAGAGAGATGGATGGCTACAGGAGTTTTCTTTTTATTTTTCATTGACGTCACAATGACGTCGTGTAAGTAAAAAAAAAAGAATTCAGTAAAAAATATATTTCTACTAGGAAACAATCAAAAACATGGATTTTCTCATAAGGGTGAATTACAGGCCGGTCCCTTTTAAATTCGCTACAGTACTTTATATTTTTTTTAACCAGAAAAATATATTTTTGGGGCGAAAAGATGATTATGTCATTAATAAAAAAAAGCATGCGCACATCAGTAACCTAAAGGCATCCCGATGCCTAATTTAAGGCATCCCGATGACCAAAACTATGCATCCCGATGCATAAAATTCTCGTCCTTAAATACTCAGACATCCCGATGTCCAAAATTAAGTATTACGATGCCCAAAATTATGTATCCGGATGCCCAAAATTTAGTATCCAGGCATTTCGATGCCCAAAATTATGCATCCCGATGCCCATTTACTAAATAATTATAACTCGAAATACTAACATGAATCCAGAAAATTTCGGCAAGATCAAAATCGATCAAAATGGTTATTTTTGGTTGGAAAATTTATATACAAACATGGTATTGACTTCCTATAACAGTATGGTATTGATATTATACAAAATTCAAACTCAAATCATTGATTAAAGTCCCAAAATCAATCCAAAAACATCTCCCTCTATTTTCGAACAGCACACTGTCAATCTCGATTTGGAGCTCAAAAATAGTGTTTTTTGGTAAAAAAAATTGTGCAGAAATGTAGTACTAAATTAAGATCACAATATGAGATTGATTTTAAATAAATTCAAAACTTAAAACATAAATTAAAGTGGCCAAAACAGTCTAAGCACAAGGAAAAACGGGTAGAACTCAGAAAATTTGAATGTGATCAAATTCATGTTCTCCATGAATTGATCCCCAAACATGAGGGAAGACTATATTAACAACATAAAATTATTTATGCATTAATTCGAACCTCAAATCTTAAACAACGATGTTGATGTGGGCTTTTTAGGAAGAAAACTATCAAAGTGTACTTTAGCGGTTTACAAAAAAAAAAAAAAAGTGAACTTTAGAAAACAAACAATTATGAAAGTGGACTTGGGCACAATTTTTCGTAAAAATAAACAAAGAACACAAAAATATATTTCAACTTTGAAACAATCAAAAAAATTGAATAATGTTACTGAAATTTGAAGAGTCCAAATCATCAGTACCATAAGTTTGTGCCTCTCTCTGTGCCGCAAGACAAATTCAATATTGGATTTAAAAATCCAACTGAAATTCAACATTGGATTTGCCTTGTGGCACAGGGAGGGTCACAAATTTGTTGCACAGAGGATCTGGAGTCGTGAAATTTGTACAAACATCTTTTTGAACATTAACACTCACCTTAGACCAACTAAATTATTTATTATGTATAAATTTAACTCAAAAAAAATACATATTATATTATAATTAAGTGGGCTTACGTGACCCGGTACACATTGATCCTCCAGTGTATCCAGTCATATTTTGGAGACATGATAAGGGATATTTTGAATTGGAGAGAAAAGTGGAGAATTGAAAAAGAAAAGCTTGGTTGTCCTATTTTGTATTTAAGCATGGTTGAAGTCCTAAAGATGCCTATAAAAGGATGAACTTTTCATTTACGCGAACAAGTTTTTCCATAGAAAAAATTCTCTCTCTCTCACCGTTAGTTTGAAGTGTATTTAAAGATTGAATCCTAACTGGATTCAGATTTTAAGTTTTCTTTTCTTGTTCTTTTTATTTTATTGTACTACTATATTATGTTTTAATATTAAATCTATTAATAGACCAAAAATTAATATTTATTTAACGTATCAATAGTTATGAACTTATGTGTTTATATATAAAACATAAAAGCTTACAAAGTTAAATTAAGGTTCGTAAAGTTCAAATATTACATTCAGTTTAACATGTTATCTGAATTAACAAAGTCGAGAGGGGAAAATTGTAAATTTCTATTAACTTAAACAACTTAACAAAACTAATAAAGTCAGGGAGGAAAGTACCAATTTTTCAACGTTTTAAAAATTCGGGGTAAAAGTGCAAGAAATAAAAATTGAAAAACGGGGGACATGCGCTCGGACCATGAGCGTGTACCCTAGACATGCGCATGTACCATGCGCATGTCTAGTGGTACATGCGCCTATAATTACTGTCGCATATTCCGACGGTAATTACTGTCGAATATTCCGTCGCAAACAATTATTAAAATAGTATTTTAATTACTGTCGGAACTTCCGACAGTAATTTCTAATTAAAATAAAAAATAAAATTTAAAGCAATTCAGAAATAATTCCCGTGAAGAAAAGATATAACATAAAGCAATTCATTTATGTCAGAGTTTTCTTATATAAAAAAGCCTTGAAGTAAATAGTATTACTTCTAACCCATCAGTATTCATTTTGATACTCGTTCTTCAAGCGTCATATCTGGAATGAAAATCCCTGAAATTAACCAGTACTTAAATAATGTAATTGAAGGCTTTACTGAAACTAGTGCTAATAATATACTGAATATGGGGCTCTGAAGTTTACTCTAGATGGGTTTCTACAGGTTGTTGACACTGTGGAGGAGGCAGTAGACTATATCTTGAAAAAGGAGTGCGTCTAATGACCCACCCCTGTGGTTTACATCTTCTTGAGCATCCAAATCCATATGGCATCAATTTTTACGCCGGATCTCCGGTGGTGCAACTCAAATACAAATGAAGTTAGAGGTGATAGTCATAAACTACGAATTATTAGACGCAAATGTGACGCAAAAAATTATCGAGATTTTGACCAAACTCTTCGTTGACTAGTCATACACTACACTGATCTGACTGACTATTACACTCAAGTAATACTCAAGTAATATTAAACCGAAATTCACATCATTTAGAAAGAAAAAACAAAGAATAATATTTGTCTATAGAAACAAAAAATATATATATATATATATATACCGAACGGTGGTGGCGCAGGGAGAGAGAGACCGAACGGAAGGGACGGTGGCGCGGCGGCGGTGGTGGCGCGGCGGAGGTGGCGCGGCGGACTCAAAAAAAAACATAAAAATAGAAACAACAAATAAGAAACAACAAACAAAATTTAAAAATTAAATACAAAAAATTAGAAATTTATACAAGTATATACCTAGGGAGAGAGAGAGAGAGGGTGACGGTGGCGGTGGCGCAAGGAGAGCGAGAGGGTGGCGGTGGCGCAAGGAGAGCGAGAGGGTGGCGGTGCCGCGGCAGTGGTGAACCGGCGGAGGTGGCGCGACGGAGGTTCTGCGGGGAGAGACAGAGAGAGAGAGATAGAGAGAGAGAGTGGAGAGATAGATCTGAGAAAGGAGGGGGGCGACTTCGATTTAGGGCTTTTAATTTACATTACTGTCGGACTTTCTGTCGGAGCTATCCGACAGTAATTTACTGTCGGAGTATTTACTGACGGAATTTCCGACAGTAATTTTGACACACATTTTCTGGCACTCAAAAATGGAATATTCTAAGAATATTCCCTGAAATACTGTCGGAAATTACTGTCGGAATACTCCGACAGTAATTACTGTCGGATAAAAGGCATATTCGTAGAATATACCTCTATTACTGTCGGATAAATAATGTCGGATATTGTCCGACAGTAATTCAAATTTCTGTCGGTAAATCCGACAGTAATATTAAAAAATTCGACAGTAATTACTGTCGGACTATTCCGACAGAAATTTCTCAGACAGTAATTACCGTGTTTCTAGTAGTGTTACAGGCATATTCCTAACAATCTCCTCCTATTTGCTTGGGGCCATTACTACAATTGACTTATACATACAGCTCTTAAAGCATTTGTTCAATCTTTAGTAATAACATGCCACTAATGAATATTCATTTTATATCAAGGCATGCCCTAGGTTGAACTTACAAGCGATAGCGTATGTATAGTCACCTATTGCTAAGTGTTTTACAGACTCAATAAATGAAAGAGCAAATACACAGCAATAACTGAAACGATTTTAGGCAATTATGAGATATAATTGATAATACTGCCTTGAGGATATTTTTCCTGTATCTGATGATTTTAAAAGTTGATGATAGGTAGAGTAGTATAATGGTCAGCGTACTATAATAGACATATAGTGTAATATTTCGCTGTATTTGCAGTTTTACAATCTCTCCTCCTTTACAGGGACTACTTCTAAATCGTCCTCTATGTGATTTTACAATCGCTCCTCCTTACTGTTTCTCTCCAAAAATTTTGTGTAAATAAATCTCTTCTCCTTATTGTATAAATCTCTTGTCCTTACTGTCAATCTCAATTTTTCTGTATGTATAACGTCAATCTCAATCTTACTAAATCTCTCCTCCTTAATGGTCACAAGCTAAATCTCTCCTCCTTAATGTATTGAGGATGGACATTTTTTTTTTTTCGGAGAGAATGTCTGCATGTGGACAGTATTGAGTAAATACTCCCATATCGAGGATATGACTTATATTAACTCATAAGATATGAATTATTGATGGGATGTATAGGGATCATCGGATTTTAAATTTGCCGAGAAAATGGACAATTTGAGTAAGTACTTCTATTTTATATCGGCAGTTGTCCAAAAACATGGGTAGACCAAAAAAATGGTGATATCAGTGTGTGAATGAGAGATGAATCACATTGATCATGTATAAGAAATACATATAAAATAGGGAGAGTGAGATATCGGGATGAGAGATTTTGTTCCATTGCTTGTAATGAAGTATTACAAGAATGTAATAGGACAAGTCTTATCTTTAATAGAATAAGCGAGATAAGGTAATTTGTCAAGTAGTAGGAAATACTTAACTTAGACTCCACCTTAAAGGTATATATAATTAAAGCGAAGAGTATAGTCATGTGAAATTTTCATCCTAAGATACGTGAGGGTATTACCGGATAGGAAGTATAAAGGGATGAGGTTGAACAAGATTTATTTTGACAATTCACAAGTCATGAACAGCGAAGAATTTTTATTATAGAAAGTCATTCTTGAGAGATATGTGGACATTCTTGGATGCACGAGATATGCATCTAAAGATGTCATGCACGATTTTTAACACTCTTTAAAGAGTAGATCAAGTGTTAAAATTTGCATACTGTATCCTTGAGATTATATGCATATTTGCGTTTGAAGTAAAACTGAATTGCTTGCACAAAGAAGTATGTACCAGGACAAATATACGATATCCACATTATAGTAACAAAATAAAGTAGCAAATGTAATTAAACGTAAACAGAAAAAAAATTGATTTTCAAAATAATAACCCAGTTAGATATTCTAATGAGGTAAGGTAGATGATGAAGATCTACAGTCTTAATCGTTGGGATCGTGAATTGCTGGGTTTGGAGCAGTATGAACATTTGTTGGCTGATGCTCCTCTTGAGTCGAAGATTGCTCGAGGTGAGCATTTGAGGCAGTGAGGGCAGAAGTAGTTGCACCTGTTGAGGTAGAATTTGATGAAGGAATCCATGGAATGAAGTTGGATACGCTGTTCCTTGGATCTAGCAGGCGCAATCTTGCTCGTCGACTAATTGATCGAGGTCGACGGATCACTGGTTGAGGCGTTGCTTGAGGAGTGGTTAGAAAGATCCTAATTCGTTGTTGCATTTCATTATATGAGATGGGTCGATGTACAGAATGAAGCAGTTTTGGTGAACACATGATGAAGATTGGATCAGGAAGATGAAGATTAATATTTGGAAGGCTTTGAATGTAAGTTATCAATTTATGCATCCTTCCGAAGTTTTGAGAAAATGAAGAGGTTTCTTGATTAGAGGAATGTGATTGGACGTTTTGGGGGCTTAATGAAGTGAATGCATTTAATGACATGGTAATGATGTTCTGATTTAGGATTATGTCATCATGCTGAATGTTTAGGACTATGATCTAGGCTTTCTAGGGATAGTATATATACTATTATTTTATTTCAAACGAAATGTTTGAGTTCATATTTAATCGATTAAATTAACCTAGAATAGGATGGCATTGGTTGTTGAAGACGAGTTGAGGATTGAATATCTTGTCCTAAGCCATAGGTCACTGTTGTAAATGGCATACATGTAAGGATTAACTTTGAAGAATAGTGTGCCTTATGATGTTGGTTAAATTTTGTTCCCAATGAGATTTTATAGAGATATGAAGGATTTGATGGGATTTCAAGTATGAGAACATTATCAGCAATGAGTGTTAGATATCTGCTAAAGTAAGAACTGCTGATATCAATTGCTGATATATGAAGAACTATTGTATCAATTTGTTGTAGGTTCAATGTCCTTATTAAAGAATTTTTAACAGATGATACAATTTATAAGAGGCAAAGATCTATTAAGATTAATAAGACTTTGTAAGAATACAAAATAGATCAAGTAAGTGAGACATTGAATGTGTACCTCAAGTGATGTCAGATCTTCTTTCTTTGCAACAGATCTTGTCATTCCTTAGCATGGGAAGATAACTGCTAAAATGCATGTTGACTAGACCTGTTTTGAAGAGAGTGAGACATAGCCTATATACAGCAGGGGTTATATCGGCCATTCACTCCTGAGGAAGGACTTAGTTTTTGGAAACATCAGTCTTCCTATGAATCCTTGAATTTCTAGCTATCTTGAGGATAGGTCGAGTTACTAGAGATTTTAACAACATCCTTTTTGACAAAGAAGCACATGATAAAGTGAACAGAGTGTTTTGAATTCAGTCTGTTTACCAATTAGTTGTTGGTCATTATAACGGGAACAACTAATCATGCCTTTATTATTACACTCTCATAGGTTACACAAGATTTAGTAGTTGTCATAACTAAGAACACAAAGTGCTGTTGAGCTCGGATTTTAAGTTGATACAGCAGACAGCTTGGTTCAAAGTAGATTTACTAGTAATCTTGAATGTTGAGCAGGAGGGATAGAGATTGAGTAATAGCAGATTCCTTGATAAGTTGACATGAAGGTCATTCTTCATGAAACTGCAGTCTGCCTATGTTGAATAACTTATAGTTTTTCAGCAGATCTTGAATTTAATCATTGTGATATGATTTAATTCAGAAAGGCAATTATCAAATAGTCTAAAGATGAGAGTTAAACTGTAGTAACAAACCATAACTCGATATAGTTTTTTTTTTTTTAAGAAACAGGGACGGTACCCTGCAGGATTTTATTAATATGAAAAAAATAATAATACAAGAGGGGGACAACCAGCCTTGCCCTTATAGAACCGGGAGGACAAAGGAGCCTAACCTCAGAAAACATAAAAAAGAGACAACTATTTCCTAAAGCTATAACTCGATATACTAGCCATTCAAGACTGGTTTGCTGATGGGGTATCAGCAGAGTTTGTGTTTAGGCAGTGTGATCATTTTGTTAAGGTCATTTCTTCAATCATCAGAAGATTTAAGAGATTATGAAGAATAACAAGTCAATTTGATCAACATACTTAAAACACATTAATTCATGTGTTAGGAATATGCCTGTAAATCAGCTGATATATATGTATGCATATTCCAACACAGTGATTTGCTTGTTCCCATTACAACGCATGTTTCACAAGTGGCTAAAAGGGCTGCGTACCGGTTAGCGTGGCAACTTGTTGAAACAATGCATAGGTCACTAGACTAGGAAGTCTTTGTACATATCCGAGTCTTTGTCCTACCAGAATGATGACAAACCCTCATATGAATCAAGCTCTTCAAATTGCCAGCTGACGTGATCATCGGCAGATGTCTCACTAGCAGACATTTCCCTTCAGCTATGACTGCCTAAATAGCCATCTCTACATCAGCAGTTCTATATCGGCAGATTTTCGTATCCGCCAAAGCACTTCATCAGAGCAACTGCAGAGAAGCTATTTATTCAAGAGGAACATCGTGACCATCAGCGGTTTCTACATCAGCAGTTCTATAATGGCAGATCTCGAATCGGCCAAATCCTCATCGAACAAACGCCGAGCCGTAAGATCACGAGATACATCGGTCGTTACTCAACGCACTTCAAGCCAAAATAGATCCGTTACAAGATCGTCGACAAATCCAAGATACGCATCGATGTCTGCGCCTTCACGATTATCCAATGGACATTTCCTCTTCTGAACAGTGTTCGCGGTCTTCAAAGCTTCATTTCCAGAAAAGGCCAAGCACAGGACGTTGCACTCCAGTCAAAGCTATGATACGTCCAAATCGGACCGCATCCAGCTAAGCTCGACATGTCCAACTATGTCCGGCTGTGTCACGGACTATCTTCAAGACTTAAACCTAACGAAGGTCATTGCCCAACAAATCCAAAGATGTACTCGCTACATTATGAGATTCAGATCACCAACGGGCATAAACCTATTCAATACACCAACGGTCACCTCTTCTTCTCCTATATAAGAAGACTCTCATCCTCATTTCCAGATAGCACAAGAGAGAGAGCACAAGCACTAGAACACACAAACTGTGTATGCTTATGCTTGAGAAAGGTTGTGGTATTGATCTTCATTTCTTCAATCCAGAACCACTCCTTTAGAGTGAGAAATCACAAGTGTAAGAACAAACACTTTGTGAGAGAGAGAGAAGAAAATCCAAAAGCTGAGAAGCGCTTGATCAACAACCTTGTTGTTGATTTGAGTTCTTCTTCCTTCGAAGAACTCGGTCTCTTCATGGCCTCAACTCCATTATCCAAGAAAGAGACCAAGTATCTTACGATCGTTGAAGCGGATCAAGCTTGAAGATGTCCGATGAAGAGCCAGAACTTACATGTCCAGACTGCATTCATATCGGCAGACTTATACTACATTTTAAGCTGTGTCGATTGTGCAATAAGGTGTCATCATTTTTGGTCGAGTGCTTAGCACTCAGTTGTTCAAATACTTGTTATTTGAACAACTCCTAATATTCTCTTCTCACAACAAATATATCGAGTTGAAACTACGGAAGATGTCTTAATAAATATTAAGTACATCTTCTAATGTATTTTCGATATATTTGATTTCGCTTTCTTCATTTCTCCTTCTTTTTCCTAAGGAGATTGCTAGGTTAGAGAGTCTAGGTTGATGTACTAAGCATGTTAGCCTGTGAGCAAACCTCTGCTGAATTTTAATATAATATATATGTTTGTTACATTCAGCCTTGATTTCTCTTTCTTGTGTAATTTGCTTTATCATGTGCAATCTGTTTAAGGAAAGTAAATGATGCATCTAATACAGATTATAGTCAACTGTTAAGTTCTCTTTCATATCAAATCTTTGATTACTTTAATCTAAATTGTTAAACTTATCTTTTATTCTTCCGCTGCTCAAACTCATTCTCATCAGCTAAGTTTAACAAACTTCTTCCGTCTGCACATTCTACGTCTGCTGATCAAGGACGTCCGATGTCTCTATCTTCGGCTAAGCAGTCAGAATGAGGAAGATGACCTATGTGTAGTAATCATTTCATCTACTCTTCAATTTAAATGTTAAAATTGGATGAAATTTTTATTACACAAAGTATAGGCTATTCACCCCCCCCCCTCTAGCCTATACACTGAGCAACCCTCGGACCTAACATCATGCTATCAAAGGAATTCAGACAAGTAGATAGTCATGAGAAAAAGTTGTTGAACTTGTATTCAATAATCCAATTAGTCATGAACAGAACATAGTGAGGATCAGCTGATTACAAGAACAATACAACTGGAATTTTGACTGAACTGCAGATTACAGGAGAAAGATACATAATGATTCAATTTACAGTAGGAGTGTCATGTTACAAGGTTGTGTCCGAGAAGTCCTAATCCTAGGTATTTGATGAGAGGTCATCAGACAAGGATTCTGGAGGAGATCAAGATGGCGGTGTTCTTTTTGATTTCCTCCAACTCTCGGGGGAGGCAGAACATATTCACTTCTTCGGGTCATTATGAAAGCACCGAAGAGTGACGGCCACTGAGGATTTACTGCTTTGACCATGAATCCCCTTTGATTGGCTCAGGGATGGATGGCGGTGGTTAGCAGTTCGTCATCCTCATCAATTCCATATTAGCTACTTAATTCAGCAGAACTGAATTATCTGCATCAGCCATCTTTGAGGTGATGGTCGGCATACTTACACATAACCAGAAGACTTGTTGCACATGGCAATATATCAAATGCTTTCCAAAAATTTGATACTTCTTTTCTGGGATCTTCTCTGTGAAGTTCAAGTATGCAAGCAGAATTCCGATGGTGGAATAGTTATGTGCTAATTGATTTTCACAGTGATTCATCTGAAAACATTTTAGAGTATCAATGAGATTGATAACTAAAAATTAGAAGAGAATATGAAGCCACTTTTTCTAGCATTAATTAATGGCCTTCCATCTTATCCTTTTTAAAATAATTGACTAAGGATGTTCTTAAGTGTTCTGACAACCATATTTTGCAGCATATAAATCATGCTTGTTAGCAAACTTTTATGATTATCAGACAAGACAAAAGAAAATTCCTTTATCAATTGTTTTCACAACAAGATTGAAGAAACGTAATTAATGATTTCTGGTACACATGAACTGATACAATTTCTCTCATGTTTGGTAACTGTGTATTAGAAAGATCTTGAAAATGATTTTCACAGTTTATGAATAGTTTTGGAAATACATCATTGAGAGAATTTTAGATCAGCTCTTGTGAAGTAACAGAAATAAAATCAAAACAACTTTGAATGAATATGAAGAAATCATACCCCGTTGTTGAGGAATTGACTTGATCGATTCTTAGGACTTGAACTTAGTAACATTTTGAGAGATTTTGAATCATCGACTTGTATCTAGTGTAATCGATAGGCAGTTTGTGAGTTTATTCATGGTAGAGATTGGATGAGGAAGGAGCTCTACTTAAACTCAGGGAGGTTAGACTGAAGGGCACTCAATAATGGAGCTTTACTGTTGAGTTGTCCTTCTGATCACGCCTTGGCAGGGATAGGCTGTGAAGTCTAGATATTCTCAAGATTCTTGGAAAGGATTTGATAATGAAAGTTTTGTCGTTTTCCAAGATTTTGAAAACAGTCATAACTTTAATCGAAGCAGTCAGACTTCGAAAAGTGTGCCTCCACCTTTAATAGACTTGAGAGAGTAGGTCATTAAAGGGTTTTTACTCCTATAAGTCAGCTGTTAGGTCCACGGTTGCTCAATATAGGCTAGAAGGGGGGGTTGAATAGCCTATGTCCAATTTTTGAAATTGATTCAAAAATCTTACTTCACTTAAGTTAGAAAAATTTTACAGGCGGAAGTCTTGTGAAGTATAGGACAAGTTGGGAATGGCTGATCTTCACAGGACAAGATCAGCAGTTCTCAACAGTTTGGAAATCTGGAAATTTAAGCAACACAAATAATTCACAATCACACACAAGTAGACAGAGTATTTAATATGGTTCACACTTATGAATAAGTGCTACGTCCACAACCAAAGTGGTCAACTTTGGATTTGAAAATCGTGTACTAAGTTTATCCACTAGATATTTACAAACTAAATCTCTAATGGATTGTGTACAAAAATTTTGTTGACCAAGTGTTTGTGTGGGAGAATTGATATCAATAAGATACAATTCTCGTGAGCTATGAACAGCTAAGTGTTGCAATCAATGAAGAGCTTTAATGGACTAGACGTCTAAGTGTGAAGCTCTTCAATGAATGTATACGATAGGACGTTTAAGCTTTTAAGAACTTGAAGACTATGGAGATTCGGTAGTTGGAGTGGTTGAGCGGTTGAATGCAGCAATGAAGTCTCCTTTTATATGCAGGAGGAACCTTGAAGCCGTTAGAGATCATTCTAATTTGAATTTAAGAGCAATTAATGCTCTAAATTGGTTGTTGACTCCTGATAGGCTGTCCTGCACCTTGCAGTCTGTTTTCGACTTTTGCCAAAAATAGGCGGTCGAGTTTGCGAAGAAATGTCCTTTTCGAGTATTTGCCTAGAATGGAAATCTTCATTAAATGAAAGTTGCAGGTTAACGTTGTATCGCATTTAATGAGATCTTTGAGTTAGGACATATCTTCAGCAGATGACTATCGGACGTTCTTGGAGTTCTTCAACATTGCAGATGAAGCTTGGCTGGTACGAGCTTGTCCGATAACCAAAGTAAGACTGCTGGATCAAATTTTGCCTATTTGTGCAGAGGACGTCCGATGTCCTATAGGCTATCTTCTTCAAGACTTATACAATTAGCAACCCTAAGCTATTCAAGCTATGCCTAAGTACAAGTTGCCACACTAACAGACACGCAGGCCCATTAGTCACCTTGTCTTAGACTTTAGGTTATGGATTCAAGCAAATCTAAGCTAAAATACAACATCAGCACATCAAACTGAGCTTATGAAGTGTAGGTTGGCAGATATGGAAATTCAGCCAACTGCAGGGTTTTAAAAACTTTTTAGATCAGCCAATATAAAAAGTGCTGATGAGTTTTTGAAAATCATTTGCATAAGGCAAGTCATACAAGCAAACAGATACATCAATATAGGTGCAGTATGACAGGTTATTATGCAGTATGTCTGATAATTTGTATAAGCATATTAATTCAGCAGACATGAGCACAGGTCATTTGTAAACAAGTAGCTGACCTGTTTTGTGTATGCATGAGAGGTGGTCTTTATCAACTTCTTTGGACTTATCAGCAGATTTTTCGTATAGTAGTTCTGAAGTCCAGCAGATGAGGATTTGACCTTGAGTGAGTGAAGGACATGAGTGAATTTTCATGAGCGATCAGCAGTCCTTCATAGATCAGCAGCTATCTTAATGTCTGCCAATGGAGAGCAATGTTGCAAGTTTGACCCTTTCGTCATATGAGTTCCTGTCTTAAGTACTCATAGAGAAATTGTTAGCAACATTTATGAGCCAAAAATAGCTCCAGAATTCCAATAATACAAATGAGACTTAATAAGCATGACAGATGAATGACCATTCAAAATACAGCTTATATATGTAACCCAAAAAGTCAAGAGATTAGGAGCTGGGGTTACTTTCTCATTAAACTCTTTGAACGTGTCTGCTCATAGTTGTTGAAGCACTAGTTCTAATGTTGAGCATAGGTTCTTTGAGTGTATTCTTACTCGGCTGAAGCTTTTCTGTTGAAGAAAGACAATATCATCATTGATGTCCTTAGGCCAAGAGCTTATAATCTCAGTGATTTTGGAGATGACATAACTTTGATTTCCTTTGAATTTCCTTTGGAACTCTTCTTATTTCATTTGCTCTAAACTTTTATGAAAAGTTTTCTTGAAAAGGTGTTAGATTGATACAATCGTTAGCCTTATGTCAAGAAGGCAAATCTTTAGAAGAGGATCTAAGTAATTCATCCATCATATATGAAGTTAACTTATTTGCTATAGGATATATCATGGTTTTGACAAAGAACAGATTTATGAAGCATACATAATCCTTAGCAAGTCAGTCTCTGCTATAGTACTTCTCTTCATGATATCAATATAGTTCTGATATATGATAGATTTTCGTATAGTGATCACATAATCATCACAATATTCTTTCTCACATGTTTTTGAAAACAAAATTTATTTTGATTTGAAAAAGGTGCTTTCAAATGGCTTTCAGGTTTTTCAGTCAAAAAGATTTTTGTAAATAAGAGATTTTGAAAAAGACTCTTTTTGACTATGCATCTAATCTGAGCAACGGGATCTAAACTCTCAGGATGTTAAGCCTGGAACAATCATTCTCAGAGAACCTGCTCTGATACCAATTGTTAGGTCCATAGGTTGTGCTCAGTGTATAGGCTAGAGGGGGGGTGAATAGCCTATACTTAGTATATTAAAAATTTCATCCAATTTTGACATTTAAGATGAAGAATAGATGAAATGATTAATACAACTAGGTCATCTTCCTCGTTCTGACTGCTTATCCGAAGTTTGTAAAATCGGACAACTTTGATCAGCAGATTTGTAGAACGTGCAGATGGAAGACGTTGTTAAACTTAGCTGATGAAAAGGAGTTTGAGCAGCGGAAGAATAAACAGCATAAGTATAACAAATAAGATTAAAGTAACTGTAAAGATTTAATTATAAAGAGAGCTTAGCAGTTAACTAAAATCTATATTAGATGCATCAATTGCTTTCCATAATCAGATTGCTCAAGATAAAAGAAATTATACACAAAAGAGAAATAAAGGCTGAATGTATCAAAGTATATTATATTAAAATTCAGCAGAGGTTTGATCAAAGACAAACATGCTTAGTACATCAACCTAGACTCTCTATCCTAGCAATCTCCTTAGGAAGAAAAAGGAGAAATGAAGAAAGTGAAATCAAATATATCGAAAATACATTGGAAGATGTACTTAATATTTATTAAGTCATCTTCCTGTAGTTTCAACTCGATATATTTGTAGTGAGAATAAGATTTTAGACATTGTTCAAATAACAGGTATTTGAACAATTGAGTGCTAAGCACTCGGCCAAAAGTGATGACAATTTATTGCACAATCGGCACATCTTATTATGTAGTATAAGTCTGCCGATATGAATGCAATCTGGATTATTAAGCTCTAGCTCTTCATCGGACATCTTCAAGCTTGGTTAGGCTTCAACGAACTGTAGAATGCTTGGTCTCTTTGCTGAAGAATGGAGGTGCAGCCACAGAAGAGACTGAGTTCTTTAAAAGAAGAAAGAACTCAAATCAAAAACAAGGTTTTTGATCAAGCAGAGCTTCTCAGCCTTTGGAATTCTGTTATTCTCTCACACAAAGTGTTTGTTCTTACACTTGTGTTTTCTCACTCTGTTGGTGTGGTTTTGGATTGAGTAACTGAAGAACAATGCCACAACCTTTCTCAAGCATAAGCATACACTTCTTGCTATTTTGAGATGAGAATGAGAGTCTTCTTATATAAGTTGGAGAAGCAGAGGTGATCGTTGGTGCATTGAATAGGTTTATGCCCGTTGGTGATCTGAATCTCATAATGCAGCAGAGTACATTTTTGGATCTGTTGGGCAAAGACCTTCAGTTAGGCTTTTGTCTTGAAGCTGGTCCGTGAAACAGGCTGGACTGATTTGGACGTGTCGAGCTTTGCCTGGGATGCAGCTGACTGATTAGGAAGTATCATTACTTTGACTGGAGTGCAGCGTACTGTGCTTGGTCTTTTATGGATATAAAGCCTTGAAGACTGCAACTAATGCACAGAAGAGGAAATGTCCACTGAGTAAACGTGAAGGCGCAGACATCGATGCGTATCTTGGATTTGTTAGAAAGATCTTGTAACGGATCTATTTTGACTTGTAGCGTGTTGAGTGACGACCGATGTTCCTCGTGATCATACAGTTTCTCTGCAGTTGTTCTGATGAGAGACTTGGCCGATACTGAGATCTGCCAATATAGAACTGCTGATGTAGAGATCGCGGATGATCATGATGTTCCTCTTGAATAATCAGCTTCTTTGCAGTTATTCTGATGAAGGGCTTTGGCGGATACTGAGATCTGCCGATATAGAACTACTGATGTAGAGATAGCTAATAGGCAATCATAGCTAAAAGAAATGTCTGCTGGTGAGACATTTGCCGATGGTCACGTTAGCTGGCGATTGAAGAGCTAATCCATATGAAAGTTGTCATCATTCTGGTAGGACAAAGACTCGGATATGTACAAAGACTTCCTAGTCTAATGACCTATGCATTGTTTCAACAAGCTGCCACACTAACCGGTACGCAGCCCTTTTAGCCACTTGTGAAACATGCGTTGTAATGGGAACAAGCAAATCACTGTGTTGGAATATGCATACATATATATCAGCTGATTTACAGGCATATTCCTAACACACGTGCATTACAGGGTTTTCACATGACTTTGCATTCTTTTAAAATGGAAATTTTGAGATGCTACTTTCGTGTTTCCCGTTTACTCGCGGACCGAACAGGATTACATATCGGGTCTCGGGTTGGGTCGCGACAGTTGGTATCAGAGCATAAGTTAGCTAGCCGGGAGAGAATCTTTGGCTTAGGAGGTTTGGTTGTGTGTTTAAGTCGTTAACGTCGAGTGTTTATTGCAGGTGTTTAATCATGGTTTAGACTAGACATGGTGCTAGTACGGAAGAAGGTGGCTCGAGTGGAGCTGGGATTACTTCAGCTGAACAGGGTAATACTCCACCACCTACGCAGCCTAGAGTTCAACCTCCGGGACAGCCGGATGTACAGCCTGAGAGACCGGTAAATTAGAATGAGGGGATTGTGAACATGATGCAGGGATTCATGCAGTCGATGATGGAAATGAATAGACAAAATATAGAGTTGCAACGGCAGGCCATAGAAGGTTTGGGACAGCGGAGGTCACAGGATAGCTCAACCAACGAGGGCAATGGGGATTATGACCGAGATTGGGAGATTCTGAAAATGAATCCTCGAAGCTATGGCGAACCGGATCCAATGAAGGCGGAAAGGTGGATAGAGTCGATAGAGAAAATATTTGCAATTGATTGTACCGATGGTGATAAGGTCAAGTTCGCAGCTTTTAAGTTAGAGGATACAATGAGCATTGGTGGCGGGTGCTCGAAGCAAGTTGGGTTCAGGAAGGTGTGGATCGAACATGGGAACTCTTCTTACGACAGTTCAGAAACCATTTTGTTCCGGATGTGGTACAAGCTAAAAAGGAGGTAGAATTTCTTAGCCTTGAGCATGGAACGTTATCAGTGGGTCGATACGCTAGGTTCACCGCATTGGCAAGGTATTGCTCGCACTTGATTCCGACGGAGGAAAAGAAAGTTTATCGCTTTGTGAAGGGGTTGAGAACGGAGTATCGTAAGCAACTTCTACCGCTCGATCGCCAAGCTACTAAAGCGCAGTTGATAAAGCTTACAAGATTGAGCATGACATCGAGGAGCATCGTAGTAAACCGAGTAACACAATTGGGAACCAGCGGTCATCACACCAAACTGGAAAAGACGAACGTCGGTGGGACTTCTAGCAAAGGAAAGAATGTGAATCGTCAGCGGGCCAAGCGGGGCAACAACCGGAAGGCCAAGGACAATGAGAATCGATATTTGTTTGTAACTTTTGCAAGAAGTCGGGACACACGAGGAGAGGTGTTGGATGAAACAGGGTAAGTGCTTGTTATGTGGTGACGACAAACATTTTCAAAAGGACTGTCAGAGAACAGAGGGTTACCTCAAAGTGGTGCACAAGAATACGGGTAAAGAGAAACAATGACGGTCGACCGAGGGTTCGGGGTCGAGTGTTCGCGTTAGACCGGGTGTTCCCGATGCTCCCAACGTTATAGGAGGTACTTTGTTTATCTCGAGAGAGCGAGCCCGAGTACTTATAGATCCGGGTCATCGCATTCCTATGTTGCATTTCACTTTGCATGCCATTTGCATTCTATGCCGAATTATTGTCTTATGTGCTAGAGGTGTCTACTCCAATGGGAGAGTGCCTAGTTGCTTCGATGTTCATCGTGCATGTGAAGTTGTTATTGATGGCCATGTTTCGCTTGCGGATTTAGTAGTTCGCCCATCCGTGATTTTGATGTCATTTTGGGTACGGATTGGTTGCACACTCATCATGCAATAGTTGATTGTCGTAAGAAAGTTGTTATTTTTGAATTGCACGATATACCTTCGTTTATGTTTGAGGGTGATACATGCATGAGTGGTATTCATATGATATCAGCTTTGAAAGCTCAAAAATTATTATCGCATGGGTGTACAGGGTATTTGGCATGTGTGGTTGATAAATCGAAGAAAGTTGTTGTGTTGGAGGATGTTCCAATTGTGCGTGAATTTTCAGATGTATTTTCAACTGAGTATGATTTGCCTCCGGATAGGGAATTGGAGTTTTGTGTTGAATTATTGACAGGTACCGCGATGTTCTGCTTTTATTCTTTGACAAGTCAAGCACCTTGATACAAACTCGGCCACCTCTCTCTTCATACCACTCCACCAAAAGTTCTTCTTCAAGTCTTGATACATCTTAGTACTCCCCGGATGAATCGTGTATCTAGACTTGTGGGCTTCCTCCCTCTTAATACATCTTAGTAATTTTCTCGAAAGTGCATTTAGCGCCTCCCTCTTTTACATTTTAATTACTAACATATCAACAAGCTAGATGATTTTGTTTTTTCTATTTATATTTATTTTTAATAAATATATTTTCTTAATTATGCTTACCTTGTATTATCACTGTTTTTCTATTTATATTTAGTTCGTGATACTCACCTTGTATTATCACTGTTCTTTCTGCAGTTTTGATCCGATTTGACTCAAAGATTCCTCTTCTATTGTAAATCTGATTAAATGGAACCTTGGGAGGATTCCAGTTTTGCATCAATTTCTCGACATCTTCCTCTTCAGTACTACTCCTTCCGTCTCGGATAAATGTTCCTAGTAAATAAAATAAATGAATTAATAAACATAATTAATGATGTCTTTGTAAAATGTGTTCGACCATAATACATATGAACATTAATTGAGTTCAACTATTTTAAATAATTGAGTCTCTTTGGGATGTGTTATATTAAATGAAGCTTTAAGGGTATATTAGGAAGAATGGTAGAGAATAGGTAAATCAAAAGTGTTTAGAAACATTAGTTGGGACATCCTAAAATAAAAAATAAGAACATTTATCCGAGACGGAGGAAGTATTTACGCAGCTTCTCCTAATTAAAAAGATTTGCCATTTCAGTAATCTCGTACAAAGAGCCTAATATGTAAGATTCAAAAGGAACGCAGTCGAAACATGGAATCAGCTAAACATACATCACCACAACATATATACAGAAAAACAATGAAATGATAACTAAAACACAAAGCAAATCCACACCAATGCTTATAAACACCAATACCAGAGAACATAAAACATCTCCGCTTGCCTTCGAGAAATGCTAGGTTATATATATCTAGCCAATGGCGGATCCAGAAAGTTTTTAGTGGGGGCACAATGAATTTAGAGAGAGAGTGAAAGAGATGGATGGCTACATGGGTTTTCTCATGGTTTTAATTTGTTTTTCATTGACGTCAAAACGGCGACAAAGAACAAAAATATATATATATATATATATATATATATATATATATTTCAACTATGAAACAATCAAAAACCTAGGTTTTCTCATAATTTTAAAAATTTTCATTGACGTCAAAATGATGTCGTTTAGGCAAAAAAAAAAAAAATTCACAAAGACGCAAAAATATATTTGAACTACGAAACAATCAAAAAAATTGAATGATGTTGCTAGCTAGTGAAATTTGTACAAACACCTTTTGGACATGAACACCCACGTAAGACCAATTCAACCATTTATATTATATACATTTGATTGAGAAAAAAATATATAATACTCTCTGTTCAAGGAAAAGAGTTCACTTTCTTTTTTAAAATCAATATGTGACTAAATTAAATCAAAATTTTACACACTTACTATAAAATAAAATTTTATTAATTTAAAATTATTTTAAGAATACTATGAATTATACTTTAATAACTTTGTAAAAATATTAAATTTATATTAATTTTCGGTCAAACTTTAACTAAGTAAACCCAAAAAAATTAAAATAAAACTATTTACCTGAATTTAAATAAATATATTACTCCCTTCGTCCCTAAATTATTGTCTTCCTTTCCTTTTACGTCCGTCCCTAAATAATTGTCTTGTTTAAAACTTTCCTTTTTAGAACATCATTTTTACTATTTTACCCTTACTTTTTCATTCTACTTTAATTATGGGCCACATACACATGGGCATTAAAGGTAACAACACACTATTTCAATACTATTCCAATATTAATAATCAAGTCAATTGAGTTTTCTTAATTTGTGTCTGGGTTTTACAACACACTATTTCAATACTATTCCAATATTAATAATCAAGTCAATTGAATTTCATTAATTTGTCTTTGGTCAACCTAGACAATAATTTAGGGACGGAGGGAGTATAATTAAGTGGTATCACGTAACCCCTCTCCGGTACACATTGATCCGCCAGTCATAATTTGGAGACATGATAAGCGATATTTTTTGTGAATTGGAGAGAAAAGTGGGAGAATTGAAAAAGAAAAAGTTGGTTGTCCTATTTTGTACTCAAGAAAGGTTGAAGTCCTAAAGATGACCATAAAAGGTTGAAGTCCTAAAAATGCCCATGTGAAAGTTGGGTCGGCCCATCAATTAAACTATGAAGCAAACCAATGGTAAAATCATAAAAGTGACATCCAAACAAAGAAAGATGAGAAAGTGGACACTTTTATTTCGAAATGACTTAAAAGGAAAGATGAACTTGTTTTTAGGAACTAAGGGAGTATTCTACAAATGCGTCCAAGAAATCAGTTTTAAAAGTTAACTTTTGTAAACTATATATCCATAAAACGTAACTTTTAGAGAACTTCGGTGAAAAAGTTAACACCATTTTCCTAGTAAACTTTGTTTGCCGTCTTGGCATGGAAATAACAAGGAGGGTGGATCGTTTACCTATTGATAGTTTTGTTTAAATTACTTCCCCTTTTGGTTTTTCTTTTTAGAGACGGTCTCACACTTTGATTTTCGGACTACAACATCAATCTACCTACACCTAGGGAGCTTTAGTTCTCTTGCAAGTCGGGATATGCAATGGCATTTCAAGGACATATTGCATTTGTTAATAATAACCATTCTAGGAACATACATAAATAGTTAGTCATAGATCTAACTATTGAAGTTACCCAATATAAACGTAAATTAGATGTGCAACTAGCTAGGATGTCAAAGGATTTGATTGGCCCAAACTACAAAATTGAAAGGCCTATTACTACTAACTTTTCTTAGGATTCCAATATTTGATGCATAAGCTTAGCCTACTAGATATTTATACATACAAAAACGAGAGATTTACTATCGACTTTTCTTACAATTCCAATATTTGATGCATAAGCTTAGCCTACTAGATAATTATACATACAAAAACGAGAGAGAGAGAGAGAGAGAGAGAGAGAGAGAGAGAGATCAACCACTTCACTAGTTTTACGAAGAAATATTTATTCAATATGATGATATTGATAATGAATAAAGTAAGATAATGCGTATATTAACGCCAATCATATTGTTTCAACCATGTCATCGTGTGGGATCATGCCAATAAATTCCTTCCGGCTTAAGTGACCACGGCATCTATTGGAACGTGGTTTGCCTTCGTTGCATGCATTAAACATCGTAAAGTTCATAACATCAAAAACTTGTTGCTTTGATTGCCACCAAGAATGGCAAAAGTAAAGAGTAGTAAGATAAAAATGCTCATGAGAACTTCCAAGCGATATTGCCTTTATAGGTAAGGTTATGATATCCAATATCATCGTCTTTTGATTGACATCGAAGCAAGATATTTGAATTAGGGATCTCGTTGGTAATATCTACGTGAAACTTTGGAGTCCAAAAACAAGCATTGGAGATATTGAAAAGAAAAGGTCCTAGGACGAGGAAGTAGAAGAGGTTTCTCTGGCATAATCCATGCCAAGTTCGTGATATTATGATTTTATTGGACTTCTTGTTGTTTCCTTTTCTTTTTATACATTAAGCTGTCCGGTTTGCTTAAAATAGAAATATTGTAACCACAAAAAGAAAGTAAATGCTCCCTCAAAAACTAGATATTAAGATTTTGAGTAGGTAATTAAATCTACGTGGTCAATAGTGTTGACTTTGAGGTTGGATCTCCAAAGAAGGCCAATAAAATCTTAATTATGTTTTATCTAAATGGCAATTCGTCCTAATGGATTCGGTGCTCTAAACTTTTACTTTGAACATGTCACGTGGCACAATCAGAAATCAACGAAAATATTGAGGTCAATAACCGCATTAGAAGTAAATGATCCCTCACAAAACTCTATATCAAGATTTTGAGTAGCTAAATCTATGTGGTCAACAGTGTTGACTAAAGTTAGATCTCAAAAGATGTAATATTGAGTACAGTTTCGAATCTATCTTAATTTCTAGATACTAAGCATCACGCATCTATACTATTTATTAAGAATAGAAGTCAATTCGTCCTCACGAATTTCGCTACTCTAATATTTTACTCTGTAAATGCCAAGAGGCATAACTAGAAAACATGAAAAATATTGAGAAAAGATAGGAAAGAAAGAAAAAAAAAGAAGGGAAAACTGGGAAATAGGAAGAAGGGGGAAAACATTGTAAAAATTAGAGAGAAAAATATATTACTATGGTTAGAATTTAGACACACTAAAAAGGACAAAAAAATAAGAAAAAATAGGAAAAAAGATATTTGAAGAGTAACAAGAAAATAGATATATAAAATATTTGAAATTATATATATATATATATATTTGAATATATATATATATATATATATATACGCATCATCGAGTAGGCCACATTGCCACAACGACTAATCTATATTATAAAACAAGTTTATAAAAGGGACAAAAATGAGGTTTGTCACACTTTTTGAGACTGTTCAAATTAACCCTAACCTTAATTACCAATTGCTACTCATTAAAATTTAATCATGTGAATCAATGTCAAAATAAAATTGCCCTCCTAATCCACCTTACTTAAAATCAAAACAATCACCAATTATGTTATTTCCATTTGTAACTTATTTTACTTTTTTCGTCTTTCCAAATAAATTACATTTAAATTATGATTTTTATCCTAAAAAAATTGTAATAATTAAAAGGAAAATAATTCATAGGCCTAGTTTCTTTTGCTTTCAAATAAGAAAGAAAATATAAATGACAAAATAGACTAGACAAAGAGGTGAAATAAATTATATAATATTAAATTACAAATTATGAATTTCAACAAAAGAAACAAACTTGAATGATAAATCTATTAATGAATATGTATTTTATTTTTGTACAATATTTTATCGATTGTACAACATAATTGAGCATTTTAATCATTGAAATTCAGTTTCCTAACTTTGCTTATACAAAAATTTCTCTTGAAGTAATCAAATGAAAAGTAATGTGATGTGATTCCCAACGAGACCCACAAGTTATAACGAACTTGGAACCACGCTTTCGAATAACCTCGCAAAACGTACGCCTAGGACTTGAATAACAATCAAAAGAAGATCGCAACCCTTAGTTTCGTGATGAACTAAGAACCTTGATCGATTCGAAACCCTTAATTATTGATTAATTAAGAACCACGAATTAGAAAGTAACACAAACTTAATCCAAAGTTTGCAAAATGCTAACAAAACTATGTTTGTCAAGAAAGAGTTTTAAAACTCACACTTTTAATTTATCAAAAATATGTTTTTACAATGAAGAAGATGCCTTTATATAGGCTTTAGAAATACAAAACTAATCTAACTAGGACACCTTAAGCTACTAAAAGTCTAATAAAACACTTGATAAAATCTGAATAGAATCCTAGTTAAAATTAAAACTAAAACACATTTAAACTCAAGGAATAAAACATGGAACAACTAGGATTGTAACACATGCATAGGCCGGCCTCCCTTGGCTTCTAGAAGACCATTCAAGGCTGAAATTCGTCACCCAAGTTTTAGCTTGGAATCTCCTTGGTCAATCCACGGTTTTAGATAGTTTAAGGCCTCTAGAACTCTTCCACACAGTTTGAACAGATTTGGGAGCAATGGGAACTCCTTTACATGGCTGAAAACTCTCTCCAAGGTTTGACAAAAGCCTCCACACATTTTTGACAACTTGAGTTCACACTTTGTACACGTTTGTTGACTTTTGAAGACTCCTAAATGCCTTGGACATTGGACACGTTTTGGACAGCTTTTAGGCCTCTAGTATATACGGTTTTGGGCAGCAACAAAGGCTTCTAGAAGTCCACCTTTTGGGCTTGATTCGCTTGAAAAACATTCACCAATTTGGGCTCCTCAATCATCTTCAATTGGGCTTGATTTTGGGCTTTTGAAACAAGGATTGAGACTTCATTTATTCTTTTAATCCTTGGCCTTGTAATTGGACCATATTTTATCTTCAATGGATCACTGATACTTAGTGGTCCTCCATCATAATGGGTGCGAATCACACGCACGGCGGGCGTTAATTGTCCACTGCCCATATGTCGGCAACTTCTTCTTTTCTTTTCTTTTTTTTTTTTTTGAAATTTATAAAAAAAAAAAAGTAGTGCAAATAAAATGGATGATTTGGTAGTGGGACACTTGTAAAAATAAGTGAATAATGGAAATCATTGGGAAGTTAAATTCTTAGAGTCTTGAATTCTTAAAATGGGGAGGTGGCAATGGGACCCGGCTAAAAATTTGGGGAATAATTGAAACGATTAGTGATAGTCTTTATATTCTTACAAGTTGGGGTTTGTAATGACATTTTAAAGAAATAGAGCATTTGTTAATAACAATTAAATTAAATCGCTCTAACACTATGTGTTTCGAGACAAAGCGTTAGTCATACATCTAATGATTGCGGTTATCTAATTCAAGTGTCAATTATATGTTTGACAAGGATGTCAAAAATATTTTCCTTTTCGTCCAAAATATACTTGTAACGTCTATCACTATCGACTTTTCTTATTGTTTCGATATTAGATGCCTAAGGTGAGCCTACTAGATATTTGTACATACAAGAGAGAGAGAGAGAGAGAGAGAGAGAGAGTCCTTTATTGAATTTTCTTATACTTTTATGGATTTAAGTAAGGTAATGCGGTTACATCAATACCAATTATATTGTTTTACCCATATCATATTTTTGGGATCATACCAATAAATTCCTTCCAGCTGAAGTGACCACTTACATCGATTGAAACTTTGTTTGGCTGATCCTTGGCATGCACCAAATAATGTCTTGTTAAAAACATCAAGAACTTGTTGTTTTGATTGCCACCAAAAGTGGCAGAAGAAAAGAGTATTCGAGCCAATGCAAAATTTCCAACTAAAATTATCATTATAGGTAAGATTAATTATGATATCCGAGATCATTGTCTTTTGATTGGCAACGAAGTAAGAGTTTTGAATCGGGGATCTCATCGAAAATATCGACGTGAAACCTTTAAGTCAAGAAACAAAGAGCATAGAATGAACCGAAAAGAAACCCTACGAAGAGGAGGAAGGAGCGAGAGGTTTTCTCGTAGTAGCATAATCCATGCCAATTTCGGTAAAATTAATTAGGATTTTTTAGACCTCTAGTTGTTTCATTCTCTCTTTATATTGTGGCAAATTGCTGCCTTAGAAACTAGAGTATCAAAATCTAGATTTGGACCGGCTTAATCAACGTGATCAATAGCTTCACGTTGAATTGAAGTTGCAATTGTGATAATAATTTCAAATCTAACTTAATTGGTTTCTAGATATTAATAAGCATCATATCAAGAATGTCATTAAGGTCATCGTAAAGAATAAATAATTAAACGATGATATGTTTTGAATAATTTTACTACTTACACCAAACGTGACTACAAAATGTGTAGAAAAATCTCAATTTTTAGTGTAATAACCAAGTTAAATCAATAAAAGTAGACTAAAATTGTGTGACCACACAATAATACAACCATTATTGGAGATAATAAAATATCAACAATTTTCCTAATTTGCAAAATTAGTGAATGTGCACTTCTTATTTTGAGGCGATGTAGTCCTCGTCGATGCAATTTTTCAAAAGTTGACTCTTTTTGAAATATGAACTTATCTAGCGAACAATTTACTCCCTCCGTTCCTAAGAAATAATATTATCCGACTCGGCACAAAGATTAAGAAAATCAAATTGCTATGTTATAAATATCTGAATGGTGTGTGTTTTCTAAAAATGCCCATGTGAAAGTTGGGTCGGCCCATCAATTAAAGTATGAAGCAAACCAATGGTAAAATCATAAAAGTGACATCCAAACAAAGAAAGATGAGAAAGTGGACACTTTTATTTGAACGACTTAAGAAGGAAAGATGAACTTGTTTTTAGGAACTAAGGGAGTATTCTACAAATGCGTCCAAGAAATCAGTTTTAAAAGTTAACTTTTGTAAACTATATATCCGGTAAAACGTAACTTTTAGAGAACTTCGGTGAAAAAGTTAACACCATTTTCCTAGTAAACTTTGTTTGCCGTCTTGGCATGGAAATAACAAGGAGGGTGGATCGTTTACCTATTGATAGTTTTGTTTAAATTACTTCCCCTTTTGGTTTTCTTTTTAGAGACGGTCTCACACTTTGATTTTCGGACTACAACATCAATCTACCTACACCTAGGGACCTTTAGTTCTCTTGCAAGTCGGGGTATGCAATGGCATTTCAAGGACATATTGCATTTGTTAATAATAACCATTCTAGGAACATACATAAATAGTTAGTCATAGATCTAACTATTGAAGTTACCCAATATAAATGTAAATTAGATGTGCAACTAGCTAGGATGTCAAAGGATTTGATTGGCCCAAACTACAAAATTGAAAGGCCTATTACTACTAACTTTTCTTAGGATTCCAATATTTGATGCATAAGCTTAGCCTACTAGATATTTATACATACAAAAACGAGAGATTTACTATCGACTTTTCTTACAATTCCAATATTTGATGCATAAGCTTAGCCTACTAGATAATTATACATACAAAAACGAGAGAGAGAGAGAGAGAGAGAGATCAAAGCCACTTCACTAGTTTTCGAAGAAATATTTATTCAATATGATGATATTGATAATGAATAAAGTAAGATAATGCGTATATTAACGCCAATCATATTGTTTCAACCATGTCATCGTGTGGGATCATGCCAATAAATTCCTTCGGCTTAAGTGACCACGGCATCTATTGGAACGTGGTTTGCCTTCGTTGCATGCATTAAACATCGTAAAGTTCATAACATCAAAAACTTGTTGCTTTGATTGCCACCAAGAATGGCAAAAGTAAAGAGTAGTAAGATAAAAATGCTCATGAGAACTTCCAAGCGATATTGCCTTTATAGGTAAGGTTATGATATCCAATATCATCGTCTTTTGATTGACATCGAAGCAAGATATTTGAATTAGGGATCTCGTTGGTAATATCTACGTGAAACTTTGGAGTCCAAAACAAGCATTGGAGATATTGAAAAGAAAAGGTCCTAGGACGAGGAAGTAGAAGAGGTTTCTCTGGCATAATCCATGCCAAGTTCGGTGATATTATGATTTTATTGGACTTCTTGTTGTTTCCTTTTCTTTTTATACATTAAGCTGTCGGTTTGCTTAAAATAGAAATATTGTAACCACAAAAAGAAAGTAAATGCTCCCTCAAAAACTAGATATTAAGATTTTGAGTAGGTAATTAAATCTACGTGGTCAATAGTGTTGACTTTGAGGTTGGATCTCCAAAGAAGGCCAATAAAATCTTACTTAATTATGTTTTATCTAAATGGCAATTCGTCCTAATGGATTCGGTGCTCTAAACTTTTACTTTGAACATGTCACGTGGCACAATCAGAAATCAACGAAAATATTGAGGTAAATAACCGCATTAGAAGTAAATGATCCCTCACAAAACTCTATATCAAGATTTTGAGTAGCTAAATCTATGTGGTCAACAGTGTTGACTAAAGTTAGATCTCAAAAGATGTAATATTGAGTACAGTTTCGAATCTATCTTAATTTCTAGATACTAAGCATCACGCATCTATACTATTTATTAAGAATAGAAGTCAATTCGTCCTCACGAATTTCGCTACTCTAATATTTTACTCTGTAAATGCCAAGAGGCATAACCAGAAAACATGAAAAATATTGAGAAAAGATAGGAAAGAAAGAAAAGAAAAAGGAGGGAAAACTGGGAAATAGGAAGAAGGGGGAAAACATTGTAAAAATTAGAGAGAAAAATATATTACTATGGTTAGAATTTAGACACACTAAAAAGGACAAAAAAATAAGAAAAATAGGAAAAAGATATTTGAAGAGTAACAAGAAAATAGATATATAAAATATTTGAAATTATATATATATATATATATATATATATATATATATATATATATATGCGCACACATCGAGTAGGCCACATTGCCACAACGACTAATCTATATTATAAAACAAGTTTATAAAAGGGACAAAAATGAGGCTTGTCACACTTTTTGGACTGTTCAAATTAACCTAACCTTAATTACCAATTGCTACTCATTAAAATTTAATCATGTGAATCAATGTCAAAATAAAATTGCCCTCCTAATCCACCTTACTTAAAATCAAAACAATCACCAATTATGTTATTTCCATTTGTAACTTATTTTACTTTTTCGTCTTTCCAAATAAATTACATTTAAATTATGATTTTTATCCTAAAAAAATTGTAATAATTAAAAGGAAAATAATTCATAGGCCTAGTTTCTTTTGCTTTCAAATAAGAAAGAAAATATAAATGACAAAATAGACTAGACAAAGAGGTGAAATAAATTATATAATATTAAATTACAAATTATGAATTTCAACAAAAGAAACAAACTTGAATGATAAATCTATTAATGAATATGTATTTTATTTTTGTACAATATTTTATCGATTGTACAACATAATTGAGCATTTTAATCATTGAAATTCGGTTTCCTAACTTTGCTTATACAAAAATTTCTCTTGAAGTAATCAAATGAAAAGTAATGTGATGTGATTCCCAACGAGACCCACAAGTTATAACGAACTTGGAACCACGCTTTGAGAATAACCTCGCAAAAACGTACGCCTAGGACTTGAATAACAATCAAAAGAAGATCGCAACCCTTAGTTTCGTGATGAACTAAGAACCTTGATCGATTCGAAACCCTTAATTATTGATTAATTAAGAACCACGAATTAGAAAGTAACACAAACTTAATCCAAAGTTTGCAAAATGCTAACAAAACTATGTTTGTCAAGAAAGAGTTTTAAAACTCACACTTTTAATTTATCAAAAATCTGTTTTTACAATGAAGAAGATGCCTTTATATAGGCTTTAGAAATACAAAACTAATCTAACTAGGACACCTTAAGCTACTAAAAGTCTAATAAAACACTTGATAAAATCTGAATAGAATCCTAGTTAAAATTAAAACTAAAACACATTTAAACTCAAGGAATAAAACATGGAACAACTAGGATTGTAACACATGCATAGGCCGGCCTCCCTTGGCTTCTAGAAGACCATTCAAGGCTGAAATTTGTCACCCAAGTTTTAGCTTGGAATCTCCTTGGTCAATCCACGGTTTTAGATAGTTTAAGGCCTCTAGAACTCTTCCACACGTTTGAACAGATTTGGGAGCAATGGGAACTCCTTTACATGGCTGAAAACTCTCTCCAAGGTTTGACAAAAGCCTCCACACATTTTTGACAACTTGAGTTCACACTTTGTACACGGTTTGTTGACTTTTGAAGACTCCTAAATGCCTTGGACATTGGACACGTTTTGGACAGCTTTTAGGCCTCTAGTATATACGGTTTTGGGCAGCAACAAAGGCTTCTAGAAGTCCACCTTTTGGGCTTGATTCGCTTGAAAAACATTCACCAATTTGGGCTCCTCAATCATCTTCAATTGGGCTTGATTTTGGGCTTTTGAAACAAGGATTGAGACTTCATTTATTCTTTTAATCCTTGGCCTTGTAATTGGACCATATTTTATCTTCAATGGATCACGATACTTAGTGGTCCTCCATCATAATGGGTGCGAATCACACGCACGGCGGGCGTTAATTGTCCACTGCCCATATGTCGGCAACTTCTTCTTTTCTTTCTTTTTTTTTTTTTTGAAATTTATAAAAAAAAAAAAAAGTAGTGCAAATAAAATGGATGATTTGGTAGTGGGACACTTGTAAAAATAAGTGAATAATGGAAATCATTGGGAAGTTAAATTCTTAGAGTCTTGAATTCTTAAAATGGGGAGGTGGCAATGGGACCGGCTAAAAATTTGGGGAATAATTGAAACGATTGGTGATAGTCTTTATATTCTTACAAGTTGGGGTTTGTAATGACATTTTAAAGAAATAGAGCATTTGTTAATAACAATTAAATTAAATCGCTCTAACACTATGTGTTTCGAGACAAAGCGTTAGTCATACATCTAATGATTGCGGTTATCTAATTCAAGTGTCAATTATATGTTTGACAAGGATGTCAAAAATATTTTCCTTTTCGTCCAAAATATACTTGTAACGTCTATCACTATCGACTTTTCTTATTGTTTCGATATTAGATGCCTAAGGTGAGCCTACTAGATATTTGTACATACAAGAGAGAGAGAGAGAGAGAGAGAGAGAGAGAGAGAGAGAGAGTCCTTTATTGAATTTTCTTATACTTTTATGGATTTAAGTAAGGTAATGCGGTTACATCAATACCAATTATATTGTTTTACCCATATCATATTTTGGGATCATACCAATAAATTCCTTCCATTTGAAGTGACCACTTACATCGATTGAAACTTTGTTTGGCTGATCCTTGGCATGCACCAAATAATGTCTTGTTAAAAACATCAAGAACTTGTTGTTTTGATTGCCACCAAAAGTGGCAGAAGAAAAGAGTATTCGAGCCAATGCAAAATTTCCAACTAAAATTATCATTATAGGTAAGATTAATTATGATATCCGAGATCATTGTCTTTTGATTGGCGAAGTAAGAGTTTTGAATCGGGGATCTCATCGAAAATATCGACGTGAAACCTTTAAGTCAAGAAACAAAGAGCATAGAATGAACCGAAAGAAACCCTACGAAGAGGAGGAAGGAGCGAGAGGTTTTCTCGTAGTAGCATAATCCATGCCAATTTCAGTAAAATTAATTAGGATTTTTAGACCTCTAGTTGTTTCATTCTCTCTTTATATTGTGGCAAATTGCTGCCTTAGAAACTAGAGTATCAAAATCTAGATTTGGACCGGCTTAATCAACGTGATCAATAGCTTCACGTTGAATTGAAGTTGCAATTGTGATAATAATTTCAAATCTAACTTAATTGGTTTCTAGATATTAATAAGCATCATATCAAGAATGTCATTAAGGTCATCGTAAAGAATAAATAATTAAACGATGATATGTTTTGAATAATTTTACTACTTACACCAAACGTGACTACAAAATGTGTAGAAAAATCTCAATTTTTAGTGTAATAACCAAGTTAAATCAATAAAAGTAGACTAAAATTGTGTGACCACACAATAATACAACCATTATTGGAGATAATAAAATATCAACAATTTTCCTAATTTGCAAAATTAGTGAATGTGCACTTCTTATTTTGAGGCGATGTAGTCCTCGTCGATGCAATTTTTCAAAAGTTGACTCTTTTTGAAATATGAACTTATCTAGCGAACAATTTACTCCCTCCGTTCCTAAGAAATAATATTATCCGACTCGGCACAAAGATTAAGAAAATCAAATTGCTATGTTATAAATATCTGAATGGTGTGTGTTTTCTAAAAATGCCCATGTGAAAGTTGGGTCGGCCCATCAATTAAAGTATGAAGCAAACCAATGGTAAAATCATAAAAGTGACATCCAAACAAAGAAAGATGAGAAAGTGGACACTTTTATTTCGAACGACTTAAGAAGGAAAGATGAACTTGTTTTTAGGAACTAAGGGAGTATTCTACAAATGCGTCCAAGAAATCAGTTTTAAAAGTTAACTTTTGTAAACTATATATCCGGTAAAAACGTAACTTTTAGAGAACTTCGGTGAAAAAGTTAACACCATTTTCCTAGTAAACTTTGTTTGCCGTCTTGGCATGGAAATAACAAGGAGGGTGGATCGTTTACCTATTGATAGTTTTTGTTTAAATTACTTCCCCTTTTGGTTTTCTTTTTAGAGACGGTCTCACACTTTGATTTTCGGACTACAACATCAATCTACCTACACCTAGGGACCTTTAGTTCTCTTGCAAGTCGGGGTATGCAATGGCATTTCAAGGACATATTGCATTTGTTAATAATAACCATTCTAGGAACATACATAAATAGTTAGTCATAGATCTAACTATTGAAGTTACCCAATATAAAGCGTAAATTAGATGTGCAACTAGCTAGGATGTCAAAGGATTTGATTGGCCCAAACTACAAAATTGAAAGGCCTATTACTACTAACTTTTCTTAGGATTCCAATATTTGATGCATAAGCTTAGCCTACTAGATATTTATACATACAAAAACGAGAGATTTACTATCGACTTTTCTTACAATTCAATATTTGATGCATAAGCTTAGCCTACTAGATAATTATACATACGAGAGAGAGAGAGAGAGAGAGAGATCAAAGCCACTTCACTAGTTTTTAAAGAAATATTTATTCAATATGATGATATTGATAATGAATAAAGTAAGATAATGCGTATATTAACGCCAATCATATTGTTTCAACCATGTCATCGTGTGGGATCATGCCAATAAATTCCTTAGGCTTAAGTGACCACGGCATCTATTGGAACGTGGTTTGCCTTCGTTGCATGCATTAAACATCGTAAAGTTCATAACATCAAAAACTTGTTGCTTTGATTGCCACCAAGAATGGCAAAAGTAAAGAGTAGTAAGATAAAAATGCTCGAGAACTTCCAACGATATTGCCTTTATAGGTAAGGTTATGATATCCAATATCATCGTCTTTTGATTGACATCGAAGCAAGATATTTGAATTAGGGATCTCGTTGGTAATATCTACGTGAAACTTTGGAGTCAAAAACAAGCATTGGAGATATTGAAAAGAAAAGGTCCTAGGACGAGGAAGTAGAAGAGGTTTCTCTGGCATAATCCATGCCAAGTTCGGTGATATTATGATTTTATTGGACTTCTTGTTGTTTCCTTTTCTTTTTATACATTAAGCTGTCCGGTTTGCTTAAAATAGAAATATTGTAACCACAAAAAGAAAGTAAATGCTCCCTCAAAAACTAGATATTAAGATTTTAAGTAGGTAATTAAATCTACGTGGTCAATAGTGTTGACTTTGAGGTTGGATCTCCAAAGAAGGCCAATAAAATCTTACTTAATTATGTTTTATCTAAATGGCAATTCGTCCTAATGGATTCGGTGCTCTAAACTTTTACTTTGAACATGTCACGTGGCACAATCGGGAATCAACGAAAATATTGAGGTCAATAACCGCATTAGAAGTAAATGATCCCTCACAAAACTCTATATCAAGATTTTGAGTAGCTAAATCTATGTGGTCAACAGTGTTGACTAAAGTTAGATCTCAAAAGATGTAATATTGAGTACGAGTTTCGAATCTATCTTAATTTCTAGATACTAAGCATCACGCATCTATACTATTTATTAAGAATAGAAGTCAATTCGTCCTCACGAATTTCGCTACTCTAATATTTTACTGTGTAAATGCCAAGAGGCATAACCAGAAAACATGAAAAATATTGAGAAAAGATAGGAAAGAAAGAAAAAAAAAGAAGGAAAAGCTGGGAAATAGGAAGAAGGGGAAAACATTGTAAAAATTAGAGAGAAAAATATATTACTATGGTTAGAATTTAGACACACTAAAAAGGACAAAAAAATAAGAGAAAATAGGAAAAAGATATTTGAAGAGTAACAAGAAAATAGATATATAAAATATTTGAAATATATATATATATATATATTTGTATATATATATTGCACACATCGAGTAGGCCACATTGCCACAACGACTAATCTATATTATAAAACAAGTTTATAAAAGGGACAAAAATGAGGCTTGTCACACTTTTTGAGACTGTTCAAATTAACTCTAACCATAATTACCAATTGCTACTCATTAAAATTTAATCATGTGAAGCAATGTCAAAATAAAATTGCCCTCCTAATCCACCTACTTAAAATCAAAACAATCACCAATTATGTTATTTCCATTTGTAACTTATTTTACTTTTTTGTCTTTCCAAATAAATTACATTTAAATTATGATTTTTATCCTAAAAAAATTGTAATAATTAAAAGGAAAATAATTCATAGGCCTAGTTTCTTTTGCTTTCAAATAAGAAAGAAAATATAAATGACAAAATAGACTAGACAAAGAGGTGAAATAAATTATATAATATTAAATTACAAATTATGAATTTCAACAAAAGAAACAAACTTGAATGATAAATCTATTAATGAATATGTATTTTATTTTTGTACAATATTTTATCGATTGTACAACATAATTGAGCATTTTAATCATTGAAATTCAATTTCCTAACTTTGCTTATACAAAAATTTCTCTTGAAGTAATCAAATGAAAAGTAATGTGATGTGATTCCCAACGAGACCCACAAGTTATAACGAAACTTACAAAGGAAGCTTTAGGGAAGCTTACTAGAGAAGCTTTACGAAACTTGCGAGGAAGTTTTAGGAAAGCTTACTAAAGAAGCTTTACGAAACTTAATGAAGAAGTATCGCCCTACTATAAATAGCAAGCTCATGTTTTCATTTTCACGTACTCTGAAGAGTTCATTCTCCCTTTCCTCGGCTTGTATTATACACTACTCCCGAAATAAAATTATCTATTTCTTCTACATCTTTACTTTACTTTCTTATCTTTTATATCAATTCAATTTTTGTTTCAATTATTATGGGTTTAGTACTTTAGTTACCCTTCTTGAATTATTTTAATAATATTTGTCCCAAAATTATTGTCTTACTTTCTTTTTAATTCAATCCAAAATAATTATCTTGTTTGAAAAATTTTTTTATACAACATTTTTACCATTTTATTCTTATTTTTCAACTTACTTTAATTATGGGTCACATACATATGAGTATTAAAAGAAACTATACATCATACTAATATTAATAATTAAGTAAATTATATTTTCTTTATCGTGTGCGGGTCAAACAAGACAATAATTTAGAGACGGAGGGAGTATTTAAAATAACCTTATTCACTAAGCCAAACTAATTATTTGAGCATATGTGACAGTATTCACTTGAGCATATTATTGCACCCTTCGGATTTTTGTATTTAGTAACTCGGGGTAATGGTTTTTGGTTGTTGTTGTTTGAAGACGAGTTCGTTATTTATAGCTTCGACTTCCTTTGAATTTCCGTAAAAGATTGAATTTTTGAAATATGATAAGCTGTTCCAATTTGATCTTCGTAATTTAGTATTCTTTACCGGTCAAACTCCTTTTTAGAAATTGGAGGGGTTGTATACAAATTTATTGAGCATTATTTGCTCACTATTTCTCTATTATTTGTCTTGGGATAATGACTTTATAAGTTCCTTAACTATGATCGATTCTACCATTAGTCCCTCAACAAAATTTTGTGTGGATTTCGTCCTGTCATTTCAAATTTGCACGCCGGAAATCCTTTTATGGATCTTTGTTAGTCATTTTTGTTAAGTTGCCAATGTGCCTTCCACGTCCGTTTGACCAAGGGCAAAAATAAAATTTTTCATACCATCTTCTTCACCATCTTCAAACCCCAATCCTAGATTCAACCACACACACACATACAACCAAATTCAACATGGCTGCTCGGCTCATTGCATCTCTCTCTCCCCAAAAGTGACTTCTCTTAGGAACCAAACAAGCCCTTAACTCGAATATTCACCATCTAATACCCCGGCCTCATCAATCCCTCCGTCACGTCGCTGGAAAATCGTCAACCTCGATGGCCCTTCTCATGCCTTCTCCGAACGTATCTTCCGTCTCCGGCTCTTATCATCAATCTTTGGCCAAGAAATTTCCTACCATAAACCCTAGAAATTTTCAAACTCTCAAAGGATAGACATAAAGATAAGATTCGGATTTGCTCGAAAATCAAGGATTTTGAAGTTTCGGTTTCGAATTTGGGGCAGAATGTAAATCTATGTAATACGACGCCATTGAAGGAGAGTAGATAGGATGAAGAAAAACAAAATTATTATGTGAACACCGGAGATGCAATTCGGACTCTCCTACTCTGGATCTACCTTGAACAATCCAAACAACAATCGGACCATTTTACACTGGGTAAAAATTGAAAAAACCCATAAACCCAATAAAAACCTAGATCCAAAAATTAACAAAAAAAAAATACTCAGATAAGAAGCTAACAGTTCGAGTACATGTAGTACCGCAACAAACGAAATGATGATGAAGCAGAAGGAATCATTTCTTTTTCCGGAGAAAGAAATTCAAAGCATGAAGTCTAATTGAAAATAATGGGAATTAGAAAGGGTCTTGACCAAAACCCATATCGATCAAAACAAAAGGGAGTGTATATCAAGTACCGAATAGAGAGAGAGAATTGAGGATGAAAATGCAGAAAAATTGTAAAGAAACATACATATATATCAACATCAAGGGTACTTCTAATCTAAGGGGAAATAGCTCTTGGTGGTGAGAAGTTTGGATTATAGAGACATGGCTTCTTTTCATTTCTTTTCTTTGTTTTGGTATTTAGGGTTTTCTTTTCTTCTATAATCAAGTTTGTTATTTGTTGTATGGTTGAATCTGGTTATGTGTGTGTGTGGTTGAATCTGGGATTGAGGTTTGAAGATGGTGAAAAAGATGATATAAAAAAATCTATTTTTGCCCTTGGTCAAACGTATATGGGAGGCACATGGGCAACTTAACGGTAAATCACTAACGGTATTTATCAAAAAGACTTCCAGCGTGCAAATTTAAAGTAACAGGGACGAAATCCGCACGAAATTTTGTTGAGGGACTAATGGTAAATTCAGCCATAGTCGAGGGACTTGTAAAGTCATTATCCCTTTTTTTCTTTGAGGTAGTGGGTAAGTTTTGGATCTCAATTTGGTTCGGGTGGACACTGTTGGGGGCAACCCGGGATTTGAAACTTTATTCACTCACGTGGTATTAGTCAAGTATAGCCATTTGACCCAGTAAGTTATGTTTTATGGCCTTTGACCAATTTTTTTTTGTTAACTTCCCAAATAGCCCAAACTCGTCCCCAAACCCTAACTACTCTTAACCTTCCCTCTGCGATGTCTTCTCTCTCTTCATCTCCGCCTCTCACCGTCGTTCTCGCCCGCCATCCTCGCCGCCTTCTCCCTCGCCGCCATCCTCGCCGTCGTTCTCTCCCGCCATCCTCGCCGCCCTCTCACCGTCGTTCTCTCACCGCCTTCTCTCCCGCCATCCTCGCCTCACACTACCATTGAGGTACTCGTCTTTCTCTCTGTCTCTTTTTCTGTCTCTCTCTTTCAGGTCGATTAATCGACCCATGATTCGATTAATCGACCTATGGGTCGATCATGGGTCAATTACTCGACCTATGGTCGATTATGGGTCGATTACCTCGACTCAAGGTTGTTTTGATCGACCTATGAGTTGATTAATCGACTCAGGGTTGTTTTAATCGACCTATGGGTCGATTAATCGACTTAGTAAGGTTATTTTAGGATTTTTGGATGAAAAGTGGCCAAAAAAGATGTTTTTGAATAAGTGTGGCTCTTTATGAATTTGACATCTTTGACATGGCCATTTATGAAGAAACCCCCCTTTATTCACATTGTTTTATATTTTTATTAAGAGGATTGCTATTTACACCCATGAAATTGCTTAGTACACCCAATTACTAAGTACACCCCACCCTAATATTTTCAATCACTCAAAATAATAGGTACACCCCTATTAATTTCCTATTCTACCCTTACCAATATTTTCCTCAAAATACTAAATACACCCCACCCTAAATACATCTCACCCCATCCTCCTCCTCCAATTACTAAGTACACCCCACCCCTTCCACAGCCTCCTTCCTTCCGCCCCCAACACAACCGCCACATTCCTCCTCCCCTCCCACCCCACACACAGCCCACTTCCTTCTTTTTTTTTTTTTTAACGGTTTGTTCGGTCTTGGGTTATAGAACACCCATAGTGGTGTTCGGTACCTCTAGAACACCTATAGTGGTGTTCGGCACCTCGAACATCACTATGGGTGTTCGGCACCCCTACCGAACACCCATAGTGATGTTCGGTAGGGGTGCCGAACACCCATAGTGATGTTCGGTAGGGGTGCCGAAACCTAAAAAAAAAAGGGTATTTAGGTCTAAATTTATAATGGCATTTTTGTAATTTTTGTTAGGGGGTATACTAAGAAATTCTATGGGTGCAAATAGCAATCCTCTTTTATTAATTTAGTCTGTCAACTAATACAATCGATTGGTTTGAGGATTTGTATTTAGAGTTCAAGGGGATCTCGTTTATTTAAGTGATTTAGGTATGTGTTGGATTCAATGTTTATTTAGTCCGAGTATTTGGAATTATTCAATCTAGCATTAATAGTCGGTGACGTGATGTGGCTGATCCGTGGAAGTGCGGTGTCGGGTTTGGGGTTACGGATTACGCTTTAAAATTAATAAGTTTCTAACTTTCTATAGATAACTTAGAGTCCGTGGAATTGCGGTGTCGGGTTTGGGGTTACGGATTACGCTTTAAAATTAATAAGTTTCTATAGATAACTTAGAGTCCGTGGAATTGAAAGGTTACGGATTACGCTTTAAAATTAATAAGTTTCTATAGAAAACTTAGAGTAGTACAATAATTATCACCAAAATGCATATTCGGATAAATAAGTGTTTTTAAAATTTCAGCCAATCGAACAGATTAAATATTTGTGAACCTGAGTAAACAATGTAAATTTGCATTGCAAAATTCTCTTATAACGTGATCCATCACCACAAGGAGATGAGCAGAAACAGACCATTATCAAAGCTAGATGAAATACAGCATACAACACTTCAAAAAGCACTCCATCTTTCCGGGATTTCAACTGAATCCCAATCAGTAGTCTTCCGAACAGGAACCATGTTACTGACAAGATTCGTCTCTATAAAAGTCGTATTGCCAACTGAGAGAGATCTTCTCTCCTTTGGATCGACGAAGTCGGCCATTAGTTTGTAGTACACCTTGTATACGACGGCAATGTCTCGAGAACCCTGATTTAATCCATTAATTTTCAAGTTCAAGAACAAAGTTGCAGGGTCGTTCTTCAATGACACTTGGTAGCTGGGATAGCAGTTGAAATAAACTGGCCCGTTGTTAAGGGAGAACTCAGCTACTGCTAATCTAGAAGGATTGAAATTACGAAAACGACAATCTCGAAGACAAACCAGAACAGAGTTGTTCAAACCATTTCTAGTAAGAGGTTTTATAGCTACTTGAACTAATCCCATATGTAGAATGTCATACTTATAGTTTTGCCAATATCTTTGAAATGAATTTCTGTCATCATGTAACTGTATTTCGTGATACTCACCTTGTATTATCACTGTTCTTTCTGCAGTTTTGATCCGATTTGACTCGAAGATTCCTCTTCTATTGTAAATCTGATTAAATGGAACCTTGGGAGGATTCCAGTTTTGCATCAGTTTCTCCACATCTTCCTCTTCAGTACTATTTACGCAGCTTCTCTTAAAAAGATTTGCCATTTCAGTAATCTCGTACAAGGAGGCTAATATGCAAGATTCAAAAGGAACGCAGTCGAAACATGGGATCTGCTAAACATAGATCACCACAACACTTACACAGAAAAACAATGAAAAGAGTACTAAAAACAGAAAGCAAGTCTACACCAATGCTTATAAACACCCATACCAGAGAACATAAAACGTTTCCGCTTGCTCTGTGACGAGAAATGCTAGGTTATATATATCTGGTCAGTGGCAGATCCTGGAAGTATTTTTAGTGCGGACACAATGGATTTTTAGAGATAAAAAGAGAGATGGATGGCTACAGGAGTTTTCTTTTTATTTTTCATTGACGTCAAAATGACGTCGTGTAAGTAAAAAAAAAATTCAGTAAAAAATACTATATTTCTACTAGGAAACAATCAAAAACATGGATTTTCTCATGATTTTAATTTTTTGTTTCATTGATGACAAAACAACGTCGTTTAGGCAAAATAAAAATAAGGATGAATCACAGGCCGGTCCCTTTTGAATTCGCTACAGTACCCTATATTTTTTTTTTACCGGAAAAATATATTTTTGGGGCGAAAAGATGATTATGTCATTAATAAAAAAAAGCATGCGCACATCAGTAACCTAAAGGCATCCCGATGCCTAATTTAAAACATCCCGATGACCAAAACTATGCATCCCGATGCCTAAAATTCCCGTCCTTAAATACTCAAGCATCCCGATGCCCAAAATTATGCATTTCGATGCCCAAAATTATGCATTCGGATACCCAAAATTTAGCATCCAGGCATTTCGATACCCAAAATTATGCATCCCGATGCCCATTTACTAAATAATTATAACTCGAAATACTAACATGAACCCAGAAAATTTAGGCAAGATCAAAATCGATCAAAATAGTTAGTTTTGGTTGGAAAATTTACATACAAACATGGTATTGACTTCCTATAACAGTATGGTATTGATATTATACAAAATTCAAACTCAAATCATTGATTAAAGTCCCAAAATCAATCCAAAAACATCTCCCTCTATTTTCAAACAGCACACTGTCAAGTTCGATTTGGAGCTCTAAAATAGTGTTTTTTGGTAGAAAAATTGTGCAGAAATGTAGTACTAAGTTAGGATCACAATATGAAATTGATTTTAAATAAATTCGAAGCTTAAAACATAGATTAAAGTGGCCAAAACAGCCTAAGAACAAGGAAAAACGGGTAGAACTCAGAAAATTTGAATGTGATCAAATTCATGTTCTCCATGAATTGATCTCCAAACATGAGGGAAGACTATATTAACAACATGAAATTATTTATGCATTAATTCGAACCTCAAATCTTAAACAACGATGTTGCTGTGGGCTTTTTAGGAAGAAAACTATCAAAGTGTACTTTAGCGGTTTACAAAAAAAAAAAAAAGTGAACTTTAGAAAACAAACAATTATAAAAGTGGACTTGGGCACAATTTTTCGTAAAAATAAACAAAGAACACAAAAATATATTTCAACTTTGAAAAAATCAAAAAAAAATTAATAATGTCGCTGAAATTTGAAGAGTCCAGATCATCTGTACCATAAGTTTGTGCAGCTCCCTCTGCCACAAGGCAAATTCAATATTAGATTTAAAAATCCAATCGAAATCCAACATTGGATTTGCCTTGTGGCACAGGAAGGGTCACAAACTTGTTGCATAGAGGATCTGGAGTCGTGAAATTTGTACAAGCATCTTTTTGAACATTAACACTCACCTTAGACCAACTAAATTATTTATTATGTATAAATTTAACTCAAAAAAAATACATATCATATTATAATTAAGTGGGCTCACGTGACCACATTGATCCTCCAGTGTATCCAGTCATATTTTGGAGACATGATAATGGATATTTTGAATTGGAGAGAAAAGTGGAGAATTGAAAAAGAAAAGCTTGGTTGTCCTATTTTGTATTTAAGCATGGTTGAAGTCCTAAAGATGCCTATAAAAGGATGAACTTTTCATTTACACGAACAAGTTTTTCCATAGAAAAAATTCTCTCTCTCTCACCGTTAGTTTGAAGTGTATTTAAAGATTGAATCCTAACTGGATTCAGATTTTAAGTTTTCTTTTCTTGTTCTTTTTATTTTATTGTAATGCTATATTATGTTTTAATATTAAATCTATTAATAGACCAAAAATTAATATTTATTTAACGTATCAATAGTTATGAACTTATGTGTTTATATATATAACATAAAAGCTTACAAAGTTAAATTAAGGTTCGTAAAGTTCAAATATTACATTCAGTTTAACATGTTATCTGAATTAACAAAGTCAGAGGGGGAAAATTGTAAATTTCTATTAACTTAAACAACTTAACAAAACTAATAAACTCAGGGGAGGAAAGTACCAATTTTTCAACGTTTTAAAAATTTGGGGGGTAAAAGTGCAAGAAATAAAAATTGAAAAAACGGGGGGGACATGCGCTCGGACCATGAGCGTGTACCCCTAGACATGCGCATGTACCATGCGCATGTCTAGTGGTACATGCGCCTAGTCTAGGTGCATGTTTCTCTTGACATGCACCTAGTCTGGGCGCATGTCACCCATTTTTTAAATATATATTTAACACAAATAACTAAGAAAAAATTAATATTTAACACAAAAAATAACAAAAACATACAATTTCAAAGTAAAAAAATAAACCAGTAAAATGTAATCAACACAAATTTGTCGAAAACATACATATTTAAACAAAATAACTCGATAATATAAACAAAATTACCTTTGAATTATCTTAGCTAGATCCCCCTTCCGAGTTAGTAGACATTTGGACAAAATATTCTGGCTGTTATGAAAATTTTATATTGTTATGATTTTATCCTCCGTTTTAGAATGAAAGAGAGAGAGAGAGTAATCAGAGAGAAAGATTAATGAGAATGTCAAGTTTCATCCGTTCCTTTTTATAAGAAAATTAAGGGGGCTAAGTATAACATTTTAGGGGGCCTAATTGTTTCATAGGAGGCCCAAGTGTAATTTTATAGGGGGAGGCTGTAAATAATTAATAATATAGGGGCAGCTTTAAATATAAAAAAATAAAGGGGCTAAGTGTAATATTTTAGGGGGCCTAAGTGTAATTTTATAAGAGAAGGGTGTCAAATATATTTTATGGGGAAGGGTGTAAATATTATAAGGGGGTGGCTTTAAATATAAAAAAGTCAACGGGCTAAGTGTAATATTTTAGGGTACCTAAGTATAATTTATAGGGGAGGGTGTAAAATATAAAAAGTAGGGTACCTAACTGTAATTTTATAGGGGTTGGGTGTAAATATTATAGGGGGTCAATTGTAAATATTAAAAAGTCTAGGGGACCTTGTAATTTAAGGAGGGGGCAGCTGTAAAATTTTAAAAGGTAGGGGGAAACCGTAATTTTATGTTAATTTTTTAAAATAAGTAAAAGAAAATAAGGAAAAGGACAAATTAGTAATTTCGCCGGATGTGCATTTAGCGCCTCCCTCTTTTACCTTTTAATTTCTAACATATCAACAAGCTAGATGATTTTGTTTTTTCTATTTATATTTATTTTTAATAAATATATTTTCTTAATTATGCTTACCTTGTATTATCACTGTTTTTTCTATTTATATTTAGTTCGTGATACTCACCTTGTACTACTCCTTCCGTCCCGGATAAATGTTCTAGTGAATAAAACACAGGAATTAAGAAACATAATTAATGATGTGCTGTAAAATGTGTTCTGACCATAATACCTATGAACATTAATTGAGTTCAACTATTTTAAATAATTGAGTCTCTTTGGGATATGTTATATTAAATGAAGCTTTAAAGGTATATTAGGAAGAATGGTAGAGAATAGGTAAATCAAAAGTGTTTAGAAACATTAGTTGGGACATCCCAAAATAAAAAATAAGAACATTTATCCGGGACGAAGGGAGTATTTACGCAGCTTCTCCTAATTAAAAAGATTTGCCATTTCAGTAATCTCGTACAAAGAGCCTAATATGTAAGATTCAAAAGGAACGCAGTCGAAACATGGAATCAGCTAAACATACATCACCGCAACATATATACAGAAAAACAATGAAATGATAACTAAAAACACAAAGCAAATCCACACCAATGCTTATAAACACCAATACCAGAGAACATAAAACATCTCCGCTTGCCTTCTGACGAGAAATGCTAGGTTATATATATCTAGCCAATGGCGGATCCAGAAAGTTTTTTTAGTGGGGGCACAATGAATTTAGAGAGAGAGTCAAAGAGATGGATGGCTACATGGGTTTTCTCATGGTTTTAATTTGTTTTTCATTGACGTCAAAACGGTGACAAAGAACAAATATATATATATATATATATATATATATTTCAACTATGAAACAATCAAAAACCTAGGTTTTCTCATAATTTTAAAAAAATTTCATTGACGTCAAAATGATGTCGTTTAGGCAAAAATAAAAATAAAAATTCACAAAGACGCAAAAATATATTTGAACTACGAAACAATCAAAAAAATTGAATGATGTCGCTAGCTAGTGAAATTTGTACAAACATGAACACCCACGTAAGACCAATTCAACCATTTATATTATATACACTAGTAATTTAACCCGTGCTCTGCACGGGTTATCATTTAGTTTAGGGTGATTTAGAATAATATTGCATGTTTTTAAAATTTTCTTGATTGATTTATAAAAATTGATGTATCATTTTATAAAATTGACCTACGGTTGCGATACCACAATAATATTACTAAAATTCTTCTACTAATGGATTTAATGAGTGTTTTTTTTTTACCAAAGTATTTAAAGAATGTTATATATCGCAATATTATACCTACAGTATTTAGCTAAGACTATTAGCTAATGACATCCTCCCTGAAATTTAAAAGGTCAAACCATGAAAATAAAGATTTAACAACTATGGTTGAGGTGACAAACTCATTGGTAACATTGCTTTGTTTTGTTTTTCTAGCCTTTCATTTCCTTTTTAATTGTTAAAATTCTTCTACTTATATATTTGAATAAAGTTATATACTGACATATTCCCTAGAATTCTAAAAGTCCTTATAAATATATTTATGAACTTGAATGAGTCACTTACCTTTTCTTCGGCATCATGAAAGTAAAGATTAAAAGCTTTGTTGTTCTAGTCATGAGTGATAGAATCTAAAAATAATTACCAAAAAATAAATATCGAGAAGATAATATGTTGGTTGAATTAAAAGTACAATAGAAAATAAAAAACTATTGAAGAAGGGTGGATAAGAACTCAATAAAATGATTAGATCTTACCTATCGATAGACATATAAGAATAACTCTGAGTGAGAAACTTCAAACACTAATTAGCCATAAACATGATATTCATATGATAATTAACACTACACTGTCGAGCGGCATTATTTAAAAAAATAAATAAAAATACATATTTGTAGTCATGAACCATCTTGTCCCATTTTTAAATGACCCAAAAAATCACACGTATAACTGAAAAGAATTGTAACACATTTGATATCGCATATTTTGATATTTTACAAAAATATTAATCAAAATAAATGGATAATGTAGTACATAAGTCACGTAACTCACTTAACTATAATATATGTAGAATTCTAAATAAATACATAAAATATAAATAGTTGAGTTGGTTTAAGCTGAGTGTTTATATTTGAAAGGTTGTAAGTTCAAGTCTCATTATTGAAAATCATTTTGTTTTGTTTTCCTAGCTTCTCCTTGTCAATAGCTAAAGTTCTTCTACAAATATATTTAAAGAATATTATATACCACAATATTATACCTATAGTACTTTAGCTAAGACTAATAGCTAATGGCATCCTCCCTAGAATTCAAAAGGTCAAGCCATGAGAATGAAGCTTTAACAACTATGGGTAAGGTGGCAAACTCATAGGCCTCCTCACCAACTTTAAATATATATATATATATATAGATTTGATTGAGAAAAAAATATATATAATACTCTCTCCGTTCAAGGAAAAGAGTTCACTTTCTTTTTTTTAAAATCAATATGTGACTAAATTAAATCAAAATTTTACACACTTACTATAAAATAAAATTTTATTAATTTAAAATTATTTTAAGAATACTATGAATTATACTTTAATAACTTTGTAAAAATATTAAATTTATATTAATTTTCGGTCAAACTTTAACTAAGTAAACCCAAAAAAATTAAAATAAAACTATTTACCTGAATTTAAATAAATATATTACTCCCTCCGTCCCTAAATTATTGTCTTCCTTTCCTTTTACGTCCGTCCCTAAATAATTGTCTTGTTTGAAACTTTCCTTTTTAGAACATCATTTTTACTATTTTACCCTTACTTTTTCATTCTACTTTAATTATGGGCCACATACACATGGGCATTAAAGGTAACAACACACTATTTCAATACTATTCCAATATTAATAATCAAGTCAATTGAGTTTTCTTAATTTGTGTGCTGGGTTACAACACACTATTTCAATACTATTCCAATATTAATAATCAAGTCAATTGAATTTCCTTAATTTGTGTGCTAGGTCAACCTAGACAATAATTTAGGGACGGAGGGAGTATAATTAAGTGGTATCACGTAACCCCTCTCCGGTACACATTGATCCGCCAGTCATAATTTGGAGACATGATAAGCGATATTTTTTGTGAATTGGAGAGAAAAGTGGGAGAATTGAAAAAGAAAAAGTTGGTTGTCCTATTTTGTACTCAAGAAAGGTTGAAGTCCTAAAGATGACCATAAAAGGTTGAAGTCCTAAAAATGCCCATGTGAAAGTTGGGTCGGCCCATCAATTAAACTATGAAGCAAATCAATGGTAAAATCATAAAAGTGACATCCAAACAAAGAAAGATGAGAAAGTGGACACTTTTATTTCGAAATGACTTAAAAAGGAAAGATGAACTTGTTTTTAGGAACTAAGGGAGTATTCTACAAATGCGTCCAAGAAATCAGTTTTAAAAGTTAACTTTTGTAAACTATATATCCGATAAAAACGTAACTTTTAGAAAATTCGGTGAAAAAGTTAACACCATTTTCCTAGTAAACTTTGTTTGCCATCTTGGCATGGAAATAACAAGGAGGGTGGATCGTTTACCTATTGATAGTTTTTGTTTAAATTACTTCCCCCTTTTGGTTTTTCTTTTTAGAGACGGTCTTACACTTTGATTTTCGGACTACAACATCAATCTACCTACACCTAGGGAGCTTTAGTTCTCTTGCAAGTCGGGATATGCAATGGCATTTCAAGGACATATTGCATTTGTTAATAATAACCATTTTAGGAACATACATAAATAGTTAGTCATAGATCTAACTATTGAAGTTACCCAATATAAACTGTAAATTAGATGTGCAACTAGCTAGGATGTCAAAGGATTTGATTGGCCCAAACTACAAAATTGAAAGGCCTATTACTACTAACTTTTCTTAGGATTCCAATATTTGATGCATAAGCTTAGCCTACTAGATATTTATACATACAAAAACGAGAGATTTACTATCGACTTTTCTTACAATTCCAATATTTGATGCATAAGCTTAGCCTACTAGATAATTATACATACAAAAACGAGAGAGAGAGAGAGAGAGAGAGAGAGAGAGATCAAAGCCACTTCACTAGTTTTGAAGAAATATTTATTCAATATGATGATATTGATAATGAATAAAGTAAGATAATGCGTATATTAACGCCAATCATATTGTTTCAACCATGTCATCGTGTGGGATCATGCCAATAAATTCCTTCCGGCTTAAGTGACCACTGGCATCTATTGGAACGTGGTTTGCCTTCGTTGCATGCATTAAACATCGTAAAGTTCATAACATCAAAAACTTGTTGCTTTGATTGCCACCAAGAATGGCAAAAGTAAAGAGTAGTAAGATAAAAATGCTCGCAGAACTTCCAACTGATATTGCCTTTATAGGTAAGGTTATGATATCCAATATCATCGTCTTTTGATTGACATCGAAGCAAGATATTTGAATTAGGGATCTCGTTGGTAATATCTACGTGAAACTTTGGAGTCCAAAAACAAGCATTGGAGATATTGAAAAGAAAAGGTCCTAGGACGAGGAAGTAGAAGAGGTTTCTCCTGGCATAATCCATGCCAAGTTCAGTGATATTATGATTTTATTAGACTTCTTGTTGTTTCCTTTTTTTTTTTATACATTAACTGTCCGGTTTGCTTAAAATAGAAATATTGTAACCACAAAAAGAAAGTAAATGCTCCCTCAAAAACTAGATATTAAGATTTTGAGTAGGTAATTAAATCTACGTGGTCAATAGTGTTGACTTTGAGGTTGGATCTCCAAAGAAGGCCAATAAAATCTTACTTAATTATGTTTTATCTAAATGGCAATTCGTCCTAATGGATTCGGTGCTCTAAACTTTTACTTTGAACATGTCACGTGGCACAATAAGGAATCAACGAAAATATTAAGGTCAATAACCGCATTAGAAGTAAATGATCCCTCACAAAACTCTATATCAAGATTTTGAGTAGCTAAATCTATGTGGTCAACAGTGTTGACTAAAGTTAGATCTCAAAAGATGTAATATTGAGTACAGTTTCGAATCTATCTTAATTTCTAGATACTAAGCATCACGCATCTATACTATTTATTAAGAATAGAAGTCAATTCGTCCTCACGAATTTCGCTACTCTAATATTTTACTCTGTAAATGCCAAGAGGCATAACCAGAAAACATGAAAAATATTGAGAAAAGATAGGAAAGAAAGAAAAAAAAAAAGAAGGGAAAACTGGGAAATAGGAAGAAGGGGGAAAACATTGTAAAAATTAGAGAGAAAAATATATTACTATGGTTAGAATTTAGACACACTAAAAAGGACAAAAAAATATGAAAAAATAGGAGAAAAGATATTTGAAGAGTAACAAGAAAATAGATATATAAAATATTTGAAATTATATATATATATATATATATATATTTGAATATATATATATATATTGCGCACACATCGAGTAGGCCACATTGCCACAACGACTAATCTATATTATAAAACAAGTTTATAAAAGGGACAAAAATGAGGTTTGTCACACTTTTTGAGACTGTTCAAATTAACCCTAACCTTAATTACCAATTGCTACTCATTAAAATTTAATCATGTGAATCAATGTCAAAATAAAATTGCCCTCCTAATCCACCTTACTTAAAATCAAAACAATCACCAATTATGTTATTTCCATTTGTAACTTATTTTACTTTTTCGTCTTTCCAAATAAATTACATTTAAATTATGATTTTTATCCTAAAAAATTGTAATAATTAAAAGGAAAATAATTCATAGGCCTAGTTTCTTTTTCTTTCAAATAAGAAAGAAAATATAAATGACAAAATAGACTAGACAAAGAGGTGAAATAAATTATATAATATTAAATTACAAATTATGAATTTCAACAAAAGAAACAAACTTGAATGATAAATCTGTTAATGAATATGTATTTTATTTTTGTACAATATTTTATCGATTGTACAACATAATTGAGCATTTTAATCATTGAAATTCAGTTTCCTAACTTTGCTTATACAAAAATTTCTCTTGAAGTAATCAAATGAAAAGTAATGTGATGTGATTCCCAACGAGACCCACAAGTTATAACGAACTTGGAACCACGCTTTCGAATAACCTCGCAAAACGTACGCCTAGGACTTGAATAACAATCAAAAGAAGATCGCAACCCTTAGTTTCGTGATGAACTAAGAACCTTGATCGATTCGAAACCCTTAATTATTGATTAATTAAGAACCACGAATTAGAAAGTAACACAAACTTAATCCAAAGTTTGCAAAATGCTAACAAAACTATGTTTGTCAAGAAAGAGTTTTAAAACTCACACTTTTAATTTATCAAAAATCTGTTTTTACAATGAAGAAGATGCCTTTATATAGGCTTTAGAAATACAAAACTAATCTAACTAGGACACCTTAAGCTACTAAAAGTCTAATAAAACACTTGATAAAATCTGAATAGAATCCTAGTTAAAATTAAAACTAAAACACATTTAAACTCAAGGAATAAAACATGGAACAACTAGGATTGTAACACATGCATAGGCCGGCCTCCCTTGGCTTCTAGAAGACCATTCAAGGCTGAAATTTGTCACCCAAGTTTTAGCTTGGAATCTCCTTGGTCAATCCACGGTTTTAGATAGTTTAAGGCCTCTAGAACTCTTCCACACAGTTTGAACAGATTTAGGAGCAATGGGAACTCCTTTACATGGCTGAAAACTCTCTCCAAGGTTTGACAAAAGCCTCCACACATTTTTGACAACTTGAGTTCACACTTTGTACACAGTTTGTTGACTTTTGAAGACTCCTAAATGCCTTGGACATTGGACACGTTTTGGACAGCTTTTAGGCCTCTAGTATATACGGTTTTGGGCAGCAACAAAGGCTTCTAGAAGTCCACCTTTTGGGCTTGATTCGCTTGAAAAACATTCACCAATTTGGGCTCCTCAATCATCTTCAATTGGGCTTGATTTTGGGCTTTTGAAACAAGGATTGAGACTTCATTTATTCTTTTAATCCTTGGCCTTGTAATTGGACCATATTTTATCTTCAATGGATCACTGATACTTAGTGGTCCTCCATCATAATGGGTGCGAATCACACGCACGGCAGGGCGTTAATTGTCCACCTGCCCATATGTCGGCAACTTCTTCTTTTCTTATCTTTTTTTTTTTTTAATTTATAAAAAAAAAAGTAGTGCAAATAAAATGGATGATTTGGTAGTAGGACACTTGTAAAAATAAGTGAATAATGGAAATCATTGGGAAGTTAAATTCTTAGAGTCTTGAATTCTTAAAATGGGGAGGTGGCAATGGGACCCGGCTAAAAATTTGGGGAATAATTGAAACGATTGGTGATAGTCTTTATATTCTTACAAGTTGGGGTTTGTAATGACATTTTAAAGAAATAGAGCATTTGTTAATAACAATTAAATTAAATCGCTCTAACACTATGTGTTTCGAGACAAAGCGTTAGTCATACATCTAATGATTGCGGTTATCTAATTCAAGCTGTCAATTATATGTTTGACAAGGATGTCAAAAATATTTTCCTTTTCGTCCAAAATATACTTGTAACGTCTATCACTATCGACTTTTCTTATTGTTTCGATATTAGATGCCTAAGGTGAGCCTACTAGATATTTGTACATACAGAGAGAGAGAGAGAGAGAGAGAGAGAGAGAGAGAGAGAGAGTCCTTTATTGAATTTTCTTATACTTTTATGGATTTAAGTAAGGTAATGCAGTTACATCAATACCAATTATATTGTTTTACCCATATCATATTTTTGGGATCATACCAATAAATTCCTTCCTTGAAGTGACCACTTACATCGATTGAAACTTTGTTTGGCTGATCCTTGGCATGCACCAAATAATGTCTTGTTAAAAACATCAAGAACTTGTTGTTTTGATTGCCACCAAAAGTGGCGAAGAAAAGAGTATTCGAGCCAATGCAAAATTTCCAACTAAAATTATCATTATAGGTAAGATTAATTATGATATCCGAGATCATTGTCTTTTGATTGGCAACGAAGTAAGAGTTTTGAATCGGGATCTCATCGAAAATATCGACGTGAAACCTTTAAGTCAAGAAACAAAGAGCATAGAATGAACCGAAAAGAAACCCTACGAAGAGGAGGAAGGAGCAGAGGTTTTCTCGTAGTAGCATAATCCATGCCAATTTCAGTAAAATTAATTAGGATTTTTTAGACCTCTAGTTGTTTCATTCTCTCTTTATATTGTGGCAAATTGCTGCCTTAGAAACTAGAGTATCAAAATCTAGATTTGGACCACTTAATCAACGTGATCAATAGCTTCACGTTGAATTGAAGTTGCAATTGTGATAATAATTTCAAATCTAACTTAATTGGTTTCTAGATATTAATAAGCATCATATCAAGAATGTCATTAAGGTCATCGTAAAGAATAAATAATTAAACGATGATATGTTTTGAATAATTTTACTACTTACACCAAACGTGACTACAAAATGTGTAGAAAAATCTCAATTTTTAGTGTAATAACCAAGTTAAATCAATAAAAGTAGACTAAAATTGTGTGACCACACAATAATACAACCATTATTGGAGATAATAAAATATCAACAATTTTCCTAATTTGCAAAATTAGTGAATGTGCACTTCTTATTTTGAGACGATGTAGTCCTCGTCGATGCAATTTTTCAAAAGTTGACTCTTTTTGAAATATGAACTTATCTAGCGAACAATTTACTCCCTCCGTTCCTAAGAAATAATATTATCCGACTCGGCACAAAGATTAAGAAAATCAAATTGCTATGTTATAAATATCTGAATGGTGTGTGTTTTCTAAAAATGCCCATGTGAAAGTTGGGTCGGCCCATCAATTAAAGTATGAAGCAAACCAATGGTAAAATCATAAAAGTGACATCCAAACAAAGAAAGATGAGAAAGTGGACACTTTTATTTCGAACGACTTAAGAAGGAAAGATGAACTTGTTTTTAGGAACTAAGGGAGTATTCTACAAATGCGTCCAAGAAATCAGTTTTAAAAGTTAACTTTTGTAAACTATATATCCGGTAAAAACGTAACTTTTAGAGAACTTCGGTGAAAAAGTTAACACCATTTTCCTAGTAAACTTTGTTTGCCGTCTTGGCATGGAAATAACAAGGAGGGTGGATCGTTTACCTATTGATAGTTTTTGTTTAAATTACTTCCCCCTTTTGGTTTTTCTTTTTAGAGACGGTCTCACACTTTGATTTTCGGACTACAACATCAATCTACCTACACCTAGGGACCTTTAGTTCTCTTGCAAGTCGGGGTATGCAATGGCATTTCAAGGACATATTGCATTTGTTAATAATAACCATTCTAGGAACATACATAAATAGTTAGTCATAGATCTAACTATTGAAGTTACCCAATATAAACTGTAAATTAGATGTGCAACTAGCTAGGATGTCAAAGGATTTGATTGGCCCAAACTACAAAATTGAAAGGCCTATTACTACTAACTTTTCTTAGGATTCCAATATTTGATGCATAAGCTTAGCCTACTAGATATTTATACATACAAAAACGAGAGATTTACTATCGACTTTTCTTACAATTCCAATATTTGATGCATAAGCTTAGCCTACTAGATAATTATACATACAAAAACGAGAGAGAGAGAGAGAGAGAGAGAGAGAGAGAGATCAAAGCCACTTCACTAGTTTTCTGAAGAAATATTTATTCAATATGATGATATTGATAATGAATAAAGTAAGATAATGCGTATATTAACGCCAATCATATTGTTTCAACCATGTCATCTGTGTGGGATCATGCCAATAAATTCCTTCCGGCTTAAGTGACCACTGGCATCTATTGGAACGTGGTTTGCCTTCGTTGCATGCATTAAACATCGTAAAGTTCATAACATCAAAAACTTGTTGCTTTGATTGCCACCAAGAATGGCAAAAGTAAAGAGTAGTAAGATAAAAATGCTCGCAGAACTTCCAACTGATATTGCCTTTATAGGTAAGGTTATGATATCCAATATCATCGTCTTTTGATTGACATCGAAGCAAGATATTTGAATTAGGGATCTCGTTGGTAATATCTACGTGAAACTTTGGAGTCCAAAAACAAGCATTGGAGATATTGAAAAGAAAAGGTCCTAGGACGAGGAAGTAGAAGAGGTTTCTCCTGGCATAATCCATGCCAAGTTCAGTGATATTATGATTTTATTGGACTTCTTGTTGTTTCCTTTTCTTTTTATACATTAACTGTCCGGTTTGCTTAAAATAGAAATATTGTAACCACAAAAAGAAAGTAAATGCTCCCTCAAAAACTAGATATTAAGATTTTGAGTAGGTAATTAAATCTACGTGGTCAATAGTGTTGACTTTGAGGTTGGATCTCCAAAGAAGGCCAATAAAATCTTACTTAATTATGTTTTATCTAAATGGCAATTCGTCCTAATGGATTCGGTGCTCTAAACTTTTACTTTGAACATGTCACGTGGCACAATCAGAATCAACGAAAATATTGAGGTCAATAACCGCATTAGAAGTAAATGATCCCTCACAAAACTCTATATCAAGATTTTGAGTAGCTAAATCTATGTGGTCAACAGTGTTGACTAAAGTTAGATCTCAAAAGATGTAATATTGAGTACAGTTTCGAATCTATCTTAATTTCTAGATACTAAGCATCACGCATCTATACTATTTATTAAGAATAGAAGTCAATTCGTCCTCACGAATTTCGCTACTCTAATATTTTACTGTAAATGCCAAGAGGCATAACCGAAAACATGAAAAATATTGAGAAAAGATAGGAAAGAAAGAAAAAAAAAGGAGGGAAAACTGGGAAATAGGAAGAAGGGGAAAACATTGTAAAAATTAGAGAGAAAAATATATTACTATGGTTAGAATTTAGACACACTAAAAAGGACAAAAAATAAGAAAAATAGGAAAAAGATATTTGAAGAGTAACAAGAAAATAGATATATAAAATATTTGAAATTATATATATATATATATATATATATATATATATATATATATATATTGCGCACACATCGAGTAGGCCACATTGCCACAACGACTAATCTATATTATAAAACAAGTTTATAAAAGGGACAAAAATGAGGCTTGTCACACTTTTTGGAGACTGTTCAAATTAACCCTAACCTTAATTACCAATTGCTACTCATTAAAATTTAATCATGTGAATCAATGTCAAAATAAAATTGCCCTCCTAATCCACCTTACTTAAAATCAAAACAATCACCAATTATGTTATTTCCATTTGTAACTTATTTTACTTTTTCGTCTTTCCAAATAAATTACATTTAAATTATGATTTTTATCCTAAAAAAATTGTAATAATTAAAAGGAAAATAATTCATAGGCCTAGTTTCTTTTGCTTTCAAATAAGAAAGAAAATATAAATGACAAAATAGACTAGACAAAGAGGTGAAATAAATTATATAATATTAAATTACAAATTATGAATTTCAACAAAAGAAACAAACTTGAATGATAAATCTATTAATGAATATGTATTTTATTTTTGTACAATATTTTATCGATTGTACAACATAATTGAGCATTTTAATCATTGAAATTCAGTTTCCTAACTTTGCTTATACAAAAATTTCTCTTGAAGTAATCAAATGAAAAGTAATGTGATGTGATTCCCAACGAGACCCACAAGTTATAACGAACTTGGAACCACGCTTTCGAATAACCTCGCAAAACGTACGCCTAGGACTTGAATAACAATCAAAAAGAAGATCGCAACCCTTAGTTTCGTGATGAACTAAGAACCTTGATCGATTCGAAACCCTTAATTATTGATTAATTAAGAACCACGAATTAGAAAGTAACACAAACTTAATCCAAAGTTTGCAAAATGCTAACAAAACTATGTTTGTCAAGAAAGAGTTTTAAAACTCACACTTTTAATTTATCAAAAATCTATTTTTACAATGAAGAAGATGCCTTTATATAGGCTTTAGAAATACAAAACTAATCTAACTAGGACACCTTAAGCTACTAAAAGTCTAATAAAACACTTGATAAAATCTGAATAGAATCCTAGTTAAAATTAAAACTAAAACACATTTAAACTCAAGGAATAAAACATGGAACAACTAGGATTGTAACACATGCATAGGCCGGCCTCCCTTGGCTTCTAGAAGACCATTCAAGGCTGAAATTTGTCACCCAAGTTTTAGCTTGGAATCTCCTTGGTCAATCCACGGTTTTAGATAGTTTAAGGCCTCTAGAACTCTTCCACACAGTTTGAACAGATTTGGGAGCAATGGGAACTCCTTTACATGGCTGAAAACTCTCTCCAAGGTTTGACAAAAGCCTCCACACATTTTTGACAACTTGAGTTCACACTTTGTACACGTTTGTTGACTTTTGAAGACTCCTAAATGCCTTGGACATTGGACACGTTTTGGACAGCTTTTAGGCCTCTAGTATATACGGTTTTGGGCAGCAACAAAGGCTTCTAGAAGTCCACCTTTTGGGCTTGATTCGCTTGAAAAACATTCACCAATTTGGGCTCCTCAATCATCTTCAATTGGGCTTGATTTTGGGCTTTTGAAACAAGGATTGAGACTTCATTTATTCTTTTAATCCTTGGCCTTGTAATTGGACCATATTTTATCTTCAATGGATCACGATACTTAGTGGTCCTCCATCATAATGGGTGCGAATCACACGCACGGCGGGCGTTAATTGTCCACCTGCCCATATGTCGGCAACTTCTTCTTTTCTTTCTTTTTTTTTTTTTGAAATTTATAAAAAAAAAAAAAGTAGTGCAAATAAAATGGATGATTTGGTAGTGGGACACTTGTAAAAATAAGTGAATAATGGAAATCATTGGGAAGTTAAATTCTTAGAGTCTTGAATTCTTAAAATGGGGAGGTGGCAATGGGACCCGGCTAAAAATTTGGGGAATAATTGAAACGATTGGTGATAGTCTTTATATTCTTACAAGTTGGGGTTTGTAATGACATTTTAAAGAAATAGAGCATTTGTTAATAACAATTAAATTAAATCGCTCTAACACTATGTGTTTCGAGACAAACCGTTAGTCATACATCTAATGATTGCGGTTATCTAATTCAAGTGTCAATTATATGTTTGACAAGGATGTCAAAAATATTTTCCTTTTCGTCCAAAATATACTTGTAACGTCTATCACTATCGACTTTTCTTATTGTTTCGATATTAGATGCCTAAGGTGAGCCTACTAGATATTTGTACATACAGAGAGAGAGAGAGAGAGAGAGAGAGAGAGAGAGAGAGTCCTTTATTGAATTTTCTTATACTTTTATGGATTTAAGTAAGGTAATGCTTACATCAATACCAATTATATTGTTTTACCCATATCATATTTTTGGGATCATACCAATAAATTCCTTCCAATGAAGTGACCACTTACATCGATTGAAACTTTGTTTGGCTGATCCTTGGCATGCACCAAATAATGTCTTGTTAAAAACATCAAGAACTTGTTGTTTTGATTGCCACCAAAAGTGGCGGAAGAAAAGAGTATTCGAGCCAATGCAAAATTTCCAACTAAAATTATCATTATAGGTAAGATTAATTATGATATCCGAGATCATTGTCTTTTGATTGGCAACGAAGTAAGAGTTTTGAATCGGGATCTCATCGAAAATATCGACGTGAAACCTTTAAGTCAAGAAACAAAGAGCATAGAATGAACCGAAAAGAAACCCTACGAAGAGGAGGAAGGAGCAGAGGTTTTCTCGTAGTAGCATAATCCATGCCAATTTCAGTAAAATTAATTAGGATTTTTTAGACCTCTAGTTGTTTCATTCTCTCTTTATATTGTGGCAAATTGCTGCCTTAGAAACTAGAGTATCAAAATCTAGATTTGGACCGGCTTAATCAACGTGATCAATAGCTTCACGTTGAATTGAAGTTGCAATTGTGATAATAATTTCAAATCTAACTTAATTGGTTTCTAGATATTAATAAGCATCATATCAAGAATGTCATTAAGGTCATCGTAAAGAATAAATAATTAAACGATGATATGTTTTGAATAATTTTACTACTTACACCAAACGTGACTACAAAATGTGTAGAAAAATCTCAATTTTTAGTGTAATAACCAAGTTAAATCAATAAAAGTAGACTAAAATTGTGTGACCACACAATAATACAACCATTATTGGAGATAATAAAATATCAACAATTTTCCTAATTTGCAAAATTAGTGAATGTGCACTTCTTATTTTGAGACCGATGTAGTCCTCGTCGATGCAATTTTTCAAAAGTTGACTCTTTTTGAAATATGAACTTATCTAGCGAACAATTTACTCCCTCCGTTCCTAAGAAATAATATTATCCGACTCGGCACAAAGATTAAGAAAATCAAATTGCTATGTTATAAATATCTGAATGGTGTGTGTTTTCTAAAAATGCCCATGTGAAAGTTGGGTCGGCCCATCAATTAAAGTATGAAGCAAACCAATGGTAAAATCATAAAAGTGACATCCAAACAAAGAAAGATGAGAAAGTGGACACTTTTATTTCGAACGACTTAAGAAGGAAAGATGAACTTGTTTTTAGGAACTAAGGGAGTATTCTACAAATGCGTCCAAGAAATCAGTTTTAAAAGTTAACTTTTGTAAACTATATATCCGGTAAAAACGTAACTTTTAGAGAACTTCGGTGAAAAAGTTAACACCATTTTCCTAGTAAACTTTGTTTGCCGTCTTGGCATGGAAATAACAAGGAGGGTGGATCGTTTACCTATTGATAGTTTTTGTTTAAATTACTTCCCCTTTTGGTTTTTCTTTTTAGAGACGGTCTCACACTTTGATTTTCGGACTACAACATCAATCTACCTACACCTAGGGACCTTTAGTTCTCTTGCAAGTCGGGGTATGCAATGGCATTTCAAGGACATATTGCATTTGTTAATAATAACCATTCTAGGAACATACATAAATAGTTAGTCATAGATCTAACTATTGAAGTTACCCAATATAAACTGTAAATTAGATGTGCAACTAGCTAGGATGTCAAAGGATTTGATTGGCCCAAACTACAAAATTGAAAGGCCTATTACTACTAACTTTTCTTAGGATTCCAATATTTGATGCATAAGCTTAGCCTACTAGATATTTATACATACAAAAACGAGAGATTTACTATCGACTTTTCTTACAATTCCAATATTTGATGCATAAGCTTAGCCTACTAGATAATTATACATACAAAAACGAGAGAGAGAGAGAGAGAGATCAAAGCCACTTCACTAGTTTTCTGAAGAAATATTTATTCAATATGATGATATTGATAATGAATAAAGTAAGATAATGCGTATATTAACGCCAATCATATTGTTTCAACCATGTCATCTGTGTGGGATCATGCCAATAAATTCCTTCCGGCTTAAGTGACCACTGGCATCTATTGGAACGTGGTTTGCCTTCGTTGCATGCATTAAACATCGTAAAGTTCATAACATCAAAAACTTGTTGCTTTGATTGCCACCAAGAATGGCAAAAGTAAAGAGTAGTAAGATAAAAATGCTCGCAGAACTTCCAACTGATATTGCCTTTATAGGTAAGGTTATGATATCCAATATCATCGTCTTTTGATTGACATCGAAGCAAGATATTTGAATTAGGGATCTCGTTGGTAATATCTACGTGAAACTTTGGAGTCCAAAAACAAGCATTGGAGATATTGAAAAGAAAAGGTCCTAGGACGAGGAAGTAGAAGAGGTTTCTCTGGCATAATCCATGCCAAGTTCGGTGATATTATGATTTTATTGGACTTCTTGTTGTTTCCTTTTCTTTTTATACATTAACTGTCCGGTTTGCTTAAAATAGAAATATTGTAACCACAAAAAGAAAGTAAATGCTCCCTCAAAAACTAGATATTAAGATTTTAAGTAGGTAATTAAATCTACGTGGTCAATAGTGTTGACTTTGAGGTTGGATCTCCAAAGAAGGCCAATAAAATCTTACTTAATTATGTTTTATCTAAATGGCAATTCGTCCTAATGGATTCGGTGCTCTAAACTTTTACTTTGAACATGTCACGTGGCACAATCAGGAATCAACGAAAATATTGAGGTCAATAACCGCATTAGAAGTAAATGATCCCTCACAAAACTCTATATCAAGATTTTGAGTAGCTAAATCTATGTGGTCAACAGTGTTGACTAAAGTTAGATCTCAAAAGATGTAATATTGAGTACAGTTTCGAATCTATCTTAATTTCTAGATACTAAGCATCACGCATCTATACTATTTATTAAGAATAGAAGTCAATTCGTCCTCACGAATTTCGCTACTCTAATATTTTACTGTAAATGCCAAGAGGCATAACCAGAAAACATGAAAAATATTGAGAAAAGATAGGAAAGAAAGAAAAAAAAAAGAAGGGAAAACTGGGAAATAGGAAGAAGGGGGAAAACATTGTAAAAATTAGAGAGAAAAATATATTACTATGGTTAGAATTTAGACACACTAAAAAGGACAAAAAAATAAGAGAAAATAGGAAAAAAGATATTTGAAGAGTAACAAGAAAATAGATATATAAAATATTTGAAATTATATATATATATATATATATATTTGTATATATATATATTGCGCACACATCGAGTAGGCCACATTGCCACAACGACTAATCTATATTATAAAACAAGTTTATAAAAGGGACAAAAATGAGGCTTGTCACACTTTTTGAGATTGTTCAAATTAACTCTAACCATAATTACCAATTGCTACTCATTAAAATTTAATCATGTGAATCAATGTCAAAATAAAATTGCCCTCCTAATCCACCTTACTTAAAATCAAAACAATCACCAATTATGTTATTTCCATTTGTAACTTATTTTACTTTTTTCGTCTTTCCAAATAAATTACATTTAAATTATGATTTTTTTATCCTAAAAAAAATTTGTAATAATTAAAAGGAAAATAATTCATAGGCCTAGTTTCTTTTGCTTTCAAATAAAAAAGAAAATATAAATGACAAAATAGACTAGACAAAGAGGTGAAATAAATTATATAATATTAAATTACAAATTATGAATTTCAACAAAAGAAACAAACTTGAATGATAAATCTATTAATGAATATGTATTTTATTTTTGTATAATATTTTATCGATTGTACAACATAATTGAGCATTTTAATCATTGAAATTCAGTTTCCTAACTTTGCTTATACAAAAAATTTCTCTTGAAGTAATCAAATGAAAAGTAATGTGATGTGATTCCCAACGAGACCCACAAGTTATAACGAAACTTACAAAGGAAGCTTTAGGGAAGCTTACTAGAGAAGCTTTACGAAACTTACTGAGGAAGTTTTAGGGAAGCTTACTAAAGAAGCTTTACGAAACTTAATGAAGAAGTATCGCCCTACTATAAATAGCAAGCTCATGTTTTCATTTTCACGTACTCCTGAAGAGTTCATTCTCCCTTTTCTCAGCTTGTATTATACACTACTCCCAGAAATAAAATTATCTATTTCTTCTACATCTTTACTTTACTTTCTTATCTTTTATATCAATTCAATTTTTGTTTCAATTATTATGGGTTTAGTACTTTAGTTACCCTTCTTGAATTATTTTAATAATATTTGTCCCTAAATTATTGTCTTACTTTCTTTTTTAATTAAATCCAAAATAATTATCTTGTTTGAAATTTTTTTTTATACAACATTTTTACCATTTTATTCTTATTTTTTTCAACTTACTTTAATTATGGGTCACATACATATAAGTATTAAAAGAAACTATACACCATACTAATATTAATAATTAAGTAAATTATATTTTCTTTATCTGTGTACCGGGTCAAACAAGACAATAATTTAGAGACGGAGGGAGTATTTAAAATAACCTTATTCACTAAGCCAAACTAATTATTTGAGCATATGTGACAGTATTCACTTGAGCATATTATTGCACCCTTCGGATTTTTTGTATTTAGTAACTCCGGGGTAATGTTTTTTTTTGGTTGTTGTTTGAAGACAGAGTTCGTTATTTATAGCTTCGACTTCCTTTGAATTTCCGTAAAAAGATTGAATTTTTTGAAATATGATAACTGTTCCAATTTGATCTTCGTAATTTAGTATTCTTTACCGGTCAAACTCCTTTTAGAAATTGGAGGGTTGTATACAAATTTATTGAGCATTATTTGCTCACTATTTCTCTATTATTTGTCTTGGGATAATGACTTTATAAGTTCCTTAACTATGATCGATTCTACCATTAGTCCCTCAACAAAATTTTGTGTGGATTTCGTCCCTGTCATTTCAAATTTGCACGCCGGAAGTCCTTTTATGGATGCTGTTAGTCATTTGCTGTTAAGTTGCCAATGTGCCTTCCACGTCCGTTTGACCAAGGGCAAAAATAAAATTTTTCATACCATCTTCTTCACCATCTTCAAACCCCAATCCTAGATTCAACCACACACACACATACAACCAAATTCAACATGGCTGCTACCGGCTCATTGCATCTCTCTCTCCCCAAAAGTGACTTCTCTTAGGAACCAAACAAGCCCTTAACTCGAATATTCACCATCTAATACCCCCGGCCTCATCAATCCCTCCGTCACGTCGCTGGAAAATCGTCAACCTCTGATGGCCCTTCTCATGCCTTCTCCGAACGTATCTTCCGTCTCCGGCTCTTATCATCAATCTTTGGCCAAGAAATTTCCTACCATAAACCCTAGAAATTTTCAAACTCTCAAAGGATAGACATAAAGATAAGATTCGGATTTGCTCGAAAATCAAGGATTTTGAAGTTTCGGTTTCGAATTTGGGGCAGAATGTAAATCTATGTAATACGACGCCATTGAAGGAGAGTAGATAGGATGAAGAAAAACAAAATTATTATGTGAACACCGGAGATGCAATTCGGACTCTCCTACTCTGGATCTACCTTGAACAATCCAAACAACAATCGGACCATTTTACACTGGGTAAAAATTGAAAAAACCCATAAACCCAATAAAAACCTAGATCCAAAAATTAACAAAAAAAAAATACTCAGATAAGAAGCTAACAGTTCTGAGTACATGTAGTGACTGCAACAAACAGAAATGATGATGAAGCAGCAAGAAGGAATCATTTCTTTTTCCGGAGAAAGAAATTCAAAGCATGAAGTCTAATTGAAAATAATGGGAATTAGAAAGGGTCTTGACCAAAACCCATATCGATCAAAACAAAAGGGAGTGTATATCAAGTACCGAATAGAGAGAGAGAATTGAGGATGAAAATGCAGAAAAATTGTAAAGAAACATACATATATATCAACATCAAGGGTACTTCTAATCTAAGGGGAAATAGCTCTTGGTGGTGAGAAGTTTGGATTATAGAGACATGGCTTCTTTTCATTTCTTTTCTTTGTTTTGGTATTTAGGGTTTTCTTTTCTTCTATAATCAAGTTTGTTATTTGTTGTATGGTTGAATCGGTTATGTGTGTGTGTGGTTGAATCGGGATTGAGGTTTGAAGATGGTGAAAAAGATGATATAAAAAAATCTATTTTTGCCCTTGGTCAAACGTATATGGGAGGCACATGGGCAACTTAACGGTAAATCACTAACGGTATTTATCAAAAGACTTCCAGCGTGCAAATTTAAAGTAACAGGACGAAATCCGCACGAAATTTTGTTGAGGGACTAATGGTAAATTCAGCCATAGTCGAGGGACTTGTAAAGTCATTATCCCTTTTTTTCTTTGAGGTAGTGGGTAAGTTTTGGATCTCAATTTGGTTCGGGTGGACACTGTTGGGGGCAACCCGGGATTTGAAACTTTATTCACTCACGTGGTATTAGTCAAGTATAGCCATTTGACCCAAGAAGTTATGTTTTATGGCCTTTGACCAATTTTTTTGTTAACTTCCCAAATAGCCCAAACTCGTCCCCAAACCCTAACTACTCTTAACCTTCCCTGCGATGTCTTCTCTCTCTTCATCTCCGCCTCTCACCGTCGTTCTCGCCCGCCATCCTCGCCGCCTTCTCCTCGCCGCCATCCTCGCCGTCGTTCTCTCCCGCCATCCTCGCCGCCCTCTCACCGTCGTTCTCTCACCGCCTTCTCTCCCGCCATCCTCGCCTCACACTACCATTGAGGTACTCGTCTTTCTCTCTGTCTCTTTTTCTGTCTCTCTCTTTCAGGTCGATTAATCGACCCATGATTCGATTAATCGACCTATGGGTCGATCATGGGTCAATTACTCGACCTATGGTCGATTATGGGTCGATTACCTCGACTCAAGGTTGTTTTGATCGACCTATGAGTTGATTAATCGACTCGGGGTTGTTTTAATCGACCTATGGGTCGATTAATCGACTTAGTAAGGTTATTTTAGGATTTTTGGATGAAAAGTGGCCAAAAAGATGTTTTTGAATAAGTGTGGCTCTTTATGAATTTGACATCTTTGACATGGCCATTTATGAAGAAACCCCCCTTTATTCACATTGTTTTATATTTTTATTAAGAGGATTGCTATTTACACCCATGAAATTGCTTAGTACACCCAATTACTAAGTACACCCCACCCTAATATTTTCAATCACTCAAAATAATAGGTACACCCCCTATTAATTTCCTATTCTACCCTTACCAATATTTTCCTCAAAATACTAAATACACCCCACCCTAAATACATCTCACCCCATCCTCCTCCTCCAATTACTAAGTACACCCCACCCCCTTCCACAGCCTCCTTCCTTCCGCCCCCAACACAACCGCCACATTCCTCCTCCTCCCACCCCACACACAGCCCACTTCCTTCTTTTTTTTTTTTTTTTTTAACAGTTTGTTCGGGTTATATAGAACACCCATAGTGGTGTTCGGACTCTACCGAACACCTATAGTGGTGTTCGGCACCCTCGAACATCACTATGGGTGTTCGGCACCCCTACCGAACACCCATAGTGATGTTCGGTAGGGTGCCGAACACCCATAGTGATGTTCGGTAGGGTGCCGAATGACCTAAAAAAAAAAAGGGTATTTAGGTCTAAATTTATAATGGCATTTTTGTAATTTTTGTTAGGGGTGTACTAAGAAATTCTATGGGTGCAAATAGCAATCCTCTTTTATTAATTTAGTCTGTCAACTAATACAATCGATTGGTTTGAGGATTTGTATTTAGAGTTCAAGGGGATCTCGTTTATTTAAGTGATTTAGGTATGTGTTGGATTCAATGTTTATTTAGTCCGAGTATTTGGAATTATTCAATCTAGCATTAATAGTCGGTGACGTGATGTGGCTGATCCGTGGAAGTGCGGTGTCGGGTTTGGGGTTACGGATTACGCTTTAAAATTAATAAGTTTCTAACTTTCTATAGATAACTTAGAGTCCGTGGAATTGCGGTGTCGGGTTTGGGGTTACGGATTACGCTTTAAAATTAATAAGTTTCTATAGATAACTTAGAGTCCGTGGAATTGAAAGGTTACGGATTACGCTTTAAAATTAATAAGTTTCTATAGAAAACTTAGAGTAGTACAATAATTATCACCAAAATGCATATTCGGATAAATAAGTGTTTTTAAAATTTCAGCCAATCGAACAGATTAAATATTTGTGAACCTGAGTAAACAATGTAAATTTGCATTGCAAAATTCTCTTATAACGTGATCCATCACCACAAGGAGATGAGCAGAAACAGACCATTATCAAAGCTAGATGAAATACAGCATACAACACTTCAAAAGCACTCCATCTTTCCGGGATTTCAACTGAATCCCAATCAGTAGTCTTCCGAACAGGAACCATGTTACTGACAAGATTCGTCTCTATAAAAGTCGTATTGCCAACTGAGAGAGATCTTCTCTCCTTTGGATCGACGAAGTCGGCCATTAGTTTGTAGTACACCTTGTATACGACGGCAATGTCTCGAGAACCCTGATTTAATCCATTAATTTTCAAGTTCAAGAACAAAGTTGCAGGGTCGTTCTTCAATGACACTTGGTAGCTGGGATAGCAGTTGAAATAAACTGGCCCGTTGTTAAGGGAGAACTCAGCTACTGCTAATCTAGAAGGATTGAAATTACGAAAACGACAATCTCGAAGACAAACCAGAACAGAGTTGTTCAAACCATTTCTAGTAAGAGGTTTTATAGCTACTTGAACTAATCCCATATGTAGAATGTCATACTTATAGTTTTGCCAATATCTTTGAAATGAATTTCTGTCATCATGTAACTGTATTTCGTGATACTCACCTTGTATTATCACTGTTCTTTCTGCAGTTTTGATCCGATTTGACTCGAAGATTCCTCTTCTATTGTAAATCTGATTAAATGGAACCTTGGGAGGATTCCAGTTTTGCATCAGTTTCTCCACATCTTCCTCTTCAGTACTATTTACGCAGCTTCTCTTAAAAAGATTTGCCATTTCAGTAATCTCGTACAAGGAGGCTAATATGCAAGATTCAAAAGGAACGCAGTCGAAACATGGGATCTGCTAAACATAGATCACCACAACACTTACACAGAAAAACAATGAAAAGAGTACTAAAAACAGAAAGCAAGTCTACACCAATGCTTATAAACACCCATACCAGAGAACATAAAACGTTTCCGCTTGCTCTGTGACGAGAAATGCTAGGTTATATATATCTGGTCAGTGGCAGATCCTGGAAGTATTTTTAGTGCGGACACAATGGATTTTTAGAGATAAAAAGAGAGATGGATGGCTACAGGAGTTTTCTTTTTATTTTTCATTGACGTCAAAATGACGTCGTGTAAGTAAAAAAAAAATTCAGTAAAAAATACTATATTTCTACAAGGAAACAATCAAAAACATGGATTTTCTCATGATTAAAAAATTTTTTTTTCATTGATGACAAAACAACGTCGTTTAGGCAAAATAAAAATAAGGATGAATCACAGGCCGGTCCCTTTTGAATTCGCTACAGTAACCTATTTTTTTTTTTTAACCGGAAAAATATATTTTTTTGGCGAAAAGATGATTATGTCATTAATAAAAAAAAGCATGCGCACATCAGTAACCTAAAGGCATCCCGATGCCTAATTTAAGCCATCCCGATGACCAAAACTATGCATCCCAATGCCTAAAATTCTCGTCCTTAAATATTCAGACATTATGATGCCCAAAATTCAGCATCCGGATGCCCAAAATCCAGCATCCAGGCATTTCGATGCCAAAAATTATGCATCGCGATGCCCATTTACTAAATAATTATAACTCGAAATACTAACATGAAACCAGAAAATTTCGGCAAGATCAAAATCGATTAAAATGGTTGTTTTTGGTTGGAAAATTTACATACAAACATGGTATTGACTTCCTATAACAGTATGATATTGATATTATGCAAAATTCAAACTCAAATCATTGATTAAAGTCCTAAAATCAATCCAAAAACATCTCCCTCTATTTTCGAACAGCACACTGTCAAGCTCGATTTGGAGCTCAAAAATAGTGTTTTTTGGTAGAAAAATTGTGCAGAAATGTAGTACTAAGTTAGGATCACAATATGAGATTGATTTTAAATAAATTCGAAGCTTAAAACATAAATAAAAGTGGCCAAAACAACTTAAGAACAAGGAAAAACGGGTAGAACTCAGAAAATTTGAATGTGATCAAATTGTGATCAAATTCATGTTCTCCGTGAATTGATTCCCAAACATGAGGGACTATATTAACAAAATGGTAGAAAAATTGTGCAGAAATGTAGTACTAAGTTAGGATCACAATATGAGATTGATTTTAAATAAATTCGAAGCTTAAAACATAGATAAAAGTGGCCAAAACAACTTAAGAACAAGGAAAAACGGGTAGAACTCAGAAAATTTGAATGTGATCAAATTGTGATCAAATTCATGTTCTCCGTGAATTGATTCCCAAACATGAGGGAAGACTATATTTACAACATGAAATTATTTATGCATTAATTCAAACCTCAAATCTGAAACAACGATGTTGCTGTGGGCTTTTTAGGAAGAAAACTATCAAATTGTACTTTAGCGGTTTACAAAGAAAAAAAAAAAAAAAAAGGTGAACTTTAGATAACAAACAATTATGAAAGTGGACTTGGGCACAATTTTTCGTAAAAATAAACAAGGAACACAAAAATATATTTCAACTTTGAAAAAATCAAAAAAATTTAATAATGTTGCTGAAATTTGAAGAGTCCAGATCATCTATACCATAAGTTTGTGCCTCTCCCTGTGCCACAAGGCAAATTCAATATTGGATTTAAAAATCCAACCGAAATCCAACATTGGATTTGCCTTGTGGCACAGGGAGGGTCACAAATTTGTTGCACAGAGGATCTGGAGTCGTGAAATTTGTACAAACATCTTTTTGAACATTAACACTCACCTTAGACCAACTAAATTATTTATTATGTATAAATTTAACTCAAAAAAAAAATACACATTATATTATAATTAAGTGGGCTCACGTGACCCGGTACACATTGATCCTCCAGTGTATCCGGTCATATTTTGGAGACATGATAAGGGATATTTTGAATTGGAGAGAAAAGTGGAGAATTGAAAAAGAAAAGCTTGGTTGTCCTATTTTGTATTTAAGCATGGTTGAAGTCCTAAAGATGCCTATAAAAGGATGAACTTTTCATTTACGCGAACAAGTTTTTCCATAGAAAAAATTCTCTCTCTCTCACCGTTAGTTTGAAGTGTATTTAAAGATTGAATCCTAACTGGATTCAGATTTTAAGTTTTCTTTTCTTGTTCTTTTTATTTTATTGTACTGCTATATTATGTTTTAATATTAAATCAATTAATAGACCAAAAATTAATATTTATTTAACGTATCAATAGTTATGAACTTATGTGCTTATATATATAACATAAAAGCTTACAAAGTTAAATTAAGGTTCGTAAAGTTCAAATATTACATTCAGTTTAACATGTTATCTGAATTAACAAAGTCAGAGGGGGAAAATTGTAAATTTCTATTAACTTAAACAACTTAACAAAACTAATAAACTCAGGGGAGGAAAGTACCAATTTTTCAACGTTTTAAAAATTCGGGGCGTAAAAGTGCAAGAAATAAAAATTGAAAAAACGGGAGGGACATGCGCTCGGACCATGAGCGTGTACCCCTAGACATGCGCATGTACCATGCGCATGTCTAGTGGTACATGCGCCTAGTCTAGGTGCATGTTTCTCTTGACATGCACCTAGTCTGGGCGCATGTCACCCATTTTTTAAATATATATTTAACACAAATAACTAAGAAAAAAATAATATTTAACACAAAAAATAACAAAAACATACAATTTCAAAGTAAAAAAATAAACCAGTAAAATTTAATCAACACAAATTTGTCGAAAACATACATATTTAAACAAAATAACTCGATAATATAAACAAAATTACCTTTGAATTATCTTAGCTAGATCCCCCTTCCGAGTTAGTAGACATTTGGACAAAATATTCTGGCTGTTATGAAAATTTTATATTGTTATGATTTTATCCTCCGTTTTAGAATGAAAGAGAGAGAGAGAGAGAGTAATCAGAGAGAAAGATTAATGAGAATGTCAAGTTTCATCCGTTCCTTTTTATAAGAAAATTAAGGGGGCTAAGTATAACATTTTAGGGGGCCTAATTGTTTCATAGGAGGCCCAAGTGTAATTTTATAGGGGGAGGCTGTAAATAATTAATAATATAGGGGCAGCTTTAAATATAAAAAAATAAAGGGGCTAAGTGTAATATTTTAGGGGGCCTAAGTGTAATTTTATAAGGGAAGGGTGTCAAATATATTTTATGGGGAAGGGTGTAAATATTATAAGGGGGTGACTTTAAATATAAAAAAGTCAACGGGCTAAGTGTAATATTTTAGGGTACCTAAGTATAATTTATAGGGGAGGGTGTAAAATATAAAAAGTAGGGTACCTAAGTGTAATTTTATAGGGGTTGGGTGTAAATATTATAGGGGGTCAATTGTAAATATTAAAAAGTCTAGGGGACCCTGTAATTTAAGGAGGGGGCAGCTGTAAAATTTTAAAAGGTAGGGGGAAACCGTAATTTTATGTTAATTTTTTAAAATAAGTAAAAGAAAATAAAGAAAAGGACAAATTAGTAATTTCGCCGGATGTGCATTTAGCGCCTCCCTCTTTTACCTTTTAATTTCTAACATATCAACAAGCTAGATGATTTTGTTTTTTCTATTTATATTTATTTTTAATAAATATATTTTCTTAATTATGCTTACCTTGTATTATCACTGTTTTTTTCTATTTATATTTAGTTCGTGATACTCACCTTGTATTATCACTGTTCTTTCTGCAGTTTTGATCCGATTTGACTCAAAGATTCCTCTTCTATTGTAAATCTGATTAAATGGAACCTTGGGAGGATTCCAGTTTTGCATCAATTTCTCGACATCTTCCTCTTCGGTACTACTTCCTCCGTCCTGGATAAATGTTCCTAGTGAATAAAACACAGGAATTAAGAAACATAATTAATGATGTGCTGTAAAATGTGTTCTGACCATAATACCCATGAATATTAATTGAGTTCAACTATTTTAAATAATTGAGTCTCTTTGGGATGTGTTATATTAAATGAAGTTTTAAGGGTATATTAGGAAGAATGGTAAAAAATAGGTAAATCAAAAGTCTTTAGGAACATTAGTTGGGATATCCCAAAATAAAAGTAGGAACATTTATCCGGGACAGAGGGAGTATTTACGCAGCTTCTCCTAATTAAAAAGATTTGCCATTTCAGTAATCTCGTACAAAGAGCCTAATATGTAAGATTCAAAAGGAACGCAGTCGAAACATGGAATCTGCTAAACATACATCACCACAACATATATACAGAAAAACAATGAAATGCACGTGGGGATTTGGCCTGCTGGCTTGAGCTCATGGCTTCCACCCTGGAGGTCATGGGTTCGATCCCCCCAGGAGTTAGAGGGAAGGCTTTCTCTCCCTAAGATTTATCTCCTAGGCGCTTCTGTGCATGCATGTGTGTGTGTGTGTGTGAGTAGAAAAAAAAAAAAAAAAAACAATGAAATGATAACTAAAAACACAAAGCAAATCCACACCAATGCTTATAAACACCAATACCAGAGAACATAAAACATTTCCGCTTGCCTTCTGACGAGAAATGCTAGGTTATATATATCTAGCCAATGGCGGATCCAGAAAGTTTTTTTTAGTGGGGGCACAATGAATTTAGAGAGAGAGTCAAAGAGATGGATGACTACATGGGTTTTCTCATGGTTTTAATTTGTTTTTCATTGACGTTAAAATGGCGACAAAGAACAAAAATATATATATTTCAACTATGAAACAATCAAAAACCTAGGTTTTCTCATAATTTTAAATTTTTTTCATTGACGTCAAAATGATGTCGTTTAGGCAAAAAAAAAAAAAATTCACAAAGACGCAAAAATATATTTGAACTACGAAACAATCAAAAAAATTGAATGATGTTGCTAGCTAGTGAAATTTGTACAAACACCTTTTGGACATGAACACCCACGTAACACCAATTCAACCATTTATATTATATACAAATGATTGAGAAAAAAATATATATAATACTCTCTCCGTTCAAGGAAAAGAGTTCACTTTCTTTTTTTTAAAATCAATATGTGACTAAATTAAATCAAAATTTTACACACTTACTATAAAATAAAATTTTATTAATTTAAAACTATTTTAAGAATACTATGAATTACAACTTTAATAACTTTGTAAAAATATTAAATTTATATTAATTTTCATTCAAACTTTATCTAAGTAAACCTAAAAAAATTAAAATTAAACTATTTACCTGAATTTAAATAAGTATATTATAATTAAGTGGTATCACGTAACCCCTCTCCGGTACACATTGATCCGCCAGTCATAATTTGGAGACATGATAAGCGTTTTTTTTGTGAATTGGAGAGAAAAGTGGGAGAATTGAAAAAGAAAAAGTTGGTTGTCCTATTTTGTACTCAAGAAAGGTTGAAGTCCTAAAGACAGTGGCGAAGTTAGATTTTAACCCTTAGGGAAACCAAGTTAATAACCCTTAGGGGGCTAAGTTAATTTCAAGAAAGTAATATGTAAAATTCAAAGAGGACCAAGATATAATAACAAAGGTTATAGTCATAATATAAAGGAGGTAATATGCATATCACTAAAAATTTAGGGGGGCCATGGTCACCCTTAGTCTAGCCGTGGCTTCGCCACTGCCTAAAGATGACCATACAAGGATTTAACTTTTCATCTTCAAGATCAAGTTTTTCCGTAGGAAAACATCTCTCTCCCTCTCTCACCTTTAGTCCTTTCTTTGCTCATCATGAGTTTAGAAAATATCTTTTGTAGTAATTCTTAGATTATAACCGTTAATTTGAAGTTTGTATTTAAAGATTGAATCCTTACCAAATTCAGATTGATTTTAAGTTCTCTTGTTCTGTTTATTTTATTGTACTTTAATATTATGCTTTAATAATATTATATTTTTTTATATTATTTGGTAAGTTTAATTAGTTGTTAATATTATTTATTGTTTGTATAAATAATTATTATTTGTATTATGGAAGAGACTATTTTCTCTACATTTTTTTGCTTATTCAGTACCTTATTAATTAAAATTTTAAACTGATACATGTTTAGACAAAACTACCCCTTAATTAATTACTTGTCATTTGAAGTTGAGAAATATATTTTTTACTTTCAAATTACCTTATAATTCCTAACATATCAGCAAACAAGATAATTTTTTTTATTTATATTTATTTTAAAAATAAATATATTTTCTTGATTATGCTTATGACTCGTTTCATGTTTCATTATAAACAAAATCATTAAAGCATTTATCAATAAAAAATTTAGAAAATATGTGATATTTTATTACTAAAATAATAAAGTTTAATTTAATTTAAACAATATTATTTTTTTTAAATATGGTTCATATTCAATTGATTATCGGTTCAGTCAATTTAAAATTAATATTTAGAAATAATTATTATAGGTAAGCAAAAGGCATTAAAAACTTTACGATACTATATCACAATATGATTTTATTATTGGATTAATATTTTACAAATATATCCTCTAAATATAGCTGTAAATTTTTTATTTCAATTAGCAAAGTTCACATGTTTTCTCAAAGTTCGGTTGACAAAAAAATTTCTTATGATATCAGTTTTTCTATTATGCAACAAGACTACAATCACAAGCTTAATTAATTAAACATTTAAAATAAATAAAAATTGAAAAAAATAATTATGCTGTTTATGTGAACACTAATTCAGATATTGAAAAGTAAGTTTATTAGTCAACATTATATGGTACTTTATTTAAGGGTAATTTTGTCCAAACATATATTTGTTTAATGTAATAATTAATAATTTAGTCGATTAACAAAAATTGTTGTGAAAATAGCGTTTTCTTATATCTAAAAATAAAACAAAACATAAAAAGTTGAAAACTATGGGAAGCAGCTTTTTGTAAAGTTGTCTTGGAAATTATCTTTGATTTAGACTATAATCATTTAGTTGGGGATTTTGGCTACAAAAATAAAGTTGTTTGTCTTGGTTCTCCAATTATATAGTGTATGATATATACAGTCAAGTAATCATTCATTACCTTCATCGAGATTGGACTTAAAATCTCTTGCAAATATCTCAAGTTTCGGCTAAATGTGATCTTTTAATAGCAGATTTGTTACTTTCCGTATAGAGATTATTACTCATTTTATACTTTTCATAGCAAAAATAGTTTTGTCGGAGTCTTTTGCACTGCTAGTGAAGCTTCATTAATGTGTTGACGGAAATCCAAAAGAGAAGTTGAGGAAATTGAGAGGTTTTGCTTCCATCGAAATCCATATTACTCCATTAACATCCAAAACTTTACTATTTGAATACTCTCACCGTCATTAAAATAAAATTTTAAAAAAAAATGTCCCTTTCCACTTTGGTTTGTCCTAAATAAAATAGTCTCATTTCTTAAAGAGGGAAAAACTATAGCGTAATTTTTTTAAAAGTACAAGAATATAAAACTACAATCTTAAAGAAGTTTAACTAGTCAAATAAGATAAATTTTTTTTGGGACGAAAGAAAAATGTCATTGAGAAAATTAAAGACATCAAATTAGTCATGAGAAATCCTCTTCTTAGGAGGGTTTCCTTCACCTTCCTCATTGGAAATTTTCTCTAGCATTTCTTTTTCTTAGGAGGGTTGTTTATGATTTATACACATATGTGTATATATTCTTATAATTACTGATGATGCTGATTTTTACATCGCGGTCCTGATGGAAAATTGTTCCGGTGAAATGACTTGTAATTGACCTGAAAATAAGAAAAGAGTTACTGCGTAGGGAATTCCTACAAAATTCCTCCGGTGTGAGAATTAGTACTGTATATAAAAGAGAGAATAATGCTAATTAAGGGAGCAAAAAGTGTATAGTTGCGCGTCCCTTGTACTGTGTTTGATGCTACTATTTATAAGGGAATGGTGTTGCCCTAGATAGTTTCGGGTTGTAATAGATACGATCAGATCATGCGGTTTACAGGTCAAAGTAGCGTATGCGTTCTGGACTTTTTAGTAAATCGAAGATAATTCGTGATAGAATCGGAGATAGTTCCGTAAAGTATTATGAGATAATTTTGTACTAGTTTCGTGATATACGAAATATACCCAAAATAGGCCGAGGTTGCTTGGCCCGCCCTCTGGGGCTTGACACTAGTAAGGCTCACCCAAATGGCCTGACACTAGTGAGGCCTGGCACTAGTGAGGCTCGCCCAATGGTTTGGTAATAGTGAGGCCTGGCACTAGTGAAGCCTGGCACTAGTACCAGTGCCGGCCTTGAGATTTTGGGGGTCCAAGGCGAACTTAAAATGTGGGGCCTCAATCATATACATGTAAAAAAATATTGAACCTACAAAAAATTGATTATTTTCATATCGCGTTAAATAAATGTAAAAAAAAATTAACGACTTAAAAAATTATCAAATTTCATTGAATATTGTTTATAAACCTATAATAATCAAAAGAGACAGTGCGTAAACAAAAAGGTGTCACTTAAACATAACTCTTCTAGCATGTTTAGCTGCAAAATCAGTAATTAAAGTTTGATAATCAAGTTGTGATGCCATCTTTGTTTCAATTGATATCATAGCCAACCCATTCAATCTTTCTTCTGACATAGTTGATCGAAGATAAGATTTGATCAACTTCAACTTCGAAAAGCTTCTTTCTGCAGTGGCAACTGTAACTGGTATAGTTAACATTATCTTGTAAGCAATCCATGCATTTGGAAAACAACCTTCCATTAAATTTAAATAGTCCAATACTTCAACAACTCTGTTTGTCTTCTTCGGCAACACTTCTTTCAAGACCTTTAACTCTGAAAATAAATCTCTTCCATCAATATCAGAAATACTCTCATGATTCATAAAACCTTCAAGATTGAGGCAACTCATCTTCAAACTATTATCATCTTCTGAATTTAACCTCTTCGAATCAAACAAAAATCCAAAAGTTTTTTCATATATGGCAAATTGTTCAAACCTACTCTCAAGTGAAACAAGACCTTTATCTATTATATAGAGAAAGTAATCAAACTTAAATGAATCTTCTTTAGAATGTCTCACCTCTTCACTATTACTCTCATCAAATTGCTTCTTTCGATGAGTCACACGACTGGAAGGAAATGCTGGCTCAATATTCATTGTTGTTGCAAGTTCATTAGCTTCAATCATGGCTTCCTCAAATCCAGTTTCTCTGTACTTCTGAAAAAAAGTCATAAGTGCCTTCAAATGTCTTATTGCAACATCAATATGCATATCTTTTGTTTGCAAGATTTTGCTCACATGATTAACCTGTGCCAATATGTTATGCCAAATAATCATGCCCAATAGAATCTCAAAATCCTCCATTTCATGTTTTGCTAAGGACGCAGCTTCACTCTTCACTTTTGCATCATCCATACTTTTTGACAACTCACGTAAAGCATTTCTTATTTGTGGAGCTTGATATCTTATTGCTTTGACACTTTCAACACGACTTTCCCAATGAGTTTCTGACAAAGACTTAAGTGTAAGGTATTTCACATTGTCGTTCAAAATTTTCCAACTCTTTGTAGAAGACGCAAATATTGTGTAAATTCGTTGTACCACTCCAAAAAAAGATACACCGTCGGTACATGAGATTGTTATATCACGAAGTACAAGGTTGAGACTATGGCAACCACATGTAGTATAAAACGCTCTACGATTTACTTCAAGTAGTCTATTTTGTACACCTTTGTGTTTGCCTTTCATATTAGACCCATTGTCATATCCTTGCCCTCTTATATCATCAATGTCAAGTTAATGATTGTTCAACACAGTTTTAAGTTTGTTGAAAAGGTCAAGACCTGTTGTATCACCCACCCTCAAGAATTCTAGAAAAAACTCATCTACCTTTATTGGGCTTGTTGAAACATTAACACATCTTAATATAAGAGACATTTGGTCTTGATGACTTATATCTGGAGTACAATCAAGTATGACCGAATAGTATTTAGCCTCTTTGATCTTTTTTATGATTGCGCTTTTGACTTCACCCCCTAACATTAGGATCAACTTGTTTTGAATCTTGTGACCAAGATAATGATAATGAATTTCTCGGCTCTTAATACGGCAAAGGTGTTCTTGTATAATAGGATCAAACTCAGCCATCATTTCAATAAAACTTAGAAAATTCCCATTGTTCTCTTCATAAACCTATCTCCACGAAATGCCAAATTCTTTTTTACAAGAGTTTTCACAAGTGCAAGTATCCTTAATAATAGTTGCCTCCAATGATCTTTTTCTTTATTGATTTGTGCTTGAACATTTTTATCAATTGTTTCTTTTTTCTTCAACCTCACCTCCAATTCAATCCAACTATTCATGAAAATAATGTGCTCATCTCTAGTTTCATGGCTTTTAAGCTTCTGACCAAGATTTTTGCAATCTTTACATCCCTCATTAGTCAATTGAGTGTTATGAGTATCTTGCTTAAACAATTTACAGAAAAAACAAAACACCATGTCCAAAGCATCAGAGTATACTGACCACTTTCTATCATATTTCTCAAAAGAACCATCAGAATTTTTCTTATGTGAGAAAATCCACATGCAACGAATAATATTGACATTATTGGGACGGGGGACAAGTTCCCATGTCTCATTTTTAATTAGAGCATCAAATTCTTCTCGCATGGCCGCTTTCCAGTTGGGGTCAGACAATGCCATTTTGGGATTAGAAGGAATAGGCGACGGAGAAGTAGATGAGAAAAGATTGAAAAACTGTTTCGGTTTAACAATACCATGCATGCTTCGGGTTGTGATGGTTCGGGGTTGTTGTGTATTATGGACCGGGACAGGAGGTGGACTAGTGGCTGGATTTTCTGGGCTCGAAGAATTTGAACTAGAACCAGAAGTAGTACCATTGGGGGGGAAAGTGGCGGGCTAGTTGGAGAAATAGGACCAGATTGTTCCTGGTCCAGTGGGGAGCCAGGCAGAGAAACGGGCTGCGCTTGAGACTCATCTGTGTGTGTTTGGGTTGGAGGAGTGGACCATTGATGGAAGTAAGGATGAAGAGGTTGGTCCAAGAAGGAATAGTTAGAGGGTGAGACATGTTGTGGAGGTAATGTTGTGGACGCAAACGGGAATTGCCGCTCCTCGAACACCACATGACGAGAAATTATGATTTTTTGTGTTGCTAAATCATAACATTTATAACCTCTATGATTGGTTGGGTAACCAAAAAACACACATGGAGTAGATCGATTTTGAAGTTTGTGTTGATGGGTAGAGGGAAGGAGAGGAAAACACAAACATCCAAAAACCCGCAAGTGAGTGTAAAACGGAGTACGCCGGTAAAGAAGTTGGGTTGGAGACTGAAAACAAAGACCTTTTTGAGGGGTTGTATTCAGGAGATATGTTGCCATGTCTAATGCATGATGCCAAAATGAAGGTGGCATGGAGGCATGGGCAAGGAGGGTCCGTATGAGATTATTGATAATACGAATTTTTCGTTCAGCCTTACCATTTTGGGAAGAAGTATATGGACATGATAATCTAAAACTCATACCATTGAGGCAAAAAAATGACTTAAATTGGTCATTGTCAAACTCCCAACCATTATCACATTGAAAACACTTAACGTTCGTTCAAATTGTGTGGAGACAAATTTACTAAAGGAAAGGAAAATGTCTGGGACCTGTGATTTCTTTCCAATTGGAAGATTCCATAAAAAATTTGTGAAATCATCCAGAAGAAGAAGATAGTATTTATGTCCCGCCGAACTCAAAACTAGAGACGTCCACACGTCACTGTGCACAATATCAAAAGGTGAAACAGTCCAAGATTGAGACGGATAAAACGGTAATTTAATGTGTTTTTCAAAAACACAAGACTGACAAATACCATCGGAATTTGATGTCTTACAAGGAATTAATTTTTGTCTGCAAAATGAGCGAAACACAGGTTCTCCAGGATGACCTAAACGACTATGCCATAAATTGTTATTGAAAGCTGTAAAAGTTGACGGAGAGTTTTGTGAACAATTGGATGTGTTGGTGATGGGGTAGAGATCTCCGGTGCTATCACATCGCATGATGGGTACCCCCATTCGAATATCCTTCACAGAAAAACCACAAGGATCAAATTCGATAGAAACATTATTATCGGTCGTGAAATGACGAACAGAAATCAAGTTCTTAACCAATTTAGGTGCATGAAGAACATTAGTAAGTTTAAGAGGTGGATAGGGAGGGGAAAGAGTCTGTTGTCCGTATCCAACAACTGGAATAGCATTGCCATCACCTACAGTTATATATTTATTTTGATTGCTCAAATTAAAATAAGATGAAAGGTTACCTGAAGACCCCGTCATATGAGAAGTTACACCGGTGTCCATATAAGCATTGTCATCCGGAACATTCATGGTCATAGTGTGCATTGCGGCTTCTACATCAGTGGGTATGTAAGAGGATGAACTCGGCCCATGAGCAGTATAAGACTGGGCTGGTCGTGGTCCTAACACACCAGGAGTTCCGCTTGAATTTGGTGTCCAACCTGTAGTAGGATACGGGCACGGTGGGGAAGCCCATTGCTGTTGCGGATTCCAGCCTGGATACGTCCACCATGGGGGCTTTTGTGGCGGCTGCCACTGACGGAATGATCCAGGCTGATGGTGATTATTGGTGCCACGACCGCGTCCTCTGCCATTCCGTCCATGACCACCATCCTGCTGCCTTCCCTGATTAAAAAGTTGTTGACCATTGGAGCGTCTACCTCGGCCACCCCCATGATTATTCATGCGATCACTGTTGTAATTTCCACCCCCAGGCTGTTCTTTATGTTCATCAAAACCACCACTGCTTGCCAAAAGTGCAGAATTTGCCATTGTCGCAGCCATACTAGCCTGTTTAGCCTTGCGAGATTCCTCCAGAACCAGCCTAGATCGAACCTCATAGAAGGTGGGTAGGGGGTTAGTTTGTTGGATTAATGTTTCTACACTGTCATAGCTTTCGTTCAGGTCGGCGATAACTTGAAGAACCATCCGATTATTAGAAACTAGAGCACCCACATTTGCCAATTGATCGGTAAGTGTTTTTAACTCCTTGCAATATGCAGAAATATTAGGGAAATCATCCAACATGACTTGAGAGAATTGATTCTCAAGGTGGACGGCACGTGAGTGTTTATTATCAAGAAAGATGCCTTCGAGATGCTCCCACGTCTTCTGTGCAGTAGAACCCGGCTCTAGTATTGTCTGCAATAAATCAGGAGAAATTGTCCCGTAAATCCACTGAAGAACCAACGAATCTAGGCGTGACCACAAACTCTTATCAGCAGATGATTCCTCCTCTGCTTTCCCTTTGTCATCCTGCGGAGGTGGAATAATATGGTCGATGACCTCAAATATATTGCAATGGATCCGAAAAAGCTCCGCCCATGATACATATTTCCCTGTCTCTGGTTCAAGAATAATAGGAATAAAGTTCCTAATGTTACCCACTGTAAACGCAGGATGTAGTGTTTGGTGGGGGGCCATTGTTGCTGTGAAAGAAAAAAGAGAATAGGATAGAAAAGAGAGAGAGAGACGTGAGGGAGATGGGCAGCTTTAGAGAAGCTTTGATACCATAATAGAATTCAATCCCTCTCCCCTTCTCTATTCCATAAAGTTCCAATATATTCTCTATTCCATAAAGTTCCAATATATACAAGAGGTCAGTTCATGATACTAGAATATTGACCATCTCACTTAGGAGATGAACCTATTTAATAATTACAATATAATTACAAGAATATATATCTATAATTACGTGTGCTATCAATATGTCTGTTTACTTAAAAAATCTCTTTATGGTCTAAAACAGGCTCCTCGGGCGTGGTACCAACGGTTTGCTGATTTTGTGTCCACTATGGGATTTCAACACAGTCGTTCGGATCATTCTCTGTTTGTGTTCCATCATGGTGATGATACTACTTATCTTCTTTTATATGTTGATGATATTATCCTTACAGCTTCTTCTGACAGTCTCCGTCAGCGATTTATGACTGCTCTTGCTTCTGAGTTTGCGATGAAAGACCTCTGGCTTTTAAACTAGTTTTTGGGAATTGCTGTCACTCGTACTGCTGACGGACTATTCTTATGTCAGAGTAAGTATGCCGAGGATATTTTAAAGCGCGCTGGCATGTCCACCTGTCGGCCATCCCTTACTCCCGTGGACACCAAAGCCAAGCTTGGTATTTCTGGCGCTCCATATGATGATCCGACCCATTATCGGAGTTTGGCTGGTGCATTGCAGTATCTCACATTCACACGCCCGGATATTAGCTATGCAGTTCAACAAGTGTGTTTACATATGCATGATCCTAAACAGGAACATATGGCAGCCCTTAAGCGTATTTTACGCTATGTGAAGGGCACTCTCGAGCTCGGCCTACACCTCTCTCATTCTGCGGTTTCTACACTCACAGCATACACAGATGCCGATTGGGCAGGCTGTCCCAACACACGCCAATCAACGTCTGGGTATTGTGTTTTCTTGGGTAATAATCTAATATCTTGGTCTTCTAAGAGACAACCTACTCTGTCTCGTTCTAGTGCCGAGGCAGAATATCGAGGTGTGGCTAATGTTGTAGCCGAGACCTATTGGCTTCGAAATTTACTACTCGAGCTCCATGTTCCTATTTCAAAGGCCACTATGGTTTATTGTGATAATATTAGTGCAATCTATTTATCTGGTAATCCGGTTCAGCATCAACGTACCAAACATATTGAGCTCAACATCTTGTTTGTACGTGAAAAGGTTGAGAAAGGCCAAGTGCGTGTATTACATGTTCCGTCTCGATATCAGTTAGCAGATATCTTCACTAAAGGGCTTCCGCGCGTACTTTTTGATGATTTTCGGAACAGTCTCAGCATCCGGCCTCCTTCAGCTTCGACTGCGGGGGTATGATAGCACACGTAATTATAGATATATATTCTTGTAATTATATTGTAATTATTAAATAGGTTCATCTCCTAAGTGAGATGGTCAATATTCTAGTATCATGAACTGACCTCTTGTATATATTGGAACTTATGGAATAGAGAAGGGGAGAGGGATTGAATTCTATTAGAAAGAATAATGTCTACCAGTATCATCTTTAGGAAATTCGAGTCGGTTATCTCTTTGAGGACCTCATTTTACCAATAAATCTCTAAAGTTCTAACGAATTTTTTTCCAATTTATTGGATCATCAATATTTACTAGTCAACACTCTTTACCCACTTCTCCAATTTGATCATTCTCATTAGCAGATTCATGAGGTTCTACAGTTATATGTTCTTCATTCTCATTTTCTCATCCCTATATTCCTGATCTTCTTCATTCATCAATTCTTGTTCTTCTTCTACTAATTGTGAATTCTTACTTAAATACTTATCAAGAGCTCCAGTTTGAGATCGAATCAATTGTTCTACTTTTTGTTTCTACTTTCTTTTCTCAGATCTAGATTTATAAGTTCTTTTAGGAGCCATTAAAATATTAAGAACCTGAAAAAAAAAAGTTTAAATTAATAAATATTAAATAATAGCACCCTTACATAGATACAGTAACAAATAAATATAAAATATTTGAACACAATTCACAATAAACAATAAACAAAATTTAAAAACTAAACTATTAATTAATCAATATAAAATATTCATCCATGATTCATTGCAAATAATCAAATATAATTTGCAATAATGCAAAATCTAATAATTAAACTTTAAAAGATAAAACATAATTAGTAAATACTAAAGAGTAATTAAGAAATAAAAATGACCTCTAGATTCCTTGGCTTGGATATTCAATAATTCAAATAAAAAAGGTGAAGCCTGGTGCAGGTGCTGGAAGGAAGATAAGCCGTCATGCGATTGAGAGAGAGCAGGCAAGCAACATCATGCAATTTTCACCCTTTTCCCCCTTTTTATATATGGCATCAATGAGAAACTTAGGAATTAAGGGGCCTTTTTTTTATTAGAAAAACAAGGGGCCTAAGGCAGTTGGCTTATTAGCCTAGCCCCAGGGCCGGCCCTGACTAGTACGACCTGGCACTAATGAGGCCTGGCACTAGTACAGGCTAATACTAGTGAGGCCTAACACTAGCACGGCCTGGAACTAGTGAGGCCTGGCATTAGTACGACCTGACACTGGCACTAGTGAGGCCTGACACTAATACGACCTGACACTAGTGAGGCTTGCACAAATGGCCGGGCGGTCCTTTATACGGTGATTTGGATATTTGTCATTTTTATCCTTGGTGTATAATTTTGGGTAGTTCAGTAGCCCCCTACTCCTTGCTGTGTGAGCGTGGTCAGACCAAAGAGTATACTTTTGGCTCTTAATTGAACCCAACATTTATTCCATAGGTCCGCCCCAGCTAGGCTCGGCTCTTCCTAGGCTGGCCCGTCCAATGAAAGCTTGTCGTAAATGCCAGCTATGAAGACTCGCCGTTGTGGATTGCCTATTGTTGCCAAATGTGCGCTGTGTGCCAATCTAACTCACTAGGCTTGCCCGTGCTTGGATTTTTTTATTTTTTTAATACACTTGCGGGCTACCATTTGATAATCAAAATCATAACTTCATTTTCTTTTCTCAAACACTCCCTTGAAATGAAGACCCAAGTTGATACAAGCAGTCGCCTCAATGGTACGTGTCTTCTTTGTTTTAAATGTTGAGGATGTAGTATCCTTACAAGCCATCAAAAAAGAGTGTCATCAATGTAGCCCAAATTGTCATGTCCCACAAAGTTTTTGCAAACCCAACAAGTGGCGGCCACATGCACGACCCACCATTTCTTTTTCCCGTTCCAGTTTTTGTGGTGCTTCAAGATGTACTTGCCTTTTTGCTTGAGTTTAGCATAAGTCTAGGCTCTGCTTTCAATTTAGCATGCGGGAAACCTTTGCTTCAAATTTAACATAAGTGTGGCATTTGCTAGCATGCGAGCGACCTTATCCGTCTTGCCTGTTTGGCTTGACCTTTTGGTCTTGGGTGCCCATTAAGGGTCTTATCCTTAGCTTTTTGTCTTACCTATTGGTTTGATTTTTATGTTCTAGGTGCCCGACCAAGGATCTTATCCTAATGTGTGGCCTTGCTTCATTTTTAGCATGTGCGCGACGTCGCTTTATTTTTAGCGTAAAATTGGTCTGGACTGGCCCGGTGAAATACTTATGTTGGAGCCTATACTTGATGGGTCTTACCCTTGAGCGAGCATATTGCTTGCTTTTATATGGGAGCCCGTTGTACGCGGGTCTAATCCTTTACTTTTTTTCTTGCCTATTGGCTTGACTTTTTTGGTGGGTGCTGTCAAGGGTCTTATCCTTAGCTTTTTGTCTTGCCTATTGGCTTGACTTTTTTGGCATCGTAGGTGCCCATCAAGGGTCTTTTCCTTAGCCTTTTGTCGACTTCAACTTTTTTGCCCGCCTGATTTCTCGCGTTAATCAATGATTCAAACTTTTTTGCTCATGTGATTCCTCGCGTTTTATCAATAGTGCTTATTAAAATGTTCAAAATGTACGCACATATGAAATAAAAACACATCTTATTGATAATAAAATTTTCCCAAGTACACAATAAGTTGAGTGAGACTATTTTTGCCATCAAGTTTAGCTGAATCATTCTCAGAGATCCCTCCCTTTGTATCCCGCGTTGTCCATTTGTTCTTTCTTTTTCATATTTCCTACCGGTGCCTCGACATTACCAATCCTTTGGGCTAACTGAAATAATGCGGGCGGGCGAGAAAAGAATTTAGTTTTTAGATTTTGGGCGCTAAGCCTCCTTCAAAACATGCCAAAACTTCCTGATCAGAAATATTGCTTATTTGGTTTAGGACACCCTTGAACCGCTTCATAAATGTCAGGATGGATTCCTCGGGCTTCAGCTTCACATTACTTAGCTCGCCTCTTGGCTTGGGTAATGTGCCCACCGCAAATTCCCCCATAAAAACTCTCTGCAGATTTGACCAGCTTTTAATTGAACCCTCGGCGAGATTAGTAAACCAGGTGGCTGCTTTACATTGTAGTGTACCTACAAAAGCTATGCAAATGATTGTGTCATCAGTAGTCAGCAATGCTAACTTCATTTCGATGTGATTAAGATAATCATGAGTGCAGGTCTTCCCCTCATATTAATTAAAGGTAGGATACGTTATTGTTGGATCGGGTGGAGCATCGCGGATCCATTTTACAAAAGGCTTAAAACGTGTCCCAGTAGGCATTACCTTGGTCGTCTCTATCTCTATGACGTCAAGCCTCCTTCTCACATCTTATACTTCATCAATGGCGGGCCTACTAATTGCCTGAATTTTAGAAGGCTTTCTTTCAAGAGGTCTTCCCCTTTTTGGGCTTACTAACTTTCCCCTCTTTTGGGAATACCCATGCGACTTCGTAGCTCAGCTTCGAGGAGATTTTGACCGCCTTAGTTGCGTTGTTAGTCCGTGGGTATGCCCATTTTGTCTCTTATGAGAGTGTGGGTCAGATTCTCCCTCTCAACTTTTTTCCCGTGCCGAATTTTTCGCTGATTCATGTACGTGACTTCTTGGGTCATGAAGTCTGTATCTAACACTGACCCTACTTTGAGAGGGTGCCTGGTCGCCCAATTTCTTGGCCATGCACTCATCTTGGATCTGCTTAGTCTTGCTCCCCTCTACTGTTCTCCGCTTAGAACGACCAGCCCCCATACTCGAGCGGCCACCCTCCAATTGTCTACTTGGACCACGAGACCCATTTATAGTAATTGGTATGACCTTGGTGGCCTGGTGTGGTGGTGTTTGGGAACCCAAGAGTAAGGTCGGAATGGGCACCTCAGCTTTAATGGCCTCAGCTTGGACGGTCGGGTTGGCCACGGGCGGTACAATTGTACCAATGGTTGCCTGCCGTATATCCAATATAACACGCAAATCACTACTTCCCCACTGATCAGCTTCTTTTTTATTGTTGCTAGTCCCCTTGCCTTTGGCGGGCTTCTTGGCCACCCCTTTACCTTTGGCGGGTTTCTTGGACGCCTCCTTATCTGCGGGCTCTTTGCGATTTCTCAAGGAGCGCAAAGTCTCTTCTGTCTACTGGCCACCTTATGGTACAATAGTAGCAGCGGGAGTTGGCACTTTATTGGTCATTCCCATTTGCTCACTGGTAGGTGGAGCGGGATCATTGCCAGTGTCGGTAGTTGATGCGTTAGTTGCCATAATCACCGGATAGTTTTGAGGCTTGTATTGTTTGTTTGTTAGAGATATATATCTGGGCTTTGCACCGTGGTCCTGATGGAAAATTGCTCCAGTAAAAAGACTTGTAATTGGCCTGAAAATAAGAAAAGAGTTATTGCACGTACAACGGTACAAGAGATCCCTGCAACATCCCTCCGGTGTGAGAATTAGCATTGTATATCAGAGAGAGAAATGCTAATTGAGGGAGGAAAAAGTGTATAGTTGCGCGTCCCTTGTACTGTGTCTGATGCTACTATTTATAAAAGAATGGTGTTGCCCTAGATAATTTTGGGCTGATGGAAGAATTATTTACCTCGTAAGTGCACGAGTCTATTGTAGTACAGTTGTGCAAAAGCAAGGGTCGAACCACAAGGACAAGTGTTTTGATTTAGTAAAAATCCAGCTACTAACTTGAATAAAACGATTTAATGAAAACAGAGATGATTGAATTTCTTTTAACAACTAAATTGACTGTAAAACGATGAATTAAAGAAAAGTAACAAGTGCGATAATCTGGGAGAATTCAAGAATTGGGAAGGCCTAGGGACAATTTTATCTCAATCTTATATCTTGCTAAAGTTACAGTCTGATTCTAGGGTTCGTTCTTCTAAGACAAAGATTAGGATGTCTTGATCACGAATTGCAATCTTATACCCCTAGTTATTGTATCTTCTTAATCTGTTAATACAATACCTAGGAGTTCATTAAGCATAAAAGGATGAATTGATCCTAATTTTGAAATCAATAATGATTATGGATAACTCGAAATCAATCTCACAAAGTATAGCAATTTATGAAAAATGAATATTGATCATTCACTATATCATACTTTAGATAATCTTAACAGTTGAATTACAATCCGTAGAAACAAACTGATAAGATTAAATTAAACAAAGTTTGTAAAGAACAAGAATTCATAGACTGTATAGAACAATTACACTACGACATAAAACTTCGATACAAAATTACCTCCAATCCCTAGAAGATGAGTTTAGCTCCTCATCAATGTCATTACAAAAATCTCTGAATCTTCAATTGGACTTGGATTGAATAAAGAAACTAGAGTTTAAAATGTAAAATGGAATTCAAAATTACTCCAAAAAAAGATGTCCATTCCTTCAATAAAGCATGTTTTCTTTATATTCTCTTTTAGACCTTGGAACGACCTTGTGACAACATTGGAACGACAGAAGAAATCCTCAACAATCGCAGCGCGTTAGGGCGCATGATGAGGACGTGCTAAGGCGTAGAACTCTATAATGTTTTGCTTCTGAAGACTTCTGAAAAATTGGTAACTTCAGGATACCACGTGCTAGGGCGCAGGAAAATCGTGCTAAGGCGCGCGCCGGCAACATAACTTTTTCCTTTTCTTCCTTGCAACTTTTTCCCTTTTCCACTATCACCCCTTCATGTTTCCAAAACAACTCCAAAATGTTTTATTTTTGCATATTTGCTTCAAAGGCCCCTGAAATCTCATAAACACTAAAAATCCAATATTAAATAACAAAAACCCCGAGAATTCACAAAGATTAATACCAAAAAGTATCCAATTAAATGAGTAAAATACTCATTCATCAAGTACCCCCAAACTTAAACTTTGCTCGTCCTCGAGCAAAACAAGAAAACTAAGAAGATACTAAAATTAACATATATACAAAAGATCATCAATCTTGCAAGTCAGGGTCAAGGAAAGAAACTTCACAATGCCTCAGGGTAAGAATAATAACGACATGCAATTAACAACACATGTAATACCCTAGTTCCTATGTTTGACTTGTTTACCATATTGTATTGTTATCATGTTGAGCATATTTGTTGGCTTCATTGAACAACATGTTGATTGATTTACACCTTGATTTCATATGTTTAGTATACTTTGGTTTGTGATTTAATTCTAGTAAATCATTCATACTTATAATGCATTTCATTCCAAGCCTTGTTACATGTGTGTTGAATGAGTTTCAAGTGTGTTTTAAACTTGGTTGGAGGTTGGAATCATGTTAGGATCCTTTGGAAATATTTAGGAAACATTTTAGAACACTTTTAGAGTCCCAAGTCACGCCCTAGCGCGCAGCAACTAGCAGTTCAAAAGAAATCAGAGAAAAAAATCCAGCCTGCAGCGCGCCCTAGCCCGCACATGCCACGCCCTAGCGCGCCTGGCAGATCAGCAATTCGTGATTTTTGTATTTTTTGACATTTTGACTTGAAATCTTGGTTGACTCAACTTAGAACGACCCAAGACTTCTTGATCAGCCTTGTTGATCCCTTTTAAGACCCTAGAGAGACCCTCAAACACTCTCCATTCATTTCTCATCCACCATTAAAGCTTGAGAGAGAGTGTGGAAAAAAGGTGAGATTAGTGTGTGTAATTTTTATTCTCTCAATCCAACCAACCAATCTTTGATCCAAGGCCATGCATGTGTTTGGGTTGACTAGAGGAGCATCTTTGAAGGCTTTGATTATGGTTTTAATGGTTTGATTTCCCAATTTAAGTAAGTTACTAACCCCCCTTTGTATGCTCTAAGAATTATTGCATGCTAGTTTACAAATACACATGTTAGACTTGTTAAAGATGATATTCTCACGTCTAATTGTTATGTTGGTATGTGAAAACTATAAGTGTGATATTTGCTTGGTATGAATTGGGTTGCATGTATTATTGTTGAAGTATTAACCTTGGAATTGAGTTAAGAAGACAATTTTGAGACTTTAAATGGGTGTTCTTACATATAATAATTATGCCCAATTTTCATGAAATTGTAGTGTTAAGACTTATCGAAGTCATATTAGGGATCAATAATATACTCCGGGTAACGCGTTCAAATCCTACGATGTTTAGAAATCGTTTGGTTACGTTTATGAGACCCCCGGTAATTTTGGTAAATGTACACTTGTGATAATTAATCTTTAGAGACTTCAATTGTAATCGTAGTGTGACGTCTAACTAATTTAGTAAGCCATATGTCCGAGCTTGTTTTGTTCAAAAAATTCATTTAATAGAATTATCAACTCACAATAGTTGTTACGCACGTGTATGTTAAGGCATGAAAATGTTAGAGACTAATACGACAGTCTCGATGTAATAAACAATTGTTTGGTAATCTTGGATTGGACTAAAAACCCATATGACTTAGGATAAATGTACTTGAGGGCACTTGCGATTATAAAAATGATTTTGTTACGCTTCAAATGTCATTGTGAGTGTAGTACTTCGCACTCGATGTTCATAAACTAAATAAGTACTCTTGGTGTGTTTGTGCTTGAGAACTAAGTGAGTAGTCTCAACATGGGATTATGAATAGACTAAATTAGTAGTCTTAAGGTGTGTCTGTTTGGGAATTAACCTTAGTATAGACGTACGGGTTTGTTTCATAGCCAAAACCTTGTCAACCTTTGTTTTTGGGCTGCTGATGACCACTGATTCTTCATCATCTTACTTCGAAGATTCACCTTCATGAAATTCAGAAGTTGCGCCAGAATTGGTTTCATTGTTAAAACCTAAGGTCGTTTTGTCCTCACAGGCTTCTGAATCGAAAGAATATGATCTAAGGCATCCTTAGAGTTGTTCCATGAGTCGATGGTCTTTTGCAACTCATCTTTCTCAACAGACAACCCTTTAGCATGATGAATCAGGCAGGTAACTTTTTCATTCAAGAATTTGATTTCTTCTTTGAGCCTACTTTCTTGCTGAACTCCATTGAGTGTTTTTAACTCAAATTCCAACGTGGATTTCTCAACGCCAAGTTTCTCATGATTCTTAGCTAGCTTTACGTAAGCCATTTTGAAGTTACTGAACTCCTACAACATGTCTTGAGCAGCTTTAAGTAATTCTTCCCTAGAAGGCTCATCATGGCACTCAATAATAGCTTAGCTAGGAGAGTACTTAACTTCCTTTTCTAAGTCATAGGTGGGACTCGAGTCTAGAGCAACAAGGCATATATGTGCCTGCTCAGTAGAGTCTTGGTCATCATCCTCATCAGAATCAGTTTCAAATCATGTAGCAATCTGGTCATCCTCAATGTCCTCAACCAGCATGCCCCTTTGTTTTAAAAAGGTTTTTGAGGGCCGCTTCTTATAGGCTTCAAATTTGGGCTTGGGACATTTGGGAGCAAAGTGACCAGGTTTCCTACAGTTATAAGACACAAGCTCACTATTCTATAAGTTGTTAGCAGCCTTCCTAAAAGGTTGCTTGTGTGTATCCTTCTTCTTAGCTTTTGCAAAACGTTAAAATTTTCTTACGAACATGGCAAATTGTTTGTCATACAAAACATCATTTTCGTTTGAAGAAGTGGATAGTTTGGGTTCTGGTTTTGGTGGTTATGGAACTATAGCAGAAAAAGAAGGGAGTTTAAACTGTTTGTCCTGCTCTTGAGCTACAATGACTTCTCGTTCATAGACTGTTAAACTCGCATACAAACTACGAAGATGCATGGTGTTTAAATCTTTGGACTCTTTTATAGTAGTAGTTTTAACATGCCATAAACCACCTAGTGAAGCTAGGAATCTCATGTTGATTTCCTTCAAACTATATTCTTTACCTAAGGAATAACAACAATTTACTATCTCACAAAATTTGTCGTAGGCTTGTCGCAGTGTTTCCTTGGGATCTTTTCTGAAGGAGTCGAACTGTTGGATATACGTGTTTTTCCTGTTGTTTATTGTAGCTTGGTATCCTTCCAAGTACTCAACAATAGCATCCCACATCTCCTTGGCAAATTTGCATCTGATGATTTGTTGGTAGGTACTTGTATCAACAGAGCTTTCAATGATGTTGATGGCTTTGCTATCGAGCTCTACAAGTTTTCTTTCTTCTTCCGTCCATTCGTTCTTTTCCTTTGGAATTTCTAGATTACCACCTCCAACTTCTGCAAGTAGATTGGGCTTCGTAGGAATATGAGGACCTGATTCAATGCAAGTCCATGAACGACTGTCAACAGAGTTCATATGTCTCATGACCTTGTCCTTCCATACATCAAAATGGCCTTCGTCCAATATTGGGACGTGGTTTGCATTAGATGTAGGCAGCATGTAGTGAGCCATTGGATCTTTCTCTCAAGAGGTTAATCTAGGAAAAATAAGTATTCAAAGAGTTAAGCTCTGATACCAATTGTTCGTCCCGAAGGGGTCGCGTTAGGCTAGAAGGGGGGGTTGAATAGCCTAGTGACAATTTAAAAATTATCACAAATTTCTTTTCCTTGAACAAATGTTCAGCCAACTTATTAACTAAGTTGGGGCAGCGGAATAACTAAGGAAAGAAACAGCAGTGAAGGGCTGCTGAAGTTATATGAACAATATTCAGTAGTCTTCTATAAACTACTAAGCTTTGGACAGATCAAGAGTAATAAAATAATAAGCAATTAAAGCAGTATATGAACACAAATATTTGAAGTGGTTCGCACTATAAAGAGTGCTACGTCCACTACTAAAGTGATCAACCTTGGATTTGAAATGTGCACTATTTTATCCACTAAAATGATTACAAAGATGAATAATGGATCGTGTACAAAAATACTATTGACCGAGTGTTTACGGTTGAGAGGAATAATCAAAAAGATATATTCACTCTCGTGTGTGCTTTGAATAAAATCAGAAAAGACAAACTTAGAAGCGCAATAAAGACTAAGAGTGTATGATTGCAACTTCTTCTTCAAGTTTGTTGGAGTGTTAGCTTAGTCCTCGATCTCTTGAAAGCACTTGAAGGTTGGTGTAGTAATGGCAAAATGTTCAAGCTTTTAATGTTCACAAGAGATGTTCAAAGAGATGTTTCTTCCAGTCTTCAAGTGTAGAATATATACTCAGGGAGATCGATCTGACCGTTGGATTCAGACTACCGACTGAAGAGACAAATTTGAATGCGTTAAATGCATATAGTTGTTGGTCTTTATCTTCATTAGAGCTTCAGTCTGATCAAGGTTTTCAGGCTGACAGACAGACAGGCGTTACAGGCGGCTGTACAGTCTTGCAGAGTGGAAAAAGTCTTCTTTGCTAGAAATGGCAAAGGTTCAGACTTGCAGTGCTAAAACACTTTTTTGCTAGATACACAAATGGGGAAATCAATTTAATTCACCCATGTGGTCCTTTGAGAAGTGTGTTTGGGAAGTCAACTTTGTTTTAATCAACCAGATATATTTGAAATAATATCTAGTTGATAATCCACTTAAGATCTGAGCTGGATTTCCAGGATCCACATCATCAACCTTCTTGACAAGCTAGAGCTTTCAAGACCTCAAGGTCTGCTGGTCGAAGGTTGTTGATCTGCCAAAGAACCTCTAAATAACTAACACTAAGTCTAGTCTATTCTATTACAAAAGCTTGATTCTAGGATAGTTGTCACGCTAACCAATACGTAGCCCTTTTAGCCACTATACACTAGAATTATTGTGATAACTTAAACCAAATCTAAACAAATAGGAATAACAGTACTCCTCAATGGGTAGCTCCCCCTGCTTGAACTTGTGAAATTGAAGGAAAGAATCTTGTCGAAAGTTTTTCGAAAAATACTATCGCTTGAGTACTTTATTCATCTTTTCCCATGTCACAATCTGACTCTTCCTATCACGAGCTCGCCGATTCTTGAGGTGTTCCCACTAAATAGATTTGTGCTTCTTTAACTTGATGGTCACTAGCTTGACTTTACAATCTTCCGCTATAACCTTGCAATCAAAAACTCTTTCAACATAGTTCAGCCAATCGATAAAATCATCAGGACTGTTCTTACCTTTAAATTTTAGAATTTTAATTTTGATATCATCTCATTGGAAATGACGGTTTCTTCGATCTCGATGAAGAGGAGAAGCCTCTTTACTCGACGCCGCACTTCAAGCGCGATAGAATTGAAGGGGTTAAGATTTTCGCCTTCATTCACATATTCAACATTTGAACCATGACGCGTATCATCATGATTAAGAGGCTCATACTACTCCATTCGCTGCTGGAGTTGTTGCACTTGTCTCCTAAGATCATTCATTTTAACATCTCGTAGGTTTCTTTCACAAGCAGGTTGACGCTGAGGAGGCATGGCTACCAAAGTTTTGATACCAAACTTGACGCCAGAAAAGGGAGAAATAAGGAGGAAACACAAGCAAAACTATGAATGGGATAAACACTCAACTATACATTGGAATCCACCAAGGTAATGAGTAAGAAAAGAAGAAATCCTTCTTCTATAAATTGTCAACGACTTAAATAGACTCAAAATTTGTGTTTTCCCCTCACATATTGGAATACTTTGGCTGCGCCGCTAAACAAAGTCTCAGTTTATTCTTCAGTGCAGCATTTGGTAGAGGTATGGCTCAATGGGGCTTCTATGTGTTCTCAAGTTGGTGCTTGTTCTATCGGGATTGCATTGTTTGGTTGCTGGGAAATATGGCATGCATGGTGTCATGCCATTTTCGAGGGTTCCAACATGCACAATGACTTCATTTAAAGAGCGATTATTCTTCATGATTTGGATGGGTTGCTTCAAGTCTTTGTTCCTAAAACTCGGTTGTATCCCCGTGAGGCTATTGGTCTTCAATGTCTTCATTTGCCCATCTTAAGTCCACGAATTAAGCATGGGCAGTGGGTTTGTTGGCTGACTCCAGGTTTGGGATGTTGTAAGCTTAATACCAATGGCTCTTCGATGAATGGATTTGCTACAGGAGGTGGGATTATTCGTAATTCCAATGGGCGTATTATCAATGCTTTCTCTTCCTGGTATGGGCCAAGCACGAACATGTTTGCTGAGATCATGGCTCTTCGTGAAGGTTTGTGCTTATGTCGCTCTTTGATGTTGCTTGACGTGCGGGTTGAATCTGACTCTAAAGCAGCCGTGCAGTTTCTTTCTTCTTTGCATGGGGATCTATGGCTTTACACATATGAGCTTCGTGAGTGTCGTCAATTTTTGGTGGGGTATTCTTTAGACCATGTGTTTCGAGAATGTAACCAGGTGGCTAATAGGCTGGCAGCAGGAGCTCACACTCATCAGGGCTCCATCACTTATGATAGTAGAGAAGGGCTTCCTCGGGACGTCCGTCGGGCTTTAGATATGGACTCCATAGGTCTTTATTCTTTTAGAAAGAGTTAGATGGGTGTTTTGTTGATAGTTACTTTTGTGCTCTTTGTTTTTTTATTCATGTTTGTTAGAGGTAAGGCCCCATCTGTTCTCCCTATTTTGGGTACGGCTAGTTGTCCCCCTCCCTATTTTTTGATTTTTAATAATACTCTGCAGGGTGTCGTCCCTGCTTAAAAAAAACAAAAACAAAAAACAAAATAAATAATAAATAATAAATAGGCTAGAATGGAACATCCCTCCATTCATTAGGTAAAGGTACATGAACCATGAACCTAGAGAGTAAGGGCATGTTTGGATACACCAATTCCATGGCATAGAAATAGAATTGGAGTATAATATTTTAATTCTATTGTTTGGATGCTAAAATAAAGCATAGAATTAGAATTGTATTATAATTCTGTGAGGTCCAATTCTATGAAATAAATTATGTATCAAAAGTAAATAATTACAAAATCAATTCCAAGATTTTAACGCAAAACTGGCGCCTACTTTCTCTCGCCATCTTCAACTTGGCTTCTCAGCGGTCGATCTTCCCATCTTCGTAGCTGCTTCCAATGGATTAGAGCTCTGTGATCTCTCGCCCCCATCTCTCTTGATTGGGTGAGATCTCTCGATCCCTCGATCTCTCGATCTCTCTCTCAATCCCTCGATCTCTCGATCTCTCTCTCGGCTCCCTCAATCTTTCAATCTTTCGATCTCTCTCTCGGCTCCCTCAATCTCTCAATCTTTTGATCTCTCCAAAGCAGCACCCGAGAAGTTTGTAGCAATCAAGTTCTCGTCAGGAAAGGTTGTAATGATAGATCTTTTATATCATGTTTGTCTTTCAGTCAATAATTATACAAGATTTGCTCTATTGCATGAAAGAATTGCGCTCAAGAACTTCTGTTTATGTGGTTTGTTAAATCTCTTACTTTTTCATGGTTGCTGCAGGATTAAGTTACAAGTATTATCTTGTTTTTCTAGTGCCATTTCTTTTAAATAACACAAGATGAAGCTATAAGCAAATCGTTTGAAGTCAAACCTAAAACACGGGAGTCTAAATTGAAGGAGGATAAATTCAAATGAGTGTTGCTTATTTGAATTTGCAAAAAGAACTGTCGAGTGCTATGAAGGAGAAGATTAGAGCAGAATATGAAGCAGTAGGGGGAAGTCCAGATAAGCCTCTCAAATCGAATTATTTCCTAAATATCATGATTGTGATAACTGTTTTGGCCATTTTGACATCGCTACTTGGGAACTAATTTTGTTCTTTTTTGGTCTATCAATTGAAGTTGCTTCTGTTGTGCTTTTGGCTTACTTTTAGCATTTAGCATAATGCAGGGAGGCAGTAGTAGGTGTTGGGCAAGAAACCCCATCTGGCATTTTTAGAGCAGGATTTCACCTGAAAAAGAGAGTGGATCTGTAGATGGGTAAAGCTCAAAATCCATTTCTTAACCTCCATCAAAACACTAGTCATTTAAAGTGTTTATGGATGCAGACTAGTGTCAAATATTCCCCAAACTCATCTGATACAAATATTCCCATTTGTTTTTGCTCATCATAATGAAGGTTGTTCAATTAGACTGGTAGAGCTGTATGTAAATCTGAAATGGGGTAGTTTGTTTAGCTAAGCTCCAATCAGTACAGTTTGTCCTTTAAGATAAGGGTATGCTCTTATCAGATATCTTCAAACATGTGCTGTATTATAGAAAATCCCTGTATATATAAGTGTGGATGGTTATGTTTGGTACAAATATGATTCTGCTGCATCATATTTGAAAATGTGATTCTGTATATATCAAATTTCTGTGATCGTATCATGTTCATTTGATGGAGCATTTATTATTTTGTTTTGTTTTACTTGTTACTTTATTCTCCTTTTTCTTTTTGATAAAAATGGTAAAATAATCGTTATAATAAATTTCTCTAGCTATAATAGCTGCTTTATGACTAACATCTCTAATTTTATTTGAGTTTTCAATATTTGCATTTTACTTCTCTGCAAAAGCTCTTGCAAGCTGTTAGATGTGTTTCTTATTTACTACATCTTTTGGCTTTGTGAATGGAATGGAGAAAACAGAAAATGAGAGTGGATTGTCACTTTTTTAAGGTGACACGTATGTAAGTTACCTTGTTGTGCTTGCACTGCCATGTCGTCTTAATTACTACATTTAACTGCCATTATTTCTTTACAAAGAAAGGGTTTGATATTTCCTCTATCACTGAAGAAGTCTGGTTCTACTAGCTCAATTAAAGTTTGTTTCCTTTGGGTTTTTATGTTGCTAGTATCAGTTCTTTTAAATGTGTATAACTCTTCCAACTAATTAAAGTGTATCCCGTACTATATGCTACTTAATATTTATCATATGCGCTTAGTCTATGCACTTAGTCTATCTGAATTAATACTATTTTCTATTTTTCTACCTCTCAGATTTCTTCTCCCAATCATGCCTTCTAACTCAAAAGACAAAGATGTGATTAAAGGCAAGTGCTACTTTACATGGACCCCAAAGATGGACACGGTTCTATCAGAGGCTTTTATTAATCAGTTGAATGAGGGCAATAGGCTAGATGGAAAATTTGCATGGAAACCAGTAGCTTGGACAACAGCCATAAATGCTGTGAACAAAGAACTTGGTATTACTGTGACCAAGCAGAACATCCAATCCCGCCTAAAGACTTGGGAGAAGCATTATGATATGGTGAGTAAAATTCTTGGTCAATCGGGCTTTTCTTGGGACTTCTTGAGAGGAAGGGTGGATGTGACTGAAAGTGTATGGAATGAGTATGTGAAGGTATGACTTTCTAATAATAATTTCCAAATTGTAAGAAGCTAGGATTTTTTATTTTTATTACAAATGATTTCCTTGATGGGTTTTATGAAATTTTGCTTGTGCGTGTGTTGTTTGGTTGGCTTAGTTTGAAGTTTAAATTACCATACTGTTGTTCTTTACGGAAGTTTGGTAGAGTTATGTAGTATGATTCTGAAAAGCGGAAGCATGGTAGTTCCCAAGCATTACATGATGTACTCTCTCGTATGGCGGATTCTCTTGACCGCTTTATTAACTCTGAAGCTCCTAAAGCTACAGCACAAATGGTATTTGAAGAGACGTCTAAAGTGAAAGATTTAGATCACACCATGCTTTTGAAAGCAGTTGATGCATTCATAAAAGATCAAAGGAAATTTGAAACATTGGCATGCCTTCCAAATGAGTTGAAGAGACAGTATGTTTTGATGCAACTTGGTCTTGTGTAGGTGTTGCATAGTTCCTTAAAATTACATGTTGCTTTTATTTTCATTGTTGCTTAAACTTGTTAATTGTAGTAACTTTAGTTGTTCTGAGGATGGTTTAGTATTAAGTGTTTCTTTATTTTCAAGGTTGCTTAAACTTGTTGAATGTAGTAACTTTAGTTGTTTTAAGAATGATTTAGTATTAAGTGTTGCTTTATTTTTATGATTGCTTAATCCTATTGAATGTAGTAATTTTAGTTGTTCAGAAGATGGTTTAGTATTAAATTGTGTTGATTTTTTATTTTCATTCAAGTTGAAACTTGTTTGGTTCAATTTTCTTATTATTTGAAAATAGAATACAAGTGGAAAAGTATATAGAAGTGGGAAATTTATTTCCATAAAACTAGTTGAGTATCCAAACAATAGAATTGAAAATATGAATTAATTCTAATGGAATTCCACAGATTAGCCAAACAATAGAATTGAAGCTTCATTGAATTCGAATATGTTGAAATTTAATTCTTTATAATTGTAATTTTAATTCAATTCCAATTCGTTGTATCCAAACGGACCATAAATGAATTGAGAAATGTAAAAAGTCGGGACCAAATACATAGGACTTATTGAAAACTAAGGGCAAAAGGTACATCCGGGCCACCGAACTTTGCGCAAAATTGCAGTCCGGCCACTGAACTTTAAAACTACAATTTGGGCCACTGCACTTAAGTTCTGATGCATCCGTGCCCATTTTTTGATGGGCGTTAGAGTCTGCCATTAAATTAACTTGAAATACACATTTTACTCGTTTCTTCATCTACATCCTCTCAAATCTGGAAAAAAGAATCCCAAATTGATGATCAAGATGAAGATGAAATTTCCCCAATGATGATAGTTTTTAAAGGATAATTTTGTCTAAATGTTTGCACCGCTGTTGATTTTTCCCATCAAAATTCTCTCTACACAGCAATCCCTTCAACAAAATCAAACATAGGAATTCCTCCAAATCAAAACCAGGTAAAGTCAATCTTGTACTAGGATGAGAAAATCAAGCCCAACAACGTGAATCTCACAGGGAATGAGTCGTTTACGAGTACGTCCATAGATTAACCATGATATGCATACTCCATTCTTTTCATGCTATTAGCCATGGATTTGAAAGGATTCGAATCGCTGGAATGAAATCAACAAGTTGTTGGGCTTGATTTTTTCATCCTAGTACAAGATTGAGTTTACTTGGTTTTGATTTGGAGGAATTGTTATGCTAGATTTTGTTGAACGGATTGTTGTGTAGAGAGAGAATTTTGATGAGAAAAATCAACAACGGTGCAAACATTTAAACAAAATTATCCTTTAAATATTATCATCATTGGGGAAATGTCATCTTCATCATGATCATCAATTTGGGATTCTTTTTTCCAGATTTGAGAGGATGAAGATGAAGACATGGGTAAAATGGGTATTTCAAGTTAATTTAACGGTAGACTCTAATGCCCGTAAAAAAAATGGGCACGGATGCATCAGAACTTAAGTGCAGTGGCCCAAAGTGTAGTTTTAAAATTTCAGTGGCCGGACCGCAATTTTGCGAAAAGTTCGGTGACCCGGATATACCTTTTGTCAAAACTAAGAGATGATCTGAACTTGAATCAAAACTAGGGCTGATGAACTTCCAGCCTCGTCCAGTGGAGAAGAAACGAGAGAAAAAATCAAAAGGAAGATGAAAAAAATATATAGTTTGATGTAGCTGTGTGCAAACAGCCTAGACACCTCGTACGAAAAATGTGTTTTCTCACTCCACAGAGCTCGAAATGACGAACCCTTTTTTTTTTCCCTTAAAGTAGACTCAGAGATCTTTCCAACGGATATTGTCAAGCCTTCTAGAACCTCCCGAGTCAATACAGTTTAATTGTTAAAGTTTGTTGAAATTCTGGTTTTGCATATTCTAGACAGCAACTACTTCTAACCCCATTCCTTGACCATTACATTGCCATTCTACAACCTCTCATAAGACACTCCGGTGTCACACACGATTATGAACAGAAGTGCTGAAGAACATAAAATGTTTTTGACCCTCTCCAGAAGAGAAAACTAGATAATGGGTCGTAAAAGCACGAATTCCAAAACTGGACTTCATATCCATCTTAAATATGAAAAAAAAGACGACGACAATCACCCTCGAAAGCAGCTTTCTATCAAGTTGTTTAGGTAGGTTCCAAGTAATTACCTCTGAATTAGACTTTAATCCTTCAATTGGCGAGATTTGCCTCCACTAAAAGAAAGTAAGTTGTCTTGGTTCTTCAATAATAGAGTGTGATATAGAGCCCATTTGGTGCAGCGTTTACAAAACGCAATGTTTTAAAAACGCAGTGTTTTAAAAACGTAGGTCTTTTCTTATAAATGCGTTTGAGATATTACTTCAATACGCAACTTTTTTTTTTCTAGCATCGTTTTAAAACCTGCGTTTTGAAAAAAAAAACTAGAAATTCTAACGTTTTAAAACGCAGCTGCGTTTTGAAAACGCTGTTTTTTCTGCTGCAATATTGAAACACAATTTTTACGAATAAGCTGCATTTTATCCCTGCATTTAATTTTTGCAAATAAGCTATATTTTATCCCTGCATTTTGGTCAAAACGCACGACCAAACGAGCTAATAGTTTAGTAATCTTTCATAAATTTGGCTCCAAAATCTTTTTAGCTCCATTAACAGACATCCAAAATCTTCACTATCTTAAGATCATCTTATTGACGAAATACATCAAAGGAATTTAGAGCCCGTTTGATACAGCGTTTACAAAACGCAGTGTTTTAATAACACAGCGTCTTAAAAAACGCAATGTAAAAAGTTGGAATCCCTTTTTCTTTCTTTGTTTTGTTCTCATTCATCAACGCATGGGGGGAAAATATATATACATATAAAAGTCCTATTCCTTTTCTACATGGAATCCATGCACCGCATGGTTAAGGAATCTAAACATGACAATCTCCTAAGATTGAGGTATACTAATAATACAACCAACTTACCCACACCAAAACCCCCATGTTATCTCAATACTCTCCCTCAAGTTGGAGCATGCAAATCCCGAACACCCAACTTGCGAAGAAGGAACTCAAATTGTGTCTTGCCTAAAGCTTTTGTAAACATGTCCGCTAACTGCAACCTTGTAGAAACGTAAGAGGGGGCTATCAGCCCCTTCGTGATCGCATCTCACACAAAATGACAGTTCACCTCTATGTGCTTTGTTCGTTCATGAAAAACGGGGTTTTGTGCAATGTACAAGGCTGATTGGCTATCACAATTTAGTCGTATTGCCTTACAATGTTTCACTCCCAAGTCTTCAAGAAGGCGTTTTAGCCATTTAATTCACAAGTTACTGTCACCATGGATCTGTATTCGGCTTCGGCAGAGGACCGAGAGATGGTGTGCTACTTCTTAGTTTTCCAGGAGATGGGAGAAGACCCGAGAGACACAAACCATCCTGTCAAAGAACGACGCGTAAGAGGACAGTTTGCCCAATTAGAATCACACCAACCTATCAGCTTTAGCTCACTATCAGATCGAAAGAAAATACCCTGCCCCGGGTTTCCCTTCAAATAACGGACAACACGGAGAGCCGATTCCCAATGCTCAGATCTAGGACACTGCATGAATTGAGATAAAATATGAATTGAGTATGCAAGGTCTGGGCTAGTGATGGATAAATAGATGAGTCGACCCACAAGTCGCCTATACTTCTCCGGGTCATCAAGAAGGGGCCCCTCTATACGTGCCAACTTATGATTCTGCTCAATCGGGAAAGTAGAAGGTTTGGAACCTAACAGCCCGACCTCTGAAATAATGTCAAGAGCATATTTTCATTGACAAAGAAAGATTCCCTCGGGATTCCGCGCAACCTCCAGCCCCAAAAAATATTTCAAAACTCCTAGGTCTTTCATGTGAAAACATCTGCTCAAGTAACCTTTGAAACTGGACAAAGCAATACTGTCATTCCCCGCAATAATTAAATCATCAACATAGACCAGAACATTGATCTGAACTTTTCCTTTTAGCAAGATAAATAGGGAATAATCAGAGTGTGATTGGACAAACCCATAATTCTTCAATGCTGCAGTCAACTTAGCAAACCAACATCGCAGAGCCTGCCGAAGCCCATATAATGACTTTCGAAGCCGGCAAACCCGATTAGAAGTAGACCTTGAGAACCCTGGGGGCACTTTCATGTATACTTCCTCATGCAAATCTCCATGCAAGAAAGCATTATGCACATCTATTTGATGAACCTCCCAATTTTTAACGGAAGCAACAGCAAGAAATGTTTTAACTGTTACCATTTTAGCAACTGGTGCAAACGTCTCTGTATAGTTGATTCCTTCTATCTGATGATGCCCAAACACCACGAGTCTAGCCATGAGCCTTTCAATGCTACCGTTTGAGTTATACTTTATTTTGTATACCCATTTACTTCCTAGTGCTTTCTTCCCTTGAGGTAGAGTTTCCAAAGACCATGTTTCATTCTCTTCAAGAGCTTTAATCTCCTTTGCCATTGCCTCCCGCCATCCAGTATTCTGTACCGCTTCTGTAAATGATTTTGGTTCACGTTCTGCTGTTATGGCTGCAAGGAAATTTCTATGTTGTGCAGAAAACCATTCACAATTAACATAATGTGCTATCGGATAGGGTGTACCTGAGGACTGCTGCGAAGCCGATGAACGTTAAGAAGGAGGACTTATTTTCCGTATGGTATGGGTCACAAAATCACGTAGACGAACCGAAGGAACTTTAGATCTCATTCCTCGGCCTAGCTCACCTGAATCCCCCTTAAGTTCTTTCAAATTAGCCTCGCCTATGTATAGTTTTACTTCCCCATCAGATATATCTGAGGGATGATCCGTCCCATCTTTATCCTCCATATTGGGAATTTGTGTAGGTTCTATGGTAATCAAACCACCATCTGAAATCCTGCCCTCCTCTGTTGGGTTAGATGTTTCAAGAAAATCGTCATGAACCCCAAGGGTTTGCTCAACCTAAATCTGTATGTTGTCTGTGTGTGTCTTTTCCTTTGCAAAGGGGAATTCTTGCTCAAAAAATTTGACATCCCGAGAGACGAAGTATTCGCCTAATTCTAAATCATACAACTTCCACCCTTTATTTCCAAAAGGATAACCGACAAATACACATTTTCGACTTCTACTAGCAAATTTGTCACCTTTGTGACGTTGGTTATGAGCATAACATAGAGAACCAAAAACACGCAACTGATCATACGTAGGGATTTTTTCAAACAGGAATTCATAGGGTGTTTTATTTCCTAGAATACTAGAAGGAGTTCGATTTATCAAGTAGCATGCTGCCAAGACACATTCTCCCCAAAAAGAAATTGGCAAATGTCCCTGAAATCTAAGAGCTCAAGCAACATTCAAAATATGTCTATGTTTCCGCTCAACCCTTCCATTTTGTTGAGGTGTTCCGACACAGGATGTCTCTAATATAATGCCATTTTCGGTAAAGTAGTCAACCAAGGGTAGAGATTCGGTTCCATTGTCACTACGCACAGATTTCACCTTTTTATTGAATTAACGATCAATCATAGCAAGGAAAGCTAAAAACATTTTTCTAACTTCTGTTTTGTTATATAACAAATAAACCCAAGTTGCACGAGAATAATCATCAACTATAGTCAAAAAAAATATGAGGCACCACAAGACAACGGTGTCCTATAACCACCCCACAAATCACAGTGTATCAAATAAAAAATACCATTAGCTTTATGTTCACTAATGGGAAATCTATCTCTAGTCTGTTTTGCACGTTGACACACATCACATGCTTTATTCTTTGTCCTAGAAAATTGTTTAATATAAGGTAATAACTTAACCACCTTCTCCGATGGATGTCCTAGTCATTTATGCCATAAGTCCATTGAACTCTCGTCACCCACAGTCATACCATGCACTTGAGGAATACCACGGAAAAAATAAAGTCCATCCCTTCGTTCACCCGCTCCAATCAGCATCCTCGTCGTGTGGTCCTCTATAACACAAAAGTTATTAGTGAACTGAACGATGCAATTTGACTCGTCTATCAATTAAGATACAGAAATTAAGTTTCATGTTAGTGTGGGCACATAAAGAACATGTTCAAGTTTTAATCCTCCGTCCAATATTACATTCCCTTCTTGATTTGTATTGGCGATCTTTCCATCCGGCAATCCCACCGGACAGTTAGGAATTCTTCGTACATTCATCATACCCAACAGAGATCCTGTCACATGATTCGAGGCACCTGTGTCAATTATCCAAGGAGATTCATTACTCATACCATTTAACCGATCAGAGGATGTTTTTGAAGAATTCAAAATATGCAAAAGTTGCTGCCATTGAGCTACAGTGAGTCCTGTCATGCTGGTCTGTTCAATCCCACTTGTCTGCCCCTGCGTTGTAGAGTTTTGCTGTGCTCCAGGACTGCCCGCAGTAGTGTTATGGGCGCGCACATGCGAGGTTCCTCCTTTGCCGCGGCTTGAAGCAGCACCACCGCGTCCTCCGCTATGCGCTGCTATAGAACCACCACGTGATGTGCCTCGTCCACCACGAGGACGATCACCCCACCAATCAGGGAACTCAATAAGTTGAAAGCTGTTATTATTCATACAGATTTGGTTGTATCCATAACCTAAGTCTAAGTCAAGGTGACTAATGGGCCTGCGTGTCTGTTAGTGTGGCAACTTGTACTTAGACCTAGCTAGAATAGCTGAGGGGTGCTCATTGTAATTAGCCTAGCCGTTAGAAGATTGCCTGCAGTATATCAGCCGTGTTCATATCAGCAGTATCAGCCAAAGCCTACATTAGCAGATCCATCGAGATATCGGACAAGTTTGCTTCAGCCAAGTTGAAGATTCCAAGAACGACCGATATCAAATTACCTGAGACATGCCTCAAGACATCAATAAAGTCTCTTCATTAAATGCGACAACGTTAACCTGCGAAACGCATTTAATGATCCTTTCTATTTTTAGGCATTCGTCTCAGAAAAGGACATTCTGCCTACAACCACAGTCTACCCATTTTTGGCAAATTGACAAGATACGGTCTGAATCATGCTGAACAACCTATCAGATCTCAACAGCAACATTAGGGCATTTAATGCTCTTAAATTCAAAATTATCCAGCTGAAGAAGATCTCCTATGGCTACAATGCTTCCTCTGAATATATATAAAGAAGACTCCATTGAAGCATTTAAAAAAAAAAAGATAGAGACACACAAAAGAATACTACACGAAGCTAACACGCTGAAATTTTCATCTTCTTCATGCTAGGCATTAAAAGCTAAAAAGCCTCATCTATAAAACATTCTTTGAAGAGCTTCAATCTGTGACGATTAGTCTATAAAGCTCTTCATTGATTGCTACCCCTTAGCATTCATAGCTCACGAGAATTATATCTCTATAGATATTAATTCTCCCGCAAACACTTGGTCAACTATTTTTGTACACAATCCATTAGTGATTTTTCTTGTAAAGATTCTAGTGGAAAAATTAGTACACGCTTTTCAAATCCAAAGTTGACCACTTTGGTTGTGGACGTAGCACTTATTTATAAGTGTGAACCATATTAAATTCCCTATCTATTTCTGGTTGATTGTGAATTGCTACTCTTTGTTAATTTCCAAACTTCCAACAATTTGATAACTGCTGATCTTGTCCTATCAAGATCAGCCATCCTTAACTTTTCCTATAGTTCTTCAAAATTCCGCTGAAAAATACTTTTTAACTCAAGTGAAGAAATTCTTAAAAACAGTTTTTAAAATTAGGACATAGGCTATTCAACCCCCCCCCCCTTCTAGCCTATTTTGAGCGCCTTAAGACCTAACAATTGGTATCAGAGCTTAACTCTTTGAAAACTAGTTTTTCCAAGATTAAACTCTTGAGAGATTAAAGATCCAATGGCTGCTCATCAAATGTTGGAAACTTCAAATGTGAATCATTGTCCTGTGCTGGATGAAGTTCACTTTGATATTTGGAAAGACAAAGTTAAAAGATACATGAATTCTATTGACAAACGTTTATCGAAATGTGTTACAGATGGACCAAGGATCCCTATGAAGTCAAACACTCTAGCTGCACTTGATCCAACGGCTGATCCTGAGGTTCCAAAGCCTGAAGAAGAATGACGCTCTGGATGGAAAAGCAATCAACATTATCACCAGTTGCGTTGATATCAGCACATACCAGCAGATCATTAATTTGGATATTGCTAAAGAAATGTGGGAAGCTATATTGGAATATCTGGAAGGTGATGGAGAAACAAGAAACAACAAGCTATACACTTGCATCCAGAAGTTCGACTCATTCAAAAAGGATCCTAAAGAAACCCTCCGGAGTGCCTACGACAGATTTTACGAGGTAGTTAATTCCTGCTATTCTTTAGGAAAGAAATATGAAAAGAAAGAAATAAATATGAGATTTCTTAACGCATTAGGTAGTTTATGGCACGTAAAGATCACTGCCATGAAAGAATCCAAAGACTTGAATAAATTATCTCTTAGAAATCTTTACGCAAGTCTTTCGGTTTATGAGCTTGAAATCCAACAAGCTCAAGAAATGGAAAAGAGTTTTAGAAATCTATCTTTACCAGCCATGTCTGTTGAACCCTCTTGTTCTATACCTGATGAAACACCATCTACATCCAGTGATGGTGATGATACTCTTTCTGACGAGGCCTTTGCTATGTTTGTAAAGAAGTATCAACGTTTCAAAAGGTTTAACAAATCATCCTATAAGTAGTCTCCTTATAAGACTGCTGCTCCTACAAAAACAACTGCTCATAATAAAACTGTTGTTAACCAAAAAGAAAATGAGCTTGTTTGTTTCAATTGTAGGAAACCAGGTCATTTTGCCTCAAGATGTTCTAGGCCAAAATATGAATTTTACAAAAAACGTCCCGACTCTAAATTTCAAAAACAAAAAGGGATGGTGGCCGAGGACATTGATGAAAGCAACTTGCCCACATGGTGTGACACAGATTCTGATGAGGATGATTCCTGTGACTTTGCTGAAACAGCAAATATATGTCTCATGGCCAGGGAATCACCCCATGACTCAGTTAGATCACTCCCATTTCAACAGGATGATAGCGATGATGATGAGCTCAATGAACCATCCAGGGGAGAACTCATCAAAATCAATAAAGACATGCTGGAAGAATTTGCCAAATTCAAAGCGCCTATGTAAAATTAGCCAAAAGCACGAGCTAGTTGTCTCGAGAAATCTACCTTGATGTCTGAGATCAAAGATCTCAATAGGCAACAAGCAGAAAATATCAAGACTCAAAAAGAGAACAAAACATTAACTGAAAAGGTGGAATTCCTACTTGAGCACATCAAGAAAATTAATTCTGAGAAAGATAACCTTCAAAAGGTTGTTGATACTTGGAATAATTCAAAAGGAAACTTCGATACCATTCTTTTAAAACAAAAATCTCTTGATGACAAAACTGGTATCGGTTTCCAAAATGAGCTCAATATAGGAAATTCATCCAGTTCTCAAGAAAAGGAGACAACTGAAGCAACTGCAAAAGAAATGGCTGAAGAAGTTATCTATAATCAGCATTCCTCTCAAAAAGGAAAGCAAGGACTTCGATTTAACAAAGTTCTGTACACTTACTCTAAAAATAAATCACACAAGTCCCAGGGTAAGAAATCGGTCGACTCCCATGACACTCTTAATAGGGAAACTGAGCTTCATAGACCTGTTATCAGACGTCCTGTGAAAACAATAATGACTGATAACAAGCCGAAGAACTCTCAGCTCAAGTATATTAAATTTGTCAAAGGAAAGACTGCAAATCTCAACCCTGCTGATAAAAAGCTTAAAGGAAATCTGTTTGAAAATGTAAAATCTTTTGATAAAAGGTCCACTAGTATGAAGACCAATATCACCAGAAAATTGCATTATCAACCTAAGTCCAATAAGCCGGTTATTAGTAAATCAATCTGTTTCAAAACTGCTGATTATGAGAAAACTTCTAAAGAAATTTTCAAACATGTTCAAGGTTTTCACAACTGCACACTTTGCAAAGGTCATGGTCACAAGATTCATGAATGCCTTCTGAGATTCATACCTAAACCCAAAGGATTTACACCTCCTAAGGTCAAACAGGTATGGGTTCCAAAAGGTTACTAACCCTCAGGACCCAAGAATAAACTGGGGACCATGTTTATAAATGATTAAATTTCAGGAATGCTTCATGGCTGTTAATGAGGAGGAGAAAGATGTATGGTATCTGGACAGTGGATGCTCAAAGCACATGACTGGAAATTAGAATCTTCTCTCCAACATTGTTGAAGCTAAAGGTCCTTCAGTAATCTTTGGTGATAACTCCAAAGGAAAGACAGTTGGCTATGGAAACATCATTCGAGGAAGTCTGACAATAAGTAAAGTTTCTCTGGTTGAAGGATTGAGGCATAATCTTCTAATTAAGCATATCACAATTCTGTGACAAAGGATTAATCTATCAATTCACTTCAAGTCATTGTCTCATCAAGGACAGTGAGACTTGTTCAACAATCCTGACAGGTTTCAGAAAAGGAAATGTGTATGCTGTTGACTTAAACGCAGTTGGAAGAAAATCAAATCTGTGTTTAGTTGCAAACTCATCAAATGATAACAGCTGGCTGTGGCACAAAAGGCTTAGTCATCTCAACTTCAAATATTTGGAGAAGTTATCAAAGGACAACCTAGTTGTTGGTCTGCCTAAAATATCGGCTGATCCTCACAAGCTTTGTAAAGCATGTCAACTGGGTAAATTACACAAGTCATCATTCAAAAGCAAGCCATGCTTATCAACGTCCAGACCTCTACAGCTCTTGCATATGGATTTATTTGGACCAGTTACTACTACAAGTCTTGGCGGCAGCAAATACACACTAGTAGTAGTTGATGACTACTCTAGATTTACCTGGGTTGAGATGATGTCATCAAAAGATGAAGCATATGACATCATAACAAAGCTCTTTAGAAGACTTCAAACTCAGAAACTGGATGACATTGCTGATATCAGATCAGACAATGGAACAGAATTTAAGAACAATGGTGTAGCCAAATATTGCGATGACCATGGAATTGGTCACAATTTCTCTGCAGTTGGTACACCTCAACAAAATGGAGTTGCTGAAAGAAAGAACAGAACTCTTATTGAAGCTGGAAAGACCATGATTGCCGAAGCAAAACTGCCTATGTACTTCTGGGCTGAAGCCGTCAATACAGCCTGCTTCACTCAAAACAGGTCCATTATCAATAAGTTTCATAACAAAACTCCATATGAAATATGGAGAGGCAGAACTCCCAATATTGGTTTCTTCAAAATATTCGGATGCAAATGCTATGTTCTTTACAATGGAAAAGAACATAGAGGCAAATTTGAATCCAAAAGTGATGAAGGAATATTTCTGGGATATGCCAAGTTTTCAAAAGCTTATAGAGTTTATAATAAAACCTCTCTTAAAGTTGTTGAATCTGTTCATGTCTCTTTTGATGAATTTGATTTTATTGGGCCACATATGGCTCCTAAGGTATCTAATGACTCTGATGAGTATGAGACAGGCACAGAACAGCCAAGCTCTACGTCTACCAAACCTTCATCCTCACAAGTACCTCCAAGAATCCACTTGATAGAACCTCCTAGAAGTGAAAATGAATCAGCAAATGAAAACTCAGAAAATTCTGAATCCACTTCCACACCCGAAGTTTTACAACCTACCTTAGAATTAACATATCCTCTAGAAAACCAAGCTTCAGACACTTCCACTTCTCAAGAACCCAACTCTGCAGATGGACATGTTCTACCTGCTGATATTCGGGAAGTTAAAGATCATCCTATCACTCAAATCATCGGCGATCTTAATGTTGGAGTTCAGACTAGAAAAGCCTCAAGAAATGAATGCATGTACTCTACAGCATTTGTATCACATACTGAACCCAAGAAGATAGATGAAGCTATGGAAGATCCAAGCTGGGTGGAAGCAATGCAAGAAGAAATAAACCAATTTGACAGATGTCAGGTTTGGTCACTTGTCCCTAGACCTAAAGGACAAGCTGTGATTGGAACAAAGTGGGTCTTTAGAAATAAGATGGATGAAAATGGGAACATCACCAGAAATAAGGCAAGACTTGTAGCTCAAGGATACAGACAGGAGGAGGGAATTGACTATGATGAAACATTCGCTCCTGTTGCAAGACTAGAAGCCATAAGACTATTCTTGGCTTATGCATCCTTCAAAGACTTCAAAGTATATCAAATGGATGTCAAGAGTGCCTTTCTAAATGGTGAACTACAAGAAGAAGTCTACGTAGAACAACCACCTGGTTTTATTGACAATTCAAGAAGAGAAGACGTATACAAGCTAAGGAAAGCACTTTATGGACTTAAGCAAGCTCCAAGGGCCTAGTATGAGACCCTTTCAAAGTTCTTGATATCTCAAGGCTTTGTGAGAGGTCAAATTGATACTACTCTTTTTATTATGAAACATAAAGGACATTCTTTACTTGTTCAAATTTATGTTGATGATATTATATTTGGTTCTACTAACGAGAATCTTTGCAAAAGATTTAAGAAGCTTATGCAGAGCAAATTTGAAATGAGCATGATGGGAGAACTAACCTTTTTCTTAGGACTTCAAATACAACAAAGCTCAGCCGGTATTTTCATCAATCAAGCCAAATATGCTAAGGATGTTATCAAGAAATTTGGGCTTGAAAATGCAAACAGCTTCAGTACACCCATGGCCACCAACTGCCATCTTGACAAAGATGAAAAGGGCAAGAAAGTGGACATGACTCTCTATAGAGGCATGTTTGGTTCACTTTTATACTTAACCGCTAGTAGGCCTGACATTATGTTTGCTGTTTGTGTATGTGCTAGATTTCAAGCAGATCCAAAGGAGTCTCATTTACAAGCTGCTAAAAGAATCATCAGATACTTAATCGATACATCTAATTTGGGTATTTGGTATCCAAGGGACTCATCTTTTAATCTTATAGGATACTCTGATGCTGACTCTGCTGCCTGTAAAGTTGACAGGAAAAGCACAAGTGGGACATGTCAATTCCTAGGAAATAGACTTGTCTCATGGGCAAGCAAAAAGCAAACATCTGTCTCAACTTCAACAACTAAAGCAGAATACATAGCTGCGGGAAGCTGCTGCTCACAACTACTGCGGATCAAACAGCAACTGGTAGATTATGAGATCAAAACTGCTGAATGCCCCATAATGTGTGACAATACATCTGCTATTTCAGTTTCTCAAAATTCAGTCATGCACTCCAAAACAAAGCACATAGACGTGAGATATCACTTCTTAAAAGATCATGTGGAGAAAGGTAACATCAGCATGCAGTATATATCTACCGATCAGCAATTAGCTGATATTTTCACCAAATCACTTGACTCCGCCAGGTTTGCCTACTTAAGAGGAGAGCTTGGTATGCTCGACCTAAATTCCTAACCTTTGAAGAATTTGCTACACTTTATCTGTTGATAAATCTGCCTACTTTATCAGACAAGTGTTAAACTGCTGATATTATAGGACAACTGTAAAGTAAGTACTTCCCTATTCGAAAAGGCCATCTTTAAAATCGAGTATGTGAACAGTCATTTTTTTATAGCATTAAATGCGGACTTCAAAATTCATCAAATATCATTTAATGAAAACTGTCAGTATTATAAAAGGGAATTCTCAAAATTAACTATTCACCATTTGCAAAAACCGCCTCTCGCACTTTCAAAATTCTGAGATTTCTTCAAAGTTCAAAAACCTCAAAAATCATCAAATCATTCATTTCGATTCTGCTATCAATTCTCAAATGGTGAGTAACAACATTCTCTTTCGTTTACTTAATTCAAGTTCTGTTACAAACTATAAGTCTGATAAACTGTTTGGGTATTGTTTAATCGATAAATTACAAATGCTTGATTTTATGAATCCTTGTTAGTTATGACAAAATCTCTGAATGTGAAATGCGAATAAAGCAATTTAGTAAAGAACTCATCTCTGTTTATATTGTTGCATTTCCAGAAGATGATAAATTTTTTTTTAACTAATTTGTGTTTATTTGAATATTTTGGATTTAAATTTGAACAGTAAAAGTGTTCTAAAGAACTGCCAAAATTTTTTTTTTAACTCTGCTGATTGTGCATATAGGCAACTACACAATCCTCTACCTCTGGCAACAAGATAGGCCAAATTGCAAACGCTGACAAATCCACTGAAGTACCTATCAAAAACCTTCCCCGCACATATTATCATCCAGGCATGACAATTGACACCAAATCTATCTTAAGCTACCCTTTTGGTGAAGGTTTGTTAAGAGACCTAGAAGGATGTGGTCTTCTGCCTCTCTTTCAGCTAAATGACACTCTCTATAGCATCTCTATAGTTGAGGAGTTCTATACCAAAATGACCCTTCCTCCTCCTCCCAGCTCCAAAAATGAAAAGGTCAACATGAGTTATCTAAAAGGCTGTATTCGAGGATGTCCAATTAAGCTCACTTACAAACACGTCGGACTCGTTCTGGGATTGCCCACTGAGGGCAAACTCGAGTTAACTGCTGAGGAATCAGCCCAAGCATGGGAGATGATGAGAGGATCTGCAATCCCTGAACCATATGCCGAAATGTCAAGAAATCTATTTCCTGAAATCCCATATCATATAAGTCATCTCCTTGACAAGAGCATCTTGTTCAAGAATGGAGCAAGAGATGTTTTTACTTCTCAACAACTGATGTGGACCAAGGCTGTCGTCCTTCGGAAACAGCTCAACTGGGCCAAGATCGTGTTCTCAATGATCTTTCAAAGTGTGGCTGACGTAAAAGCCAACCCATCGATGAAGAGACCCTTTGTGAGGGTAATCAATGTACTTCTTTAAGGATTTGAAGAAATTGTTAAGAAGATGAGCAGTGATGATCTCATCAAAGTAACCAACACCTACGTCTTCACTGCCAATAATATCTCTAGATATAGAGACGACTTGGTGAAACGGTCTGTTGCTGCTATTTCTTCTGCAAATGCTGGTGCCTCTACTCAATCCAAAAGGAGTAAGAGAAAGGTGGCTTACAATTCTGAAGGTCTTCCTACTGAGGAGGAGACCAAGCCACTAGGTGCTGAACTCCCCGAGGATTTCGATTTAACAAATCTTGATCATGATCCATATGAGCCTGAAGACTCATCCCCAAAAAGGCAGAAACACTCCTCTCCAAAACCAAATCGAAAACCCTTAAAGTCAAAAAAAAACTGTTGAAATGGATATTTCAACATTTCAACCAGCAGATCTCACTTCCACCAAACCAACTTCCACTCTTCCTCCAAAACATACCTCAGAACCTATCAAACCAAAATCAAAGCAAACTTTCCATCCTACAGATGAATCATTTGGCCTGCCCAAGATCATTTCAACACCTTCCACCACTCAGGCCACTACCACACCTACCATTCCCTCATCTGACATCCCACAACCTGCACATACCTCTTCCCTTCCAACCAAATCCAGGCAAGGCAAACGCCTGAAGAAAAGTGCCAAAAAGGCAAGGACTGGACCTTCTGCCGATGTTTCTTCCTCTCCTGAGTCCTCTCCAACTCCTCTAGAGGACCCTGCTACCAAACAACCTCAAATGCCTACTTCATCTTCCATTCCCCCTATGGAACCATCTGAGTCTGATGAATTATCGGATTCACCTGCTGAACTCTCTCTCAGTAGAAAATGACCTCTTTCTTCTTCCCCTACCAAGCCAACTTCCAAACGACCCAAACTCAGCCCATTCAGTAATCTTTCCCCAGACGTCCAAGAACTGCTGATATTTCGCAACGGTCATCCTTCCCCAAACCCTGCTGACTCAGATTCATTTCTCTCTACCCTGGACTATCCCAAACGGATCCCCTGCCAGCCAATGTTCGCAGGAGAAATCATTTTTAAATGGGGTGCCTTCTATGAACCTTTACCTCCTGCATTGTCTCAACAGTTCTTCATGCACAATTCTGCAGTTCAAGACCTTATGATCTTCAGACAATGGACTGCTATCCATAAAGAACTCAATCTACCCCTTCCTACCGAATCCGAAATCACTCCATTTCTTTCCCTTCCCAAACCTTCCATTTATACCATAATCAAACATCCTTCAACTCTTACCAGTCCAATTATCTCCAACTTCTTCCATATTCTCTCCACCTATATTGGCTTTGACCCTCGTATTCATATCCTCTTCAAACAAATTCATGTTCCACTGCCATTCTGTCCACCAATTTTTATTCTTCATGAATCTTATAACGCATACATCGAAAGACTTTTCCATGTCCCTCGCGTCTGGCTCTACGTTCCAGGAACTTTACCGCCCTCGCTATCACACCATTCCTCTCCTCCACCTATTGAAATCTTCTCCTGTTCCAGCCATTCCTCTTCTCACAGCCGTTCCAGCCATTCCTCCACTCCATCTGGCTCTACTGCTCGTCCTTACCACATGGAAGATGTTGTGCAACGTTATAACACTCTTCTTGATGGCGTCACAGCTTCTCTTAACCATCTTTCAACCAAGCAGTCCCACACAACTGAAACCATAGCTACGTACATGGTTGATGTTCTCTCTGCTGTTCGGGAAAGTAAAGCTGCTGTCACAAAATGCCAATCTGCCCTTACTGGCCTGGTACACACCCGATATGAAGCTTTTAGTCAGGGTATGGAACAAATACTTCAGGCTTTCAATTATGGCACCAAGGCGTTACGTCATGCTCACCGCCATACCGATCGGTTGGTGAACACCTCTGCTAGGGCCACTCGGCAAGTATTGCTCCGACAGCTTGCGTCCATTGATGAGCTCAAGATTTCCACGAATTTTCCCCTTTATTTCCTTTTATTTTGTGCTACTTTTATGTTAAATATTCTTGGAAATATTATTATTTGTGTATTTGTGCTTCATTGTAGGTTTCCAAGGTATTTATGAGTTTTCATGGAGTTTAGCACAAGGTTTTAGGCAATTTTGGGCTTCAAGGTTGAGCTGCGAATAAATCCGTCAAAGTCCGTCAAGTGTTGCAAGGCAAAATGAGCTAACGGTGGGCTAACGGAGCTAACAGAGGACTATATTGCAAAGCCTGGAGAGGGGAGGACTTTGGGAGTCAATATCAGAAACAGGGGGGCACCGGAGCAAATCGGCTAAGTCCTCATTAATGCGGTGGCGGCCTGCGGAGCTGCCACGTGTCCGCATCTCCAAGCTTTTGACCCGCGGTCCTCCCTTGTGGACTCGCGATCCCCCGCGATCCATCCATCGCAATCCCTTATACCCGCTCCTCTCGGACTCTCACCCATTTCCCTCCTTGGATCAGCCGCTCCACCCACCACCAGCCAAGCTCCATCCGCCCAGCCATCCTCCACCCAGATCAGCAGTTTCCCCTTTTCTCCAATCCAGCCCTCAGCAGTCCTCTCTCCGTTCCAACAGCCCCTAAAGCTCTTCAAATTAATTTCCATTTTGCCACAAGCTTCCTTGATACTCTTCTATCTTCAATTAAATATCTCCAAACATCCCCAAATCAAAAGAAGTCCCCTTTTGGGGCAAGAACGCCCCTTTGGGGCAGCAGCTTTCTCCCTCAAAATTCTGTCCTCCGCCATTGAAGATTGATCACCTTCGAAGGTTTGGAGCTTCAAATCAAGGGCCAACGAAGCTTCTACAAGTGATTTCAACCCCGGATCTCGGCATTGCTCGCGGCTTTGTCGGTTAAAATTCTTCCTATTTATATTTTAGATATTTTCTTGGGTTGAATGATTTTGTAAATGTGAAATTGGTTTTGTGCTTAATGATTTATGGAAAGCAATTATTTTTCTATGTCGTTGTAGTGATTTAATTTAATCTCTCTCTCTATTTAGTACACAAGCATGCTAGGTTATTAATTTGTGGGCTTAATGCTTTTAATTAATTGGCCACTAATTAAATGATTTTAGAAATGTTTGGATCCGCGAGAGCTACCTTGCATTTCGGACCGAACAAATTAATAGTTGGTGTTTGACACACACCGATAGCCATGGGAGTACTTGTTTTGTGAAGCGATCACTCCACCGAGAGGTAGAAAATTAGGGTTTTTAACCACTTTCGATGTCCCGGCTACCGGCATGCCTTGTAGAAAAATAGAGAGATTATTTCTCTACCTATTATTGCCCATTATCTTGGTTATTATTGTGTGCTCTTAATGCTTCCGATGGGTTCGCTACCCATTAGATGATCACTAGAATTATAGGATAGTTAGCGAGAGCCCTTCCTATTAATTCCGAAAACACAATAATTGTCTATGTGACGCCAGGCCGAGAGGTAACGAGTGTTCATAGATAGCCAAATGAGGACTTGTTTTGACACGCGATCAATCCACCTTAGCCATTCGCGAGGTCGGGGAGATTCGGGTTGCTATAAGATGCGAGAGCCCGTAGTTAACCAATTTAGTGTTCTCGGCTACCAAGACTTGAGTTAAAGAAAAGTAGAGAGAGGATTAAATTAATCACGAGCTAGACTAGAAAATATTGCATTCCTAAAATCCTATCTTTTATCTTGATTTGTTGCTGCCAAACCATTTTGCGACATTGTAAATATTAATTGCTTTCTTTTATTTTTAGTTTTTTTTAGATTTTTTATTCTGAATTTATTTTCTCTCAAATATAATTAGCTAGCTCAATTTCGGTACTTAGTTGGAGTGAAAATTACGTGCATTCCCTGTGGGATCGATACTTGTGCTTACGCACTATATTACTTGATACGGCAGGGTACTCTTGCCCTAGTTGTTGCAATTTAATTTGCAGCACATCAAGTTTTTGGCGCCGTTGCCGGGGAATGATTTAATTTTCACTCCTATATACTAATATCGATACTAAGCGAAGCTAATTGTAATTTGAGCAATTTTTTTTTAGTTAGTTTACTTGCTTTTGTATTTATATGCTTGTGTCGCTTTTCGAAGCCTTCCCGAGTTTTGTGGGTTTGTAGGGAGGTGTATATAGTGTCCCCACACAAAAAGATTTTCTTTTTATGCATTTATTTCCATAATTGCTTTCATGCCTTTTTCTTTTGAGCTTGATTTGATACAGGGGTTGAGCACTTTCAAAGTCGGGGTTGCTTGAGGAAATTCTTTGGAGTAGGCTTGCTCTCGGGCCCGGACTTCTTTCGAAATCAACTTTGAGGGAGTTTTCTTTCCTTCCCTTCTCCGTTTACTTTAAGTTTGGGGGTTGGGTTTGGATTGTTTAGCTTTGAAAATTCTGAAAGTCTTGAGCTTAATATTTTCCCATTATTTTTAATGCTTTGAATTTTGGGTGCTTGTGAGAGTTATATGTGCATTATTTTCTTGGATTCTTGCTTGAGTTTATTATATGCATAGTTGAGGATATGTGTGTGCTTTTTATGCTAGCTTGACCTTATTCATGATTAATAATGCCCATGTTTGGAATTTGAGTTGAATTGTTATGCTAAGCTCTAGCTTTGATAGTGCATGTCGGATGAGTATCATATTCTTGAGTTTTGATGACCGTTAGATGATCTTGAAAATTGTTGATTAAAGTAGCTTGGTTTGGACTTGTGTGCATGACAAGAGCATGATTTAGGCCATCTTTGGATCGTTTGTGCCATATTATCCTACCCATTTTACATTAATCCCTTGTGTCCCGTTGAGCTTATTTATAGAATGGCGTGTGCCTAGAGCACACATTGACCCCATTCGACTTCTTTTTCTTATACCCACATCATCCTATCCCATGAGCCTATACACTTTGTCCCCACCCTTCAAGAGAGCATGATTTGAAAAGATTTATCATTTACGTATTCTTGTTGGGTAGTGTGTGCTTCATGGATGTATTGTGCTTTAATGTTGATGATGTTGGTGTTGAAAAGTGTTGAATGGCGGTAAAAGAGCCCCTTGAAAAACAAAGTGCTATGAAAATGAAAAGAAAAAAACAAAAGAAAAGAAAAATCAAGGGAGGCAAGAAAAGAAAAAAATATATGCCATTGTTCTTTATTTACTCAAGGAGACATAAGGGTGGAGCTTAATTGTTGTGGTAGTGAACACTTTCTTCAACCCAATGTTTAAAGTTTAAGGGGTTGTTGAAGTGAGTTTGTGGTTAATTTGAAGAGTGATGCTTTCATGAAGCAAGTTAGTGTGTGAAGACTTCAAATTCTTTGCTCTCTTGACTTGTTATCATATCCTTCATTTGTAGCCCAAACCTTGGCCAACATTACAAGCTTAATAAAGTCCTATTGATATTGTCATGCCATGCGAGTCCTTGCCTTGTGAAATTTAAAACTCTTTCGGTTTGATTGCTCATTTGTGATATCTCATTGACCGTTCAATCTTTGCTAGAACTAAGCTACTTTTTGATGGGCATATGTTTTGTAATGTGGGTAAAATGTTTGAGGAAAATGTGAGCTAGCACTAAAATCACACCATACCTTATCTATGCATGTTTATAATCTTGAGTTTGATTTCCATCATGGTAATGTGCATATGATCTTGAGCAAGCTCCGGGTTCCATCAAGTCCTTGAGCTTATCTTAAATGTTTTATTTCTTTGCTCGGGACGATCAAAGCTTAAGTTTGGGGGTGTGATGAGCTCAAGATTTTCACGAATTTTCCCCTTTATTTCCTTTTATTTTGTGCTACTTTTATGTTAAATATTCTTGGAAATATTATTATTTGTGTATTTGTGCTTCATTGTAGGTTTCCAAGGTATTTATGAGTTTTCATGGAGTTTAGCACAAGGTTTTAGGCAATTTTGGGCTTCAAGGTTGAGCTGCGAATAAATCCGTCAAAGTCCGTCAAGTGTTGCAAGGCAAAATGAGCTAACGGTGGGCTAACGGAGCTAACAGAGGACTATATTGCAAAGCCTGGAGAGGGGAGGACTTTGGGAGTCAATATCAGAAACAGGGGGGCACCGGAGCAAATCGGCTAAGTCCTCATTAATGCGGTGGCAGCCTCTGGAGCTGCCACGTGTCTGCCCATCTCCAAGCTTTTGACCCGCGGTCATCCCTTGTGGACTCTGCTGATCCGGCCCGCGATCCACCCATCAGCAATCCCTTATACCCGCTCCCTCTCACACTCTCACCCATTTCCCTCCTTGGATCAGCCGCTCCACCCACCACCAGCCAAGCTCCATCCGCCCAGCCATCCTCCACCCAGATCAGCAGTTTCCCCTTTTCTCCAATCCACCCTCGCAATCCTCTCTCCGTTCAGCCCCTAAAGCTCTTCAAATTAATTTCCATTTTGCCACAAGCTTCCTTGATACTCTTCTATCTTCAATTAAATATCTCCAAACATCCCCAAATCAAAAGAAGTCCCTTTTGGGGCAAGAACGCCCTTTGGGGCAGCACTTTCTCCCAAAATTCTGTCCTCCGCCATTGAAGATTGATCACCTTCGAAGGTTTGGAGCTTCAAATCAAGGGCCAACGAAGCTTCTACAAGTGATTTCAACCCCGGATCTCGGCATTGCTCGCGGCTTTGTCGGTTAAAATTCTTCCTATTTATATTTTAGATATTTTCTTGGGTTGAATGATTTTGTAAATGTGAAATTGGTTTTGTGCTTAATGATTTATGGAAAGCAATTATTTTTCTATGTCGTTGTAGTGATTTAATTTAATCTCTCTCTCTATTTAGTACACAAGCATGCTAGGTTATTAATTTGTGGGCTTAATGCTTTTAATTAATTGGCCACTAATTAAATGATTTTAGAAATGTTTGGATCCGCGAGAGCTACCTTGCATTTCGGACCGAACAAATTAATAGTTGGTGTTTGACACACACCGATAGCCATGGGAGTACTTGTTTTGTGAAGCGATCACTCCACCGAGAGGTAGGAAATTAGGGTTTTTAACCACTTTCGATGTCCCGGCTACCCGCATGCCTTGTAGAAAAATAGAGATTATTTCTCTACCTATTATTGCCCATTATCTTGGTTATTATTGTGTGCTCTTAATGCTTCCGATGGGTTCGCTACCCATTAGATGATCACTAGAATTATAGGATAGTTAGCGAGAGCCCTTCCTATTAATTCGAAAACACAATAATTGTCTATGTGGCCTGGCCGAGAGGTAACGAGTGTTCATAGATAGCCAATTGAGGACTTGTTTTGACACGCGATCAATCCACCTTAGCCATTCGCGAGGTAGGGGAGATTCGGGTTGCTATAAGATGCGAGAGCCCGTAGTTAACCAATTTAGTGTTCTCGGCTACCAAGACTTGAGTTAAAGAAAAGTAGAGAGAGGATTAAATTAATCACGAGCTAGACTAGAAAATATTGCATTCCTAAAATCCTATCTTTTATCTTGATTTGTTGTTGCCAAACCATTTTGCGACATTGTAAATATTAATTGCTTTCTTTTATTTTTAGTTTTTTAGTTTTTATTCTCAATTTATTTTCGCTCAAATATAATTAGCTAGCTCAATTTCGGTACTTAGTTGGAGTGAAAATTACGTGCATTCCCTGTGGGATCGATACTTGTGCTTACGCACTATATTACTTGATACGGCAGGGTACTCTTGCCCTAGTTGTTGCAATTTAATTTGCAGCACATCAAGTTTTTGGCGCCGTTGCCGGGGAATGATTTAATTTTCACTCCTATATACTAATATCGATACTAAGCGAAGCTAATTGTAATTTGAGCAATTTTTTTTTAGTTAGTTTACTTGCTTTTGTATTTATATGCTTGTGTCGCTTTTCGAAGCCTTCCCGAGTTTTGTGGGTTTGTAGGGAGGTGTATATAGTGTCCCCACACAAAAGATTTTCTTTTATGCATTTATTTCCATAATTGCTTTCATTTTTCTTTTGAGCTTGATTTGATACGGGGTTGAGCACTTTCAAAGTCGGGGTTGCTTGAGGAAATTCTTTGGAGTAGGCTTGCTCTCGGGCCGGACTTCTTTCGAAATCAACTTTGAGGGAGTTTTCTTTCCTTCCCTTCTCCGTTTACTTTAAGTTTGGGGGTTGGGTTTGGATTGTTTAGCTTTGAAAATTCTGAAAGTCTTGAGCTTAATATTTTCCCATTATTTTTAATGCTTTGAATTTTGGGTGCTTGTGAGAGTTATATGTGCATTATTTTCTTGGATTCTTGCTTGAGTTTATTATATGCATAGTTGAGGATATGTGTGTGCTTTTTATGCTAGCTTGACCTTATTCATGATTAATAATGCCCATGTTTGGAATTTGAGTTGAATTGTTATGCTAAGCTCTAGCTTTGATAGTGCATGTCGGATGAGTATCATATTCTTGAGTTTTGATGACCGTTAGATGATCTTGAAAATTGTTGATTAAAGTAGCTTGGTTTGGACTTGTGTGCATGACAAGAGCATGATTTAGGCCATCTTTGGATCGTTTGTGCCATATCGACCTACCCATTTTACATTAATCCCTTGTGTTCCCGTTGAGCTTTATTTATAGAATGGCGTGTGCCTAGAGCACACATTGACCCCCATTCGACTTCTTTTTCTTATACCCACATCATCCTATCCCATGAGCCTATACAATTTGTCCCCACCCTTCAAGAGAGCATGATTTGAAAAGATTTATCATTTACGTATTCTTGTTGGGTAGTGTGTGCTTCATGGATGTATTGTGCTTTAATGTTGATGGTGTTGGTGTTGAAAAGTGTTGAATGGCGGTAAAAGAGCCCCCTTGAAAAACAAAGTGCTATGAAAATGAAAAGAAAAAAAACAAAAGAAAAAGAAAAATCAAGGGAGGCAAGAAAAAGAAAAAATATATGCCATTGTTCTTTATTTACTCAAGGAGACATAAGGGTGGAGCTTAATTGTTGTGGTAGTGAACACTTTCTTCAACCCAATGTTTAAAGTTTAAGGGGTTGTTGAAGTGAGTTTGTGGTTAATTTGAAGAGTGGTGCTTTCATGAAGCAAGTTAGTGTGTGAAGACTTCAAATTCTTTGCTCTCTTGACTTGTTATCATATCCTTCATTTGTAGCCCAAACCTTGGCCAACACTACAAACTTAATAAAGTCCTATTGATATTGTCATGTCATGCGAGTCCTTGCCTTGTGAAGCCTAAAATTCTTTCGGTTTGATTGCTCATTTTCGATATCTCATTGATCGTTCTATCTTTGCTAGAGCTAAGCTACTTTTTGATGGGCATATGTTTTGTAATGTGGGTAAAATGTTTGAGGAAAATGTGAGCTAGCACTAAAATCACACCATACCTTATCTATGCATGTTTATAACCTTGGGTTTGATTTCCATCATGGTAATGTGCATATGATCTTGAGCAAGCTCCGGGTTCCATCAAGTCCTTGAGCTTATCTTAAATGTTTTATTTCTTTGCTCGGGACGATCAAAGCTTAAGTTTGGGGGTGTGATGAGCTCAAGATTTTCACGAATTTTCCCCTTTATTTCCTTTTATTTTGTGCTACTTTTATGTTAAATATTCTTGGAAATATTATTATTTGTGTATTTGTGCTTCATTGTAGGTTTCCAAGGTATTTATGAGTTTTCATGGAGTTTAGCACAAGGTTTTAGGCAATTTTGGGCTTCAAGGTTGAGCTGCGAATAAATCCGTCAAAGTCCGTCAAGTGTTGCAAGGCAAAATGAGCTAACGGTGGGCTAACGGAGCTAACAGAGGACTATATTGCAAAGCCTGGAGAGGGGAGGACTTTGGGAGTCAATATCAGAAACAGGGGGGCACCGGAGCAAATCGGCTAAGTCCTCATTAATGCGGTGGCAGCCTCTGGAGCTGCCACGTGTCTGCCCATCTCCAAGCTTTTGACCGCGGTCATCCTTGTGGACTCTGCGATCCGGCCGCGATCACCCATCGCAATCCCATACCCGCTCCTCTCACACTCTCACCCATTTCCCTCCTTGGATCAGCCGCTCCACCCACCACCAAGCTCCATCCGCCCACCATCCTCCACCCGATCGGCTTCCCTTTTCTCCAATCCACCCTCGCAATCCTCTCTCCGTTCAACCCTAAAGCTCTTCAAATTAATTTCCATTTTGCCACAAGCTTCCTTGATACTCTTCTATCTTCAATTAAATATCTCCAAACATCCCCAAATCAAAAGAAGTCCCCTTTTGGGGCAAGAACGCCCCTTTGGGGCAGCAGCTTTCTCCCCCAAAATTCTGTCCTCCGCCATTGAAGATTGATCACCTTCGAAGGTTTGGAGCTTCAAATCAAGGGCCAACGAAGCTTCTACAAGTGATTTCAACCCCGGATCTCGGCATTGCTCGCGGCTTTGTCGGTTAAAATTCTTCCTATTTATATTTTAGATATTTTCTTGGGTTGAATGATTTTGTAAATGTGAAATTGGTTTTGTGCTTAATGATTTATGGAAAGCAATTATTTTTCTATGTCGTTGTAGTGATTTAATTTAATCTCTCTCTCTATTTAGTACACAAGCATACTAGGTTATTAATTTGTGGGCTTAATGCTTTTAATTAATTGGCCACTAATTAAATGATTTTAGAAATGTTTGGATCCGCGAGAGCTACCTTGCATTTCGGACCGAACAAATTAATAGTTGGTGTTTGACACACACCGATAGCCATGGGAGTACTTGTTTTGTGAAGCGATCACTCCACCGAGAGGTAGGAAATTAGGGTTTTTAACCACTTTCGATGTCCCGGCTACCCGCATGCCTTGTAGAAAAATAGAGAGATTATTTCTCTACCTATTATTTCCCATTATCTTGGTTATTATTGTGTGCTCTTAATGCTTCCGATGGGTTCGCTACCCATTAGATGATCACTAGAATTATAGGATAGTTAGCGAGAGCCCTTCCTATTAATTCCGAAAACATAATAATTGTCTATGTGACGCCAGGCCGAGAGGTAACGAGTGTTCATAGATAGCCAAATGAGGACTTGTTTTGACACGCGATCAATCCACCTTAGCCATTCGCGAGGTCGGGGAGATTCGGGTTGCTATAAGATGCGAGAGCCCGTAGTTAACCAATTTAGTGTTCTCGGCTACCAAGACTTGAGTTAAAGAAAAGTAGAGAGAGGATTAAATTAATCACGAGCTAGACTAGAAAATATTGCATTCCTAAAATCCTATCTTTTATCTTGATTTGTTGCTGCCAAACCATTTTGCGACATTGTAAATATTAATTGCTTTCTTTTATTTTTAGTTTTTTTTAGATTTTTTATTCTGAATTTATTTTCGCTCAAATATAATTAGCTAGCTCAATTTCGGTACTTAGTTGGAGTGAAAATTACGTGCATTCCCTGTGGGATCGATACTTGTGCTTACGCACTATATTACTTGATACGGCAGGGTACTCTTGCCCTAGTTGTTGCAATTTAATTTGCAGCACATCATCCATGAAGGAGGAGATCAGTCACATGCGTGAAATTCACAATAATCAGCTGACCGATCTTTACAAAAATAACTCTGATCTTCGTGAAAGTAACTCTGACCTTCCTGAACTGAACGCTGTATTAAAACAGCAGAACAATGATCTCTCCAAAGCATTGAAAGATGCAAAGGCTGAAATTGCCAAACTCAAAGCAACTGCTCCAGGACAAGCATTGCTGTGATTGGTATAACTACTTCTGTCCTACATTTTGAAAAATTTCTTTACAAAAAAAAAAAAAAAAAAAAACATTGAAATTGAACTTCTTGTTTAATGAACAATGACTGTCATTAATCTGCCATGCTTTATTAATCTATCATGCTCTATATTTAATCATCCTTATCTCTTTAAATTTGCATGAAATTTTAAACCACTGGTTTAAAGACCTATCCCACAAATTACTCTATCCATTAGTCTTTAAACACAGTCACATTACAAGAGTTCCTATATTGTACCTTCTCATCTGTAAACTCTATGTAATTTGTGAATACACTGACCCCTATGTAAGTCTATCTAGGACATGCTCACTTAATATAATAATCTTCAGCATGTTATTACTAGAATCAGACATGGTCAGCTTCTATTATATTCATAAGGTCATGGACTCAAGCAAATAGGAGGAGATTGTTGTTATTCATACAGATTTGTTTGTATCCATAACCTAAGTCTAAGTCAAGGTGACTAATGGGCCTGCGTGTCTGTTAGTGTGGCAACTTGTACTTAGACCTAGCTAGAATAGCTGAGGGGTGCTTATTATAATTAGCCTAGCCGTTAGAAGATTGCCTGCAGTATATCAGTCGTGTTCATATCAGCAGTATCAGCCAAAGCCTACATCAGCAGATCCATCGAGATATCGGACAAGTTTGCTTCAGCCAAGTTGAAGATTCCAAGAACAACCGATATCAAATTACCTGAGACATGCCTCAAGACATCAATAAAGTCTCTTCATTAAATGCGACAACGTTAACCTGCGAAACGCATTTAATGATCCTTTCTATTTTTAGGCATTCGTCTCAGAAAAGGACATTCTGCCTACAACCACGGTCTACCCATTTTTGGCAAATTGACAAGATACGGTATGAATCATGCTGAACAACCTATCAGATCTCAACAGCAACATTAGGGCATTTAATGCTCTTAAATTCAAAATTATCCAGCTGAAGAAGATCTCCAACGGCTACAATGCTTCCTCTGAATATATATAAAGAAGACTCCATTGAAGCATTAAAAAAAAGAGATAGAGACACACAAGAGAATACTACACGAAGCTAACACGCTGAAATTTTCATCTTCTTCATGCTAGTGCATTAAAAGCTAAAAAGCCTCATCTGTAAAACATTCTTTGAAGAGCTTCAATCTGTGACGATTAGTCTATAAAGCTCTTCATTGATTGCTACCCCTTAGCATTCATAGCTCACGAGAATTATATCTCTATAGATATTAATTCTCCTGCAAACACTTGGTCAACTATTTTTGTACACAATCCATTAGTGATTTTTCTTGTAAAGATTCTAGTGGAAAAATTAGTACACGCTTTTCAAATCCAAAGTTGACCACTTTGGTTGTGGACGTAGCACTTATTTATAAGTGTGAACCATATTAAATTCCCTGTCCATTTCTGGTTGATTGTGAATTGCTACTCTTTATTAATTTCCAAACTTCCAACAATTTGATAACTGCTGATCTTGTCCTATCAAGATCAGTCATCCTTAACTTGTCCTATAGTTCTTCAAAATTTCGCTGCAAAATACTTTTTAACTCAAGTGAAGAAATTCTTAAAAACAGTTTTTAAAATTAGGACATAGGCTATTCAAGCCCCCCTTCTAGCCTATTTTGAGCGCCTTAAGACCTAACAAAAGCACCCACTTTCGTCATGCCCTTCACGATTACAATGATGAAAAAACTTTGCCGAGTTGTCGATTTTTCCCTTCCCTCTCAAATCTAGTTGCACCTTAAAAGCTACAAAATCATCACGATCATCCTTTGGTCTAAGGGACCCTCCGCTACGTAAACGCTCGTCTTGTATTACTCTTTGGTATGCACAATTCACTGAAGGAAGGGGGTCTTGTGAAAGCAAATTAGATCTCACCACCGCATATGCACTATTGAGCCCCATAAGAAAACGATGCAATCGATCGGCCTCTTGAATTCTTGCGAACTTTGCACCAAGATCACATGCACATCCACCGCATTCACAGCCTGGAAGTAATTCATAATTCGCGAGTTCATCCCACAATTGCTTGAGCCGACCGTAATAAGAAACCACAGGCTCAGTCTTCGTTTGTTTGCAATCTGCAAGAGATGTTTTGAGTTGTTGAATCTTGGGTCCATTCACAACACAAAATCGTTCCTTCAAGTCCTTCCACAACAAGTTGGCATCTTCGTAGTACGAGATAGTAGAACGGAGATTTGGTTCTATTGTGTTCATAATCCATGAAATAATCATGGAGTGAATTATTTGCCAATCTTCGAGTCTTTCTTTCTCGTTCGGTTTGGTAATACTCCCATCAACAAAGCCGGATTTCCTCCTAGCTCTCAACGACAAATGAATGGATTTCGCCCATTCGTCGTAGTTCTCACCACGCAATTGAATACGCGTGAATGTCAATTCTGACCCATTACCCAAAAACCCACCCAACCCAACCCAACCCATTAACAAGATAAGTAATATTGGGTTACCCATTACAACCCAACAAAATTCACGGGTTAAAACGGGTTAAACCCGTAAACCCGATTAAACCCATTACTGCTGAACCCTAACCTAACGCCGCACTCTTACACGCTCTCTCTCTCTTCACTCAGTCTCTCTCTCCCTCTCTCTCTCTCTCTCCAACAACGCACCCCCCCCCAAGCGCTCCCCTTCCCCACTCCGGCATCCTTCACCTTCATCATCTCCGGCCACTACCTTCTCTGTTCGCCTCCTCTGCCGAACATGCCGCGACCCCTATGCTTCCATCATTTGTGGACCCAATTCTGAGGTAAGCAAGTTTCTTTTTCAACAACGAACTTGTAATGGTTCTCTCATTGTCACTTTGCGATCTAATTTCGCTATTTTACATTCTCTGTGATCTAATTTTGTGTTGCATGATATGGGTTTAGTGGAAATTTTGGAATTTGAATTTGATTTGGGTTTAGGGGCTTGTATTCAAACTTAATTTATATTTGAGATTGTTTCATCAGTTGTATCTGAGATTAGCTTGTGGGTATTATTTTGAATTTATCTTATTCTGGATGAAGAAACGTATTAAAACAATTTATGAAGAAATGTAAAAGATTTTTTGAGAAATATTTGCAGTTTTTGGATGCTAAACATCGATAAATTTAGCTTAACAATGATGCCTTTGATTTCTTACTTCGATTTTCTTGTTAGTTTCCTTCCCTTGCACTTTCTTAGAACCAAACTGGAAAGTTGCCAATGCTCTGAAAAGAGTTTCAAGAACAATGGAATTTAGTTGTTGATAAAAAAATGTTTTAATGGTATTTTTTTTGTCAGCAGCATCTTATGCCCTGCTTTTGCTGGAGTTGCTTTTGTTTTGTAACTTTTGTTGATGAGTGGGACACAGGTTTGGAGGGTTGAAAGGAGTTGGGTTTGAATTATGAATTAGCCTTAATGCAAGGTGCACTTTGTAATTGGCTTGGCTGGGAAGGGACTCTATCCGATGGGGATGACATTAATTTTTTTGAGTATTACTGATTGTATCCCAAAAGTAATGGTATTAGAACCTTAACAAGTCAACATTGGGCTTTCTTTCTGTATATGCAAATGGATACATCTCACAGTGGGACTAGTTCACATCACAGGTGGAACCCATTGCATCAATGATCCCATATATGGTTGCAAGGTTTGTTTATGATAGTAAAGTTTAGATATCTATTAATCTGCATTTATGGCATTACATGAAAATTGTTTCTACTTCCTGCAGTGGTAATCATGAACGTGATTGGCCTGGGACTGGATCCTTCTATGACACTAAAGATTCAGGTGGGGAATGTGAACCCATTTGTAGGCACCATTTCCTTTATTCTATTTATTAATCGAAAGATAATCTAAACGATCATTTGTATTCTGTTTACAGGTATTCAACGGATTATGGTATGTTTAAATTTTGCATAGCAGACACTGAGCATGACTGGAGGGAAGGTTCTGAAGAGTACAAGTTCATTGAGCAATGCTTTGCCTCAGCAGCAAAAACAACCCTGGTTGATATTTGCTGCTCATTGTGTTCTTGGATACTCTTTTGACAAATGGTATGGCCTGGAAGGCTCATTTGAAGAGCCAATGGGAAGGGAAAGCTTGCATAAGGTCCGGCAGAGATACAAGGTGGACATTGCAAAAGAGATATATTTATGATGTTTATACTCCAAAATGAACTGTTGTAATTTATTTAGTTAAACCTTTTCTAGCTATGCTTCCTCATTGATGATGGTTATACTCCAAATTTGTGAATTTTTAAAGGCACCATGTAAAGTAAAAATAAGTCTTTCTTGGCAAAGTGTAAGGCTGGACTGGGAAAAAAAAAATGGGTCAACCCGAAAATTACCCAGCCCGGCAATGACCTGACCCATCTGACCCAAATTTATTTCGAGTTGCACTGGGTTCTGACCCAAACTGACCCGTTATCCAGACCTAACCCGACCCGATGGACCCAATTGCCAGGCCTACGCATGATCAAATTCCCCGGGTTGTCCTGGGATCCGAGAAAGAATGGAGATGTATGTAACCTCTAACCTCGTTACCTCCAGTTTCTTGTGTTGGTCATCACTTCCTCCAGCCATGGGAATATGTCTAGTTGTTTTTCTCAGAGTTGCAAATTCCCTTGGATAATACCGTGGCTCTGATACCATATAAAGTTGGAATCGCTTTTTCTTTCTCTGTTTTGTTCTCATTCATCAACGCATGGGGGGAAAATATATATATCTCCTATACTATAAAAGTATGAGATGTTTCTTACAAATTAATATATAGACAAAAGTAACCTTCATGTACAACTATAGGATGGGTGTAGGCAGACCCAAATAAGTAAATTGATCTTCTTATATTAACTATAGCTTTAATTTTACAAAAGTAACCTAAAATGTGAGATGTTTCTTACAATTTAATATATAGACAAAAGTAACCTTCATGTACAACTATAGGATGGGTGTAGGCAGGCCCAAATAAGTAAATTCATCTTCTCATATTAACTATAGCTTTAATTTTACAAAAGTAACATTCATGTACAACTATAGAATTGGTGTAGGCAGGATCTTCTCTACCCTATATTAACTATGACTTTAATTTTACAAAAGTGACCTTCATGTACAACTATAGAATTGGTGTACGCAGACCCAAATAAGTAAATTGATCTTCTCTACCTTATATTAACAATAGCTTTAATTTACACATCTCCTATACAAATTCATAACGGCCAATTTCGGTTTTCGTTAAAGGCTTTGGCCATTTCCGCTCTTCTTTCAACTAATATCCTATCTTCGTATATTCTCTTTCGACTAATATCTTATCTTCATTTATTCAGAAAACTACACTTCGTTTATACTAAGTTGAGGGACTAAAACTTTATTAGAATCTTAAAAATAATATGGTTTTATTTTTTTAAATATATTTGGGCACACATTATTAGAAGTATATGAATATAATTAAATATAATAATAGATTTATTGGTGAGTATCGAGATATTTAGCAAATCAGCAACCTGTTTGGTAATTACCAGTAAATAAGCTAAGAGAAATATGTTTAAAAAATGTGCTATAATTTCAACGTGTTTGGCAATAATATGATTTTACTTTCTTAACTATGTTTGGGAACACATTATTAGAATTATATGAAAATAAGTATAATAATAGCTTTATTGGTGAATATCTAGATATTTAAGCAAATCAACGTGTTTGGTAATTACCAGTTGATGAATCCATACATTTTGTTGGAGAAAAAAGTTAAGATATACAGTTTACTCTTTTGAATAATATATAGACAAAAGTAACCTTCATATACAACTATAGGATTGGACTAGGCATGCCCAAATAAGTAAATTGATCTTCTCATATTAACTATAGGTTTAATTTTATAAAAGTAACCTTCATGTACAACTATAAAATTGGTGTAGGCAGACCCAAATAAATAAATTGATCTTCTCTACCCTATTAACTATAACTTTAATTTTACAAAAGTAACCTTCATGTACAACTATAGAATTGGTGTACGCAGACCCAAATAAGTAAATTGATCTTCTCTACCTTATATTAACTATAGCTTTAATTTACACATCTCCTATACAAATTCATAACTGCCGATTTCAATTTCTGCTTTGGTCATTTCTGCTCTTCTTTCGACTAATATCCTATCTTCGTATATTCTCTTTCGACTAATATCCTATCTTCGTTTATTCAGAAAGCTACACTTCGTTTATACTAAGTTGAGGGACTAAAACTTTATTAGAATCTTAAAAAGAATATGATTTTATTTTTTTAAATATGTTTGTACGCACACATTATTAGAAGTATATGAATATAATTAAATATAATAATAGATTTATTGGTGAGTATCGAGATATTTAGCAAATCAGCAACCTGTTTGGTAATTATCAGTAAACAAGCTAAGAGAAATGTGTTAAGAAAATGTGCTATAATTTTAACGTGTTTGATAATAATATGATTTTACTTTTTTTAAATATGTTTGAGAACACATTATTAAAATTTTATGAAAATAAGTATAATAATAGTTTTATTGGTGAATATCGAGATATTTAAGCAAATCAACGTGTTTGGTAATTACCAGTTGATGAATCCGTACGTTTGGTTGGAGAAGAAATCTAAGATATACAGTATACTCCTTTGAATTTTTGGACTTATATAAGGAGTCTTAAAAACTATCATATTGGTCCCTAAGTTATAGATCGTACTTACAAATCCCTATTTAATTAACTAACTAACTTTTGTTAGGAATTTCACTATCCGTTAAGTTCTAGAAATTTCAAATAAACGTTCCTACGTTCAAAAATGTATAGACAGTCTTCTGTTACGTGATAACATTAAAGTAATATATATGTTATCTTTGACAATTTTATTTCGTAATTTGGAAATAAAACCTTTTAAAAATAAATAAATAAATAATGTGTTATTAATATTTTTTCAAATTAACCATTTCTATGAATATCTACACACTCTTTGTTAGATTACAAAATAAATTATCCCAAAAGAAATAGCGCTAAAATTTAATGAGTAATGTCTTTTTACTTTGAATTCGTTCACTCTTATTAGTATTTCAATTGAAAACAAGTATTAAAAAAATTCACAATCAAATCATTTTTTCCACTTCCTAACACTTTGGGTCACACATTAAATTCTAAAACGTCATAAGTGAAATCTCCAACAACAATGAAAATATGCATTTTTCACTGCAAGTTGGTTTATTGAGTTGTAGACACCGTGCATGCAAACTCAAAATCTTTTAATGCATGAAAATTGCCTTAAACAATCATAAAAAAATGATAAGTTAAGAAGAACGTAGCAACAACTTTCTTCCCAATCTTTTTTGAAAAATGAAATAACTCTATAGTATTAATCATTTGCACAGTTATATCATTCAACCATAAAAATGCCAAAATATAATTTTCACCCTGATGTATCCACTAAATCTCACTAAACACCCTAAGCTATGTAGTGTCCAACTTTGATACACGGTGTTGCCATCGTACCAATTAGTCCTTTTGCCTAATGGGCATTAGAAATAGTAATATTTGACATGTGTAAGTCACATGAGGGCTATTTTAGTCACTCAGATCGGGGTACAAAGTGAAATTTGGGGCTAATTCACTTTGATTTATTTTAATATTTATATGATTATAAAATTATTTTTTATTTAATTACGAAAAAAAAATTTCTTCTCTCTTCATTTTTAGCTAAGTAACCACCTAATCCACCACCACTATCAAAACCACCACCACCAACCACAAATAACTGGGCTCCAAACCCTAAATCCATCTGAATATATATTTTAATCATTTTTATAATTGGGTTCCAAACCCCTAACCTTTTTGGTCTTCACTTGCTTACTCCTTTCCATAGGACCCGAGGTAGTTAGATGAGAGAATCACTCTATTCCCCTCCCATGGCTATTGACTTTCTTTTCTTCTACTGCAACTCTCATTTGATTAAAAGAGATTATCACCTACTGACTTCCTTTCAAGTAGTCTCATCCTAAAGTTAGATTCTCTCATTTCTTAGCGATCTGACATCGAAGGAGCAAAGTGACTAAGAAGAGAGAGACATTCGAAGAAAGAAGTGTGACTGAACAGAAGCTAAAGAGATTTTATTTCTTCATTTGAGCAAGACAATGTGAGCGCATTTCTTGGTGGTGGTGATGGATGTGGCGGCGATGGCCAAGATGATGGTGGCGGTGGTGGTGGTTAGGGGTAGTGGGCGCGGTGATTTTAGGGATGACAATGGTGGTTTAGGTAAAATACGGTATCGTTTGGTCTTAAAATCTTCATATAGGTTTGAATTTAAACCATCAAATTTTAATATTCAAACAATTAACTTTAGGTTTGTAAATAGTGAAAAGGTTGTGGTGGTGGTGAGTTTATAAATGATGAGTTTTGTGTATGAGTTAATTCGAAAGGAGTAAGGAATAAGAAAAAAATTTAATAAAATAAAATTGAAATTGATTTTTGGGTTGATGGTGAAATTTGATGTGATAGAGATGGTGATGCTGGTTGTAGTGGTGGTAATGGTAGTGGGTCTATGAACGATGAGGTTGATGTAAGAAAGTGAGGGATAACAAAAGAAAGTAAATAAAATATGAATTTTATTTTTGAGAGTATTGCATTTTTTTTAACTTTAAAAATAAATACGAGACAAATTTAATTAATTTTGGAGTACTGAAACGATGATTTAATATTTTTAATCAAAACTTATCTTAAATATAAAATGGATAACTAAATGATAAAATTATAATCAAATTTCACTTTGCACCCCGAGCAAAATGACCAAAGCAATCCTCATGTAACATACATATGTCATTTTCTCTTACTATTTTTAGAATAGGTCTCCTGAGAGACCGTTACGGATCCTAATTCGTAAGACGGAACCCCACTCTCTCACAGCTCAGCCCATCAACTCACAGTGAGTTGGGTCAAGGAGATTTATCTTACAAAAAATACCCGTAAGACGGGATTTTCTAAGTTTTTATCCTATTTTCAACACCCATGGACGGGAGGAGGCAAAGTTGGACAAATACAACATTTTGTATAAAAGTGAGACACTTTATATATTGTGATGCAAGGTGAGATTTAGTGGTGGTAATGGTGGTGGGTCTACGAACGGTGAGGTTGATGGAAGAAAGTAGGGATAAGAAATAAAATTAAATAAAATCTAAATTTTATTTTTGGGAGTATGTTGCATTTTTTTTAACTTTATAAATAAATATGGGACAAATTTTAATTATTTTTGGATTATTGAATGGTTATTTATTACTTTTAATTAAAAACTTATCTTAAATATAAAATGGTTAACGAAATTATAAAATTATAACCAAATCTCACTTTGCACCCCAAGCAAAATAACAAAATCACTCCTCATGGGACATGAACATGATATTTTCCATTACTATATTTAAAGTAGGTCTCTTGTGAGACCGTCGTACAAATCCTAATTCGTAAGACAAAGTCCTACTCTCTCACAACTCAACTAATCAATACACAGTATATCGGGTCAGGGAGATCCGTCTTATAGAAAATACCCGTAAGACGAATTTTTTTTAATTTTTACCCTATTTTTAACACCCATGGACAGGAGGGGGCAAAGTGGGGCAAATAACAAATTGTATATAAAAGTGAGACACTTTGTAGGTTGAGATGTAATGTGAGATTTAGTGGATACTTCCGAGAGTTAATCGTATTTTGGCCCCATAAAAATTAGGCCAAAAAAAAAAAATTCCCCAAAATATCCATCAAATCACCTTAGTTTCTTATAATTAAAACTAAGTCAAATGAAAATTGGCCCTCCAATGTAACTACCAAATCTCTCTTTCCACCCTAGATCAAAAAATGTGTCAAAATCATACATCATGTTACATTTTGTCCCATTGCCCCCGGGTGCAACAGACTTTACAAATTTGACATTAAGTTGACACGTAAGGGGGCATTTTGGTCATTTTAATACCCAATCTTATTGTACACCAGCAAATTCTGTCTTCTCTGCCGATAATTGTGTTCCTCCTCTTGGCTATCCTCGAACTAGGAAACAATCGGTGAGTTTTTCCTGATGTCTACCCAGTCAGTTAAGTCATTAGATTCATTCACATCTCTCCATAAAGATTGATTAGATCTCGTGAGAAGACCCAAGAAAGATTTTTTTAAAAATATTGCGAAACTGGGTGAATACAATCAAAAATTGAACCAATTGCCAATGGTCTCAAGTGCTTCGTCGACCATTTTGGACTCCGACATTAGGGCTTGTACAATTTTATTCACATTCAATTTGAATTCAAGATTTTCAAAGGTTTAGTGTTTGGATTGAGTTTCAAAAACTAATTATAATCATTTTTGGATCTCTAAATCACTCTGATGTCATAAATTTTGACGAAGCTGTTTCAGAGTTCGAAATCAACCAAGTTGAGGTAATGATGGTGGTGGTGATGAGATCAAGGTATAGTTGGGGGTTTCTCATCTAACTTAGATTTGCATCACTGGTTGGAAGGAAAGAGAAACTTTGGGGGTAGGGAGAGGGGGAGAGAGAGAGAGATAGATGGTATAATTTCATTGATCTTGATATCAGCGTTGAGTTTTCAGGTGACTTTGTTTTGTTGCCCAGGAAGAAGAAGAAAATTAGAACCAAACATGAGAAAAATTTAAAAAGAAATGATATAATAAAAGATGAAAAAGCAAAACAGAAAATTATTGGCACAAATTCTAATTTTAATTTTTTTTCCGTTTGAAATTAAAGAAATAAAGTTTTATTTAAAAAATAATGCACTTAATCCCACTTTTCACCCCCGATCCAAATGACCAAAATGCCCCTCAAGTGACTCTCAAGTGTCAACTTAACGTCAAATTTATAACATCTATCACATCTAGGGGGCAAAGTGGGACAAAATGTAACATGGTTGATGAATTTGACACAATTTTTTATCTGGGGTGCAAAGTGAGATTTGGAGGTTACATTAGGACTAATTTTCGTTTGGCCTTAAAACTAAAATGATCCACAAATTACAGTCCGGAATGTGGTAATTGAGAGGCACCCAAGTGGGAAAAAAAAAAAAGGCACCTAAGGCAAACGAAAGTTCATTTAGTTAATACCAATGGGAAATATAAATACACACACACACACACACACACACATATATATATATATATATAATTTCATTAATTCGCGTGAGTTATATACTTTAAAGTCTTATAATGGACAATTTTTATAAGCATATATAGTTTTTTTTCGTATATATAAACTTTATTGTACTGATTTTTCTTTTTATTTAGGATGGTTATTAACTGATTTTGATCATATAAAAAATAAGTAATATAGTTTTAATAAATATAAATAAATTAAATATTCATATGATACAAATATTTTTTTGGGGGACAAAAAACAAGCGAGCCAATGTATATTTGAAAAAAAAAAAACTAATTAAAAAAAAGAGATACAAAAATAACCAACAAAAAAGACAAAGGTTTAAGATAAGTTGTTATACAATGATAAAAAAAACATACATTCTAAATGATGAAAAACAAAGTAAAAAAAAGCTAAACACACAATAACACAATTTATAAGTCTAATTACTCCGTAAAGATGAAAACACAAAAATAACTCAACAATTAAATGTAAACAAAAATATGAAGCATCTAGCAAAATAATTTAAGAATTTTTAACAACACGTGCAATGCACGTGCACTTAACTAGTACATATAAAAGTCCTATTCCTTTTCTACTAAGGAATCCTCTTACCACATGGAATCCATGCACCGCATGGTTAAGGAATCTAAACATGACAATCTCCTAAGATTGAGGTATACTAACAATACAAACACAATGTTTTAAAAACTAAGGTCTTTTCTTATTAATGGTATGACATATCACTTCAATACGCAACTTTTTTTTTCATAACAAAATTTTGAAAAAAAGCTGAAAATTCTAGCATTTTAAAACAAAACTGCATTTTGAAAACACTGTTTTTTCTGCCGCAGCATTGAAACAACCAAACGAACTCTTAACAAGGTCCAATCATGAGAACTTCTCTTCTTATTCATACACTCTTGCATGTATTCATATATCTACATGCACATACGTAATGCAAGTAGATACTAGAAAAGGTGGCATGAGTCGATCTATTCTGGGATGTAATTCTCACCCAATCTCGCGTTAAATGAATCCTTAATTAAGGCAAAAATACCTTGAAATCTGGTTGGTTTCTAACCAGGAACCAGACAATCTGATGCCTTTGGATTAAATTCTGCAGCTTTATATTTAGACAGGCTTACACCCATCAGTTGTCACAAAACCTTACAACCAATAAAATGTTTCTTCTAAAATAGAGAAAACATCTATTGAGTTGAGGATGTATCGGTGACTAGGTCAGTGATACTGGTAAGTTGCACATCTCGCACGTTTGATGCCCTCGCAGTCAACTGTGACAGTGTCTTAGTTTCTATCCTACCAAGATAATCCAGAAAACTGTTGTTGGAGAGAGAGAGAGAGAGAGAGAGAGAGAGAGAGAATGCAAATATTCGTCCAATTCAAGGGTAAAAGCTAATGTTCATTAATTCATTAGTCTCATATACATGTATATGTCCAAACAAAACTATCCCAATTTAAAAACATAGACAATTTATATGCAATTTATACAAACCAAAAACCAGCAGATAGCATTTCTTACCCTTCTATCAGATAAAGATGTTCAGATCAGTTTCTAAGAGAAGTCTACTGAAATCTAACGACAATGCAGGATATGTCATCCCTGCTTTTCCTAGAAAGAGCCTCATCTGTCAAATGCTTTGCAGCTGAATGGGGGTCCTTCATGTTCTTGACAGAGTCCACTGCTTCTTGGTTGGACATCACCTGCCCAAAAATTGAAAACTTAAGCCACCATTTATAAGTAGAAAGAAATTAACGACAAAAAACAATGATGACATGAAATTCCATACATGAACACGCCAATGGCAATGCTATTATCACACCGCTTTTCAACCGGGGTACTCCATAGGATGCTTTCATTTGTACCTTATGAATCATATAATGTACTATGGAGTGCCTTGGTTCAAAAGTGACATACTCATAGCATTACCTGGATACCACTACTAATACCTTCACACGTAGACCACTTAGCCTTACTGCACGGTGAAGGCAAAAGGCCAAAAGAGCAGCAAGTTTAAGAAGATGACCTACCTTCCATAATCCATCACTAGCCAAAATTGCAAACTCTGCATCATCGTCAATTATCTCCACGGAAATATCAGGTTCTGAACTAAGATGTCTCTTCAAGCTCTTGTCACCAAATGCCCTTGCAACTGCTAGCTGCCCATCAACTCGTGGGACATCACCTGTGTGCATCAAAAATAATGAGCTTCTTCAGAAGATTTCTCACCTACCTTGCCTTAAACTCAGAAGCATAACCATATCCCTCTTTCATTACAATAGAAATTCGCTAATCCAAAAAAGTCAATAAACAATCAGTCGCACCTGTCGTTCAGAAAAATAAACTGTATATGCTATGCACAACATATTAAGAAAAGATACTCTCATCCATAATAAAAGAAGAGAAATATTATTATCAATATCAATTTTATTTGGAGAAATGGAAAAAAGTTCCTAGTTCAATGTTGATTGTGAAATTGTTCCAATATACTGTTATTATATATATAGAATGGGGTAATACGTTGTTATACATTGATCACATATAGGCTGAAAGTTCAAGTGGCCCCAAATATAAAACTGTTGGGAAGAAATGATTATTAGGAATGCAAACATTCTCTATAAACTGCGACAAATATCCAAGTGGAGACTTGTACGAAGATCTGCAATTAGCGCCCTATATTAAGTCCAGCTTTTTGACTTTCTAATTCTGTTACTACATTTCACCCATTATCAACATTTTGCATCCTATAGAAAGTACTGGGTACAAGATATTGGTGAAAAATGAAAATTTGAAATTGAATCTCTATCTCATGTGGGTATGCAAAAACTTTTGGCCAGTAAATTAAGTTTAAGATATACTATGCATTAAAGAATGAAGTATAGAAACTAATGTGCAGGTCTGGCACTAGTTTGATATCAAATACTTTTACCTGGAAGGTTTGATACAAAGCCACCCTTGCTTTCAATAATCTTTTTTTCTTTGTTTGGCTCATGATCAACTGATAGCTGTTTGGCCACACCTTTCTTGCATATAACAGCCCGAGAATCTCCCACATTTGCAACTACAAGCTTCTGGCCATTAACTAGTATTGCCGTAACTGCAGTTGACCCTCCTTTCCCCAAAGAAACTGATCTCTCCAGTATATCCTTATCTGTAGTGTGATAAGCTCTCCTTATGGCACTCATTGGGTCGGTCCAAAAGTCATTCTGTTCACATGCATTTTGTATTATAGTTGACTCAAAATTGTTTTGGAGACTAGGCGTGAGAAAATATGTATACCAGCACATATCACACTAATTTTTGAACCAATCATACAATCAATCGGAAGTTTTAATCACTTATACTTTTACGTACACTTGAAAAAAATTGAGCCACACAAAGATAAAGAGGGAGGGGGCGGAAGGAGAGAAGAGAGGCGGAGGAAGATACAAATCCGCTGTGATGAGAAGATAGAAATACCTCTTTCAGAATATTGTTGAATAAGTTTGATTGCAAGTAGTTTGCAACATCATGGCCCATGTGGCCATCAAAAATTGCAAATAAACCCAAAACATTGTCGTCTACTTGCTTGAATTCGGAAACTAAGCAATCTTCCATGGCATGATTTGATTTTCCTTTCACAAGATGAAAGCCGGGAGTGATACGCTTTGACATTCTGTTCTTAGCTCTTTCTGAGCATGGACTATCTACTGCAGATGAACTAAAGCAAGCTTTTTCCTGAAAGAAAAAAATAATAAAAATATACAAATGACCATAAAACACAGCGTCCAGTTGTTATCCCACAAATGATTCATAGGAGATAGCCAAACGGATATATTTTGGTCCAAATTTAGAGAAATTTAGACAGATAAAAAAAATGGAACAATGGATGCATTCATTATGATTCACAGCAAGGCAGAGAAGTCATTATCAGGAACAAGGTAATACACATTTGCAAAACGCATGCCCTCGACAATAAAAATTGAATAAGAAATCAATAAAGGTGCTTGTCAAGTCCAACAATGGAAACATCCACATGAACTCTGCGCGGTTGTGATGTGATCGGAAAGCATTTCACTCCACAAGGTGACAGGGGTATGACACAAATCTGTAGAATGGGTATCTGTATGACTGTATCATGTTTATGACTTTGTTACTATGAAATCATGAGCCACATGCCAGAACAAATAGTACTAAGAATGTGTTAAGAGGAAACATATTACGAAAAAAATTACAGTTATTCTATCAGTAACCTCACTGATATATCTGCTAAAAGACTGGAAAAAGATGCCAGGCCTTTGGTGCTTGTTTGGAATGCAGAAACCATGGTTCCTTTCCATGCTATCTGGACTATCATGGAATGAAATTTGTACTAAATTGGCATGGGAACCGACTGACCACAAACGAGCAAAAAAATTCCCATGAATATAAAATGAAAAGGGAAAATAATAGCTGTGCCTAGTAAGCTACAACATCTCCAAGAGTAATGTAAAGACAAGATATAGAGATACATATACTAATATTATGAACTACCATCCAATAATTGACATTACAAAATACAGGGACTATTGTAATCAATAGTTAATTTTTTATTTTTTTTTTGAACGGTCAAATATTGTTTCTATTGAAAATGAAAGATTAGACCCGAAAAGAAAAGACACCTGCAACAAAGAAAATGGAACTCCCATAGGGAAGCAAGAAGCTTCCCAAGAGACTAACCCCCAAAGACTCCCAGCTAACCTACAAAAAAGATCCAGCTGCTCAACAGACTCAACCTAATTAACAGATACATATAACAAAACAAGTGGACACTACATTGCAACGCCTATCAAGCAGCAGATAGCAAAACACAACGGCTCAAACAATAGAATACCCAATACAAACAAAAACAACCATCATCACATCACAGATAAAACTCCCTTACTCCTCCAGGATTAGCCCAAAACAAAGCTGCAGAAGAGATACATGCAGTTTGACAGCCACAACTCTCCACAGAAAGACCAATACAATCCCTATCAAATTCACAAACACTTGCACGAATCCCTTCCCTCAAAAAATTATAACACTAAAATATCACCACGGCAACATTACAAGAGTCTTGGCATACGAAGCCAGCACTAAACCAAACATTACAGAACCCTGTCTCATCCACCACCTCTCCGCGGCCATACACCCACCACATGCCACGCACAACAAGCCCCCACGTCCTTTAAAAACTGAGAAAGAGAGATTCATTACTAACCTTAGGCTTCTGTTTCATTATTTGAGTACGATTCTCCTTTACCAAATTGACTATAAATTCTTCCCGTTCTATCTTTAAGTGATGATCGACTGCCTTTCCAAGCAATTTTCCCATTTTCATAGCTTCCTCAGCTTCCTATCCTCCAACTTCTAATTATACCTATTGAAATCACCTATTTATAGTGATTCCAATTGTTGGATTGCCTCTTCCTTCTGCCTTTTTTAAGAAAATTTCCTCGCTGGGAAATCTTCTTTCAAAGTCTAGATATCATTCCACTTTCCCTCAATAATTCTTCTCTTATCTTCCGTAAAAGTTTTCTGCCTTCTCATTGTCTTGATTCTGCTCCTCTAACCTTTCCTTCCTGGCTTCCCTCTACAGCATGGGGAAGCAGTTTGCATTCACTTTGTTTTCTGAACCGCAGGCCCGGTTTTGGGCATGTTCTAAGTGGTCCACTAAACAGGGCCCCAAAATTTGAAGGGCCCAATTCTTATATATATGTATTATATATAGGCTATTTATTTACTTTTTTCTGAATTAGACAAACATTGGTTCACTTGGTAGAGTGGTGGCTTATTGTGGGTAAGTACTTTTAGCCATCCTTAGGTTGTTGCTTCGAATCTTGCACGCAGACCTTTGTTATTAAATAATACAATTTTTTTTTAAAGATTTGTACTATAATTATTAAAAACCTCTTTTGTTTGCCATGAATGTACGAAGATCAATTCCTAGCATTTCCATAAAAACATTTATTTGTCATTTTCGCTCAAAACATCAACTATTACCTGATCAAATGAAGACTCATATATATATATATATATATATATATATATATTCCTCTTAAATTTGTGTCCCCCAAATTTAAGGGGGGCCAATTTCATAGAAATTTGTAGCCTAGCTTTATTTATTTTTTTCTGAAAAAAAATTGATTATGAAAACCTAATTAAAGATTTTGCTTCAAGAAATTTAGAACGATGATACTTTTCAAAGAAAAGTTCGATACTAGTTTAGAGTTTTAGGGATTTTGGTACTTCATTTCTAGGAAAATAATTTAAATATGACAATATTATAAAATGTGTAACCTATATTTAATTTTTGGTACTTGTCTTTTATCAATTTTAGGGTCTAATTTTAAATCTAGCACAGGGCCTCCAAAATGTCGAGACGTGCTCAACCGTAATCCCCGCATATGCGCATAAGTCCCTAATCAATTGACATACTAGTGAATACATTATCTCTCTGGATCTCTTGCCTACAGCATCCTGCAATCCTTTGGTAAACTTACCAAAGTAAGATAGACTGATAACCCGAGTGAATATCACATCAACCGTTCCCAAGTCAAAAATTGCAATATTATTTTATTTTATGTTGTAAGGATTCGGATATCCTAAACCTATATTTACACACGCACACACACACAAGGCCTGTGCTGATATAAATAAAACCAAATCACCATCTTCACCCTTAACATATTCTAAAATCCCAATACTTTAAGCACAGAGGGTTTTCAAGAGTTCTTATGGAGCTGCAAGTCACCAGAGAAAGGTCCAAATGTATCCATGGGAGGCAGTTATCTCAAACAAATGCCCAGGGAAGCAAAAGAATCAGAAGCCTGCCTCCCAGCCCCATTGTCCAGCCAAGCTCACATCTTTGACCAACTCTAGAGGACAAAAATGAATGATTGCAACATCACCATCAACACCAGTTGGACATTTTGAAATCACATTTTTTTCTGGAAATGGATGGAGCTTAGAAAGTTTATATGAAGATCACAAGCAGGCCGAAAAAAGTCAATGTTTCTGGGAAAAGCCTTTGTCGGAAAGAAAACCCTTTGGAGACAAAAATCAAGTAGCAGTCGTTCTGCTCCATCCATCCAAGAATACCATAATATACTAAGCGTATCTTTGTCATTTACCTCTAAACAGGACTGAGATCATTTCATTCAGGAGAATTCAACTTCAGTAGATCTTTGTCGTACTGTATTTTTCTTTGTTCAAAGCAAGAAGGAGGCAAGGTCTTGAGTGAAATATCTCGCCTTGACTTATAAGAACTAAATGCCACCCAAACCTTTTGCTACTGCATTAGAAAATGGACGTGCATAAAGGACTAACATAGAGATAAACTAACCAAATGAATTCACATCCTGAATTCAACTTCAGTTCTCTATAGATTTCATCCTCAGGTCAACATCATCACGAAATTGGTTCTCTGGCACTACAAGGAGTATATATGCTCCATGCTTTACTTGCAATTTTGACTTGAAGTTAGGTTTTCAGGTTTTCATTACCTGGATAGAGCCCTACAAGTTTTTCCAGGTAGGAATTTGAAACACAAAGATTTCAAAAGTACTTCTCCTGAAGGGATTGCTCACATCTTGCATCTCCAACTCTCATTCTTTATGAATCCACACAAAAGCAAAAAATAATTCCAACTGTAGTCAATCCCCGCTTTGTAATTGCTTTGATATGCGGTACTAAATGTATCAAGTCAAACCAGTTCATAGACACATTAGACAACTAAATGTTCATTTATCAACACCTTTTTAGCATCATATCATATTTCAAACAGGCAACGACGAGTTCTTTCCCGATCAAATAGATACATCCTTGTAGATTCCACGTAAACAAACTCCATCGTTCAAAAAGGGCATAAATCTTATCACCATCTATGTTTGAATATAATCTGTTACGTAGCAACAATTGATGAAGAAAATTAGACAGACACGGCCTATTCAGCGTCACAAATTGGAATGCGACAAGGTCTAATCTTCAATCAGTAAACCCAAATTGTACATAAATCTTTAAACTTCCATAACTTGGGTAAAGTTGAGCCCGACATACCCCCCACCCCCACCCAACCCCACCTACACGCACACACACAAATAATACAAAATAAATAAATAAAACCCCTCAAATCTAGAATTTATCCTCTTTTGCTCATTTCTCTAAAACTATCACAATACATATCAGATTAAGTCTCTCCTCTGTCAATTCTCGCTCTGTATCTTTATACATGTATGTAATATGTGTTAAAAGCATCATGAAGCAATTAAGCAAACGAAATTTTCAAAAAATTCAGATCATAAGGAAAAGAGTCCAGGATAATATTATAAAATTGGCTAATTATTTTGGGTTATAAAACCACTCCTAGCACAAAAGAACAAGAACCAAAAACAAAATGATTACAAGTGGAAAAGAAGAGAGAGAGAGAGAGAGAGAGAGAGAGAGAGTAACCTTCATCTTAAGAAGAATTTCTCTGCCTCCAGTCATGGCTTTTTCTTTGTTACCCTGCTAACTTTTCTTCAGATATAGAAGTAGGGAGACAGGAGAGAGAGAGAGAGATGAAACAAAGTTGACTGACTTTTATACATATATATATATATACATATAATAGAGGTGGATGAGAAAAGTATCAATGTTACTTTGAAAATAATCCTCGATAATTGTTACCATTATTATTATTATTATCATTTGAATCAAAAATTAAATGTTAAAATTTAATTAAAAGTTAGAAAATATAATTAATGGTTAATTAGTTGAGCCATTTAACAAATTTAATTTTTAATTTTTAATGTAATAAATAATAATAATAGAATGGGATTTGTTAAAAAAAGTGTGACCTTGACACAAGGTTAATGTTTCTCAATTAATAAATTTATTGCTTCCTCAATTCTAAAATAAATGTCTATTTTCTACCTTTCAAGAAAATAAAAAATAAAAATTGACTTACAAGTGTATATTAGGACACAATCATTGGCAATAGTAAATTTTCTATCTTTATTATAATATAGATTTTGTGACACAATTTTTAAGAGTAATATTGATTAGTTAATACACGTGAATCCTACCACTTAAAAATATTTTGACTAACTAAAATAAATTTTAAGATACATTTAATGCACACTTTTGATACACAAAATTAAGAACGGAATCTTAATACACTGAAGATAATTTTCAATAACTTCAATTTTACGTTATATCATATTTATATATATATATATATATATATATATATGTATGTATATATATATATATAATGGTTACTCATGGCTAAGATATACTCCCTCCATTTCAGTTAAAGAGTGTACTATTTTATTTTAAAATATTTTGTTTAAAGAGTCCATTTTAAAAAATTATGATATAATCTTTATTAATCTTTCAATTTTACCATCTACATATGATATAAACATCTTAACAATGCTCAAACATTTATGTAATTAACCAATGCTACTACTAGTTATTTATCTCTTAATTATTAGATTTTTCAAACGTGGATTCTTTGGGTGGAACGGAAGGATTAATGGTTAGTTGAAAAATGAAATTAATGCAAGTAGGTGCGTCATTTAATTTAATTAATTATAATTTTTTATTTTTAATTGAATAATTAATATAAGAGTAATTATTGATAATTAGAGAGATACAATAACTATTAAATACTTCTAATATATATATATATATATATATATATGGGGAGTCTTTAATGGTTACTTTTTTATTTAACCATCAATGGTTACTCTCATTATCAACCATTGGATCAAAAATTAAAGGTTGAGATTTAATGGTTAGTTGGAAAATGTAATTAATGCAAGCAGATGGGTCATTTAATGCATTAAATCTCAACCTTTATTTTTTATTTAATATATATATATATATATATATATATATATATATATATATATATATAGAGAGAGAGAGAGAGAGGGGGGAAGGGCAGTTGGGGTGGTTGTTGATTGTGAATGGGTAGAGGAGAAGACTTTTGACTTGGGAGACATGAGACGTTTGCTGCTGCGGTGGGTGACTTTAAATTAAAACGTCTGAAGCCGCGTTTTTCTTTCTTGTTTCCTTGTCTTTTTCCTTTTTCGTTTTTCCTTGTGAGCAAATTAGAGCAAGTCTTTTCCCCCAAACTATCTTGGGTTTTCAAATCGCCGCCTAAACTTTTTCATCTGACAGCAAACCCAAGTATAAACTAATGAAACTTGACACTTCACCTCAGATCTGTCTAGTTCCTTCCATAATATAATAGGAACAAGAACCTGAAATGCAGATGCTTCTATAAAAATAAATAATGTCTAAACTACCCTTTGTAATTAGCCTCAAGCTAGGCTTGTCGGTAAATCTAATTTTGATCTGAATTTGAGTCAAAATTTTGGATACGGATCGACTCAACTAATCTTGTTATCCAAATTTGATCCTAACCAGATAAATTATTAACTTAGTGGTATAGTTCTATCAGATTAGTTAAGAATCAAAGCTGAAAATCTCTTGTTTATAATATATCTTCAAGAGATACTATTCTATAAGTTTCAAGGTAGATTTGCTCTAGTATTACTTTTTTAATCTCATAAGTCTAATCAATAATATAATTTCATCAAATTCATCCTTTAAAAACTACTACTATGATAAACGTCGCAAATACACAATTTTTATATATATTTATTTATTTATTTTCTTGGATTAGATCAGATATTCAATCAGATATTTGGATTGGTAACAGATTCAAATATGAATTAATTAATATTAGATCCGTCGAGTTAACTATTTGAATTGGACTGACAATATAAATTTTTGAATCAGATTTAGATAAATCCATTATCTGTTACAACTCGACAAGTGGCCAACTCGACAAGTGGCCAACTCAAAAGACACACCTCCCTCCCTTTACTTTAAAAAGTATATATTCTAGTAATTCTATTTGCAACTTAAAAGTATATATTCTGGATGCAGTGTCATGGTATCAAACTCAATCATTGAACATAAACTTAGAAATTTTTTAATTCTTTTTTATTTATTATTTTTTTAATTATTATTTTAGCAAAAGAGGGACAATACCCTCAAAGAATTACTAATGACTAAAACTACAAGAAGTGGGGGCATTAAACCTCACCACTTAAAGTATCAATTGGCTAAGAGGTACGGGGAATATGAAACCTTACCTTTGAGATAACCAAATACTTCAGATTCAAACCCTAAACAAGACACATGTTTGAGCTTTCCCTAAATTTGGCAACCCATCTCCTTCACTACTCAACAATCATGAATAAAATAGTAAGTGTATTTTTCTTTCATTTGATTCCATTAAGGGTGTTTAATCACTTTTTTTTTTGGGGTAAATAGTTCAAGGAGGTTTGAAGTTGGACACGTACAAAGGAGTAAGGGGCAATCTGAAAATTTGGATTACTTTGAGGACGTTTTCAATCATTTTTCTCTTATTCTGACAACGACCACCGACCTTGTTTTTATCCTTTGCCATAGAGCGTCCACAGTGGAGGAGTCTCAGCACTCCCTAAAAACCACTTTTAAAGATTTTTAGACATTTTTATCCTCCCTTGATTCTATAGTGTTCCTCTAGTCCACCCTCTATCTCTAAAATCAACTAAATTACCCTCTAAATATAGGGGGAGTTTTAACATGAATAGTGACTCAAATCCTCTACATTTTCTTCACTTTATTTGAGCACAATATACTTTTGTTTAATATTTTGGAATGGAAATTATTAACATATACTCTCTCTATCATTAAATTATTATCTTATTTTTTTTATCCGTTCCAAAATAATTGTCTTATTTTTTTTATCCGTCCTTAAATAATTGTCTTGTTTGAAATTTTCATAATTTAGGAGATCATTTTTACTATTTTACCCTTACTTTTCTCTCAACTTTAATTATGTGCCATATACACATGGGTATTAAAAGAAACTATACATTATACCAATATTAATAATTAAGTCAGTTATTTTTTGTTAATCCGTGTACCGAGTCAAATAAGACAATAATTTAGAGACGGAGAGAGTACAATATATTTTTTATAGTATATAAAATTTAAAATTTAAAATATTTTATTTTAATTGTGGTAGAAAAATACAAATAAAAGAGAAAAAATATAATGGTTTGTTAGTTGAGATGAGAGATATTTAATTTTTAGAGGGTTGTATAGAGAGTGCTTGTTGGAGTGGATTTATTTTTAGAGTGTTAAAAAAATGAAACTTGAACGGAAAATGAGGTGTTTAGAGTGTGATATAGAGATATATTGGAGGTTATTGCTATGGACGCCCTTATGCTTGCCTTGAAATTACCACATTTTGGCTGTTATAGACTTACAGTTGGTGATTCAAAATTTTGGCGGGTAAACAAAAGTCAGTTAGGGTGTGATGGTTTATATTTTAGTTTAGTGGCTTAGTTTGACTTAGATATGTGAGGTTTGTAGAACGAAGCTTCACTCTTTTATCAAGGAAATTCGTTTTATATGAAATATTTATAAGACAATTTTTTTTTAATTTTTGCCGCTTAGTTTTGGGTTATGAGTTTTTTCTTTTCTAATGATCAAATAAAAAGTAACAAAAACTTGTGAAATTAAAGAAAGAAAGTCCAAAATCATAAACGAAGCTACTAAATTGCGAGGGAAAACATGTCCTAAGTCTCCTGTTCCCTAAAAAGTTTTTTTTTTATTAATTTTACATGAATTTTTAAGAAACTATTTAATTTCAAATATTTTTTCTTGAAAATCCTCAAGATATCATGTACTGGTAGCAATTAAAGGGACATTGTCCTTCCTGTTTCACAATTACAAACAGATTTTAGACAATTAGTTTTAAAACATTTTAAAAAGAGAATATGTTAGGACATTTCAAAATGTAATAAGTGATATACTTATTTTGGTGGGAGGGAGTAAGAATATTGTAACCCAAAAAAAAAAAACCCCTTCTTGGGGCCCTAAGTGGTTATTGAAAAGAGATGGAAAGGCCTAAAGTCTGAAATTTTCATATTTAATGACCAGAATACATGAAAATTATACTCTCTTCGTTTCAGACAAAGAATTTACTTTCTTTTTTTAAAAGTCAACATATGACTAAATCAAATCAAAATTTACCTACTTTATTTATGTTTTAGGAAATAAAATTTCATTAATTAAGAACTACATTAACAATACTATAGATTACAACTTTCATAATTTTGTAAAAATAAATAAATTTATGTAAATTATCGGTCAAACTTTAACTAAGTTAATTAAAAAAAAGTCAAAAATAGACTCTTTGCCTGAAACGGTGAGAGTATTAATTATCTTAAGTATTAACTGTTTGTCATAATAGCAAAAAAATATCGTTATACTATGTTATCGCTTTTTTTTTCGTCCTTGCACAATTTTTATTGCCTTCAGACTTCTTTTGCCACTTCTTTCATTAAATGATCATTATCCTTATCACGGGCCCTTCACATGGCACAATTTTAGGGGTATTTTGGTCCATACATTCTTTTTTATTTAGTTGATCAAAGGATTAATATATAATTTGGTCCCTGAACTTTCCATTTCCTGATGATTTGGTCCTCAATTGACAAAATTTCTTACTGTGGTCCTTGAACTCAACATTTGAAGTCTATATAGTCCCTACAGCTGTTATCTTAAACAGCAACGTTAGTTTTTAAAAAGTCAATTTTACCCTCACTTGTGGCTGACTGGGATGTCTAGGTGGATTTGTTTCATCTGGCGAAAATAGATCAATATTTAAATGATTTTGTGATACCAGCAACAAAGGTAAAATCGCGCAATTTACCCTTTTCTCCTTCTTCACTCACCTCCTTATCCTTCACTTTTTCCTACTTTTCTTCTTTCTCAATTTTGGCATCGTTTAACCTCCATTTTTTCCGGTACACCCACATTGAAACAAACACCACCCCCAATCACCACAGAAACGCCCAAAATCAAAGGAACCAAAACCAAACCATTTATCACCTTCTCCTTCTCTATAAACCCATTTGACAAATTTGGATCCAGTGCCTTTTCGAGTTGGACAAACTGCGGGTCGAGTTTTGTGGTTCCAGCTCTGCACACAACGTCAGTAAAGGCCGTGGGTCCCTGGTTCAACAAAGAACCCACCTGAGGTATTTTTCCAATGAGATTATTGTTCCGGAGATCCAAGCTGACGGTCACTAGAAAAATCCCATAAGACGCCGGGACGTCACCAAAAAAACGATTGGAAGACAAATTCAAAGTTCCGGCGAGGTGAGTGAGGTTATTCAGCGATTCCGGGAAGGAGCCATTTAAATAATTGCTCGAAAGATCCAAACTGGTGAGGGATTTGAGGGAAGTGATTTGGTGGAGTGAGTTTGATGGGTCAATGGTTATGGTGGATTTGAGAGCTAGTAAAGAAAGGCCATCGGAATCGAGGGAAGAAGACAAAGAAATTGAAGTTGGGAAGAGATAGAGGAACACAAAATCGATTGAATTCATGGTTTTAGGGTATTGGGTTTGGACAGTTTTGGTGTTAGATTGCGATCATTGTCTGTAATATTGTCTATCTCTACAATGCAACGAGGAGTTGTAGAGAGAAGGAGTTTGAAATGAAGGATGGAAACCGAGGTTGGTGATGGTGGAAGAACGTGACTATGAAATTTGAATTTTGCAGACTGATAGTATGTATATTGGTTAGATTTAAATTAATCTTTCTTTACTTAAACTAATAAAGCCATTTTTATTATTTTAATTTTAATTTTTTAATTTTATTGTACAAAGAAGAATGCATTATTTACTCTAAAAAACATGTTTTTCCATCTCAGCAAAAAATTTGCGACGTGGATCTTCAATAGACTCAACGGAGGGCAATTTTGTCTATTCAAGTTCTATTTTAACGAGGCTGTTAAAGATAATGGCTGTATGGACTAATTAGGCTTCAAATGTTGAGTTGAAGGACCACCTTAGGAAACTTTATCGATCAAGGACCAAATCATCAGGAAATGAAAAGTTCAGGGACCAAATTATATATTAATCCTTGACCAAATTACCCATTTCTAATTTATAATTAAAACTTGATTTAAGAGTATTTTAGTAATTAAGTATAAAAAATATATTAATAATTTTTGTTTTTCTCCTTCTCCTTCTACAGCACATACAACTACCAGTCACCACCACAACCACTCACCGCCAAAACTTCCACCACCACTGATGTTAACCCAAGGAACAAAATCATTGAAGAACCAACACACGAACAATCCCCGGAGAGAAATAGTGAAAATCACGAACAAAAATAAGGATAGTATGAGTTTGCTTCAACCTTAGGTCGGATATACCAAACCCCTAGAACCTTGGGGTGGACCTTCAATCCACTAATCGCAATTGATTAGGAACCAAAAGCATGTGATTACCCACAAGTTTACAACTCAATTACAAACCTGTTAAGAACAAAACAAAAAAAACAAGAAATTGTAATCAAAAGAAATTCCCCAACTCACAATATATGTGAAAGAAATAATGCGTTGCAATTAATCGGTTCTCAATAACTAAAAAACTACTTAATTACAATGTTTAGATGTCTTTATATAAGCTAAGAAACCCTAAAAATAATACATAAAATATATAGGGTAAATAGAAAATCAACATGAAAAGAAAATATAACAAAAACACACACACACACACACACACACAAATACCTAAAATTCTTGGCTGTGGCGCGCCTTAGTGCAGCTTCCTTGCGCCTTAGCGCTTTACTTGCTAGAAAAATTCTGCAAGTTTCCGTAAAGTGTCCAAAAGCTTCCTAAACTTCCAAAACTTTCCAAGGGGGTTCCTTAAACTTCTAATGGACTTCCAACATGCGAAAGAGCCCCAAAACTTTGTGTAGTGCTTCTTGGTCGTTAGATTCACATCATTCCCCTCCTCTTGAAAAGGTTTCGTCCTCGAATCTATGATTGCAACTAAATGGTCAACACTTGAAACGAGGTCCATCCAATCTGCACATTAAGTTGAGAAGAAGTGATCATCTATAATACACTTAAGGAACCAAGACACCGATTGAGTTGGAGTTTTAAAGTCGAACGGGTCTTCGTATATTTCATGGAACAACTTCAATAATTCTCGCTCTACAGTTAATTCCCTCTCTTCTTCAATTCTCTCTTTCTATAATCTCTCCTTTTCAATCTCCTCTCTCAATTAATTCTCTCTCTCTCTCTCTCTCTCTCTCTTAATTAATTCTCTCTCTCTCTCTCTCTCTCTCTCTCTCTCTCTTTATATATATATATATATATATATATATATACATATACACACACACACACACACACACATATATATATACACACACACACACCCGTTCTATTTCCATCTTTTCTCTTTCTTCCTTCTCTCCCTCTTTATCTTTTCTCTCTCAATCTTTTTTTTCTCTCAATCTTTTTTTTTTCTCAATCTTTTCTTTCTAAATCTTTTCTCGCTCTAATCTTTCTCTTTCAATTCTTTCTCGCTCAATTCTTTCATTTTCACTCTTCTACTCATGCTCTCTCTTTTGTAATCACACCAAATCTTCATAAACCTCCTCGAGTGTCATAGGTACAAAAGATAATTTCTTCTAATTGAACTTGAATGAGTATCAGTTTTTGTAGATATCATGCTTAATTTGTCGATCATTTCTCCATGATTAGCCTACCAACAAATGTCCATCATCCATTGGCACTACATCACATAGAATTGTATCAACATATCTTTCAATGCTAAATGAAACCAACACCTGTGCATTCACCTCTACCTCACCACCAGAATTGATCGTTCGCAATTTATAAGGTTAGGGGGGATTAATCACTGACAATCTCAATATTTCAGCCATAGTAGTACTATCGAGATTAACTCGACTAACATTGTCAATAAGCATACTACAAATTTTGTTTTGCATGAAGCATGCATCTAGAACGAAAAAGATTGTCAAGATGCACTACCATTATTTTCTCTCCTTTTTTTTTAATTTTTTTATTTTTGTATATAGGGTTTTCTAAGAATGAAGATGAAGATTAGGACAACGAAGAAAGCACAAATAAATTTAAGAATACGAATAAGGCTAGGAAAGATGAAGAATTAAAGAACAAAGAAGGAATGAAGAAACATTGGTTACCTCTTTGATGACTCTAATACCAATTTATGTGAACCCAAGGAACGGAATCAAAGAAGAACCAAGACACGAACAACCCACGAAGAGAAATAACGGAAATCACGAAAACAACAAACACAAATAAGGATAGTATAAGTTTCCCTCAACCCTAGGACAGATATACCAATCGATCCCCAGAACCTTGGGGTGCAACTTCAACCCACAAATCGCAATTAACTAGGAACCAAAAACATATGATCACCCACAAGTTTGCAACTCAATAATAAACCTGATAAGATCAAAAGAAATAAGAATTCCTAATCTAAGGAATTTCTCCAACTCACAATATATGTGAAAGAAACAACGCATTTCAATTAATCAATTCACAGTAACTAAAAAAACTACTTAATTACAATGTTTAGATGCCTTTATATAGGCTAAAAAAACACTAAAAATAATACCTAAAATATCTAGGGCAAATACTAAATCAACATGAAGAAAAAAAAATACATAACAAAAATATCAACTAACAACAAAAAAAAACCCTAAAATTCTCAGATGCGGCGTGCCTTAGCGTAGCTTCCTAGCACCTTCCTGGAAAAATTCTGCAAGTTTTCAAAATTTTCCCTTTGACCCCTTGAAGTTGATTCCAGCTCCGTTAAGTGTCCAAAAGCTTCCTAGACTTCCAAAAGTTTTCAAATAGGCCCCTTAAATTTCAAATGGACTTTCAGAATATGCAAAAGAACCTATTGACCTTCCATCTACTTTCACAGCTCAATAAAAAATAATTTCAATCTACAATTACACCCATTATTGTTTCTACCAAATTAATAGGGACACAAAAATCAAACTATAGAATGGGGTTCTATAAGTTCAAAAGTTTAGATTAATTTGCTTAAATCCCAATTCTAAGTAAAGAATTTCACAATTTTCAATTCTAAAGTGTGATATCCTCGCAAGCATCGCACCCAAGAAGGATTAATATCTAGACTCATCCTCGCAAGTTGCACCGATCTTTTTGTTTTGGTCCTCCTCGGTTACTAAAGCGTCAATTAGAGGTTTAGCAATGGACGTGAGTAGAGGTTTAGTGATGTCAGAGGATATCAAGGCAGTAGTAGAAATACCAAAGAATAAGACCGCGGAAATGGGGTCGTGGAGGGGTTGTCAATTTTTAGCGCTCAAAGATCAGATCGTTTAAATGAAGGGTATCTCTATGTCATCATTCTAATGGATGTGCATTCATTATGGGGTAGAAAAACTTGCAACAATGACTTATAGTCACTGGTGATAGGGACCAAAAAGAGGGTTGAGAGAGAGAAAGAGAGAGAGAGAGAGAGAGTGGTCGACCAGGGCCGGTCCAAGGGGTGGGCAGGCTGGGCACCAGCCCAGGGCTCAATTTTTTTTTTTACTGTTGTAGTATTAGTATACATGTAAACTAAAAATAATATCCAAATTTCTTGAACTGAGGCCCAAATTCAAAACTTTTGTTGTTATTTTGAATTATGTTTGCTTAATTGTTTGTTGAGACTTTGTTTATTTGTTAAATTTTGTTACATTGTTAATTATTATTTTTCTTTTTACAATGTTTTTGTGTGTTTAAAAATTGAAAGTGACATTGACTTTGTTTATTTGTTAAATTTTGAATTATGTTTGTTCAATTGTTTGTTGGGACTTTTGAGTTTGATAGTTTATTCACATCTTACATAGTTACATTGAATTTTTAATTTAGTTAATTACTAATTTGAGGTCAAAGCTCTGAGTGATTGATAAGAGAACCATGAAATAGAAGTGCGAAGCAACAATAATCTCAAATTATTCTTACAATGATTGTTAATTTGAGTAATTGAGTTTTTCTTTTTACTTTACGAGACTGAAATTCGGTAATAATTTGTTCAGTTTTCTAGATAATAATGTTTACCCAAACTTAATTTCAGCTCAGTAGAAAACTGTTATTGAAATTGTACTAATAGTAAAAATTTATTTTTGTCTCTTTAAAAAATTAAATTTTAAAAAATACATGAGATTAATATTTGATAATTAAATTAGGGCCCTTCTTTTAACTTTGTCCCGGGCCTATAAAATGCTAGGAACGGCCCTGTGGTCGACGTTGTACAAATAGCCCACCAATGAGAAGTGGTCGATGGTCTACAAATGCTTTAATTTTGGAATCAAACTAACAATGGAGAGAGACGTTTGCAAAGGAATACCCCTACAAAATGGTCATGTGAAGTGCACATGTTAGAGATAAGATGTATTTAATAGAAAAAGTAGACAGACGATAAAAATTGTATAGAGACGAAAAAAACACAATAACAAAATATAGGGACAATTTTTGCAATTAAAACATAACAGGGCCGCTTGGTGCATTTATCCTTTTTACTTTCAGATTACTTGCTTACACGATCTTTCTCTTTCTCTCTTTGTAAATGCTTGCTTTTACCAATTATAAAGTTTAAGTAAATAAACATATTACTCAGACATTACTTTTGAGCGCCTCCAATGGGAGGTTTATAAACCTTTTTAAAGCTTTATGAACTGCTTCATGCCATAGTGAGTTGCTGACGAGGATGCACCGATTGAAGAATACCAATTGATTGATGTTCTTTGTAATGACCCGAGCCCGAAGCCCGGTTCGCACGCATAGCCCACATTGGCATTAATTACCAGGTCATTGGCCACCAATGCCACCCAAAGTCATGGATAGGTTGGTGCGAGTAGTAGTGGTGGCCACTTATAAATGCAAGTCACATCTACCCGGTGTGGGATATCACATTCTTTTAGTGTCGGCTGACTTGGAAAAAAAAGAGACTTTCTTACCTAACTACAAATCAAATTATCCAAATCCCCATTAATTGGCAATGGTTGTTTTTGCAAAATATATTATTTGGTGAACATAAAATTAAGAAATAAATAAATTATTTAGTGAACATAATACTCCTTCCGTTTCTTAATTATTGTTTTGTTTGACCTGACACACGGATTAAGAAAAAATAATTAACTTGATTATTAATATTTGTATAATATGTAATTTTCTTTAATGTCCATGTGTATGTGACACATAATTAAAGTAGGAGAAAAAGTAAAGGTTAAATGATAAAAGTGATGTCCTAAAAAAAAAGTTTTCAAATAAGACAATTATTTTAGAACGGACAAAAAAGGAAAGGAAGACAATAATTTAGGGACAGAAGGAGTATATTTTTCTATAATTTTTTTTATGTTTTACAAAGATATATTTATAAATTATTGTATTGTTTTTCTTATATGTCTGTTCTAAAATAATTATCTTGTTTGAATGTTTCCTTTTTCGGACAATACTTTTATAATAAATGAAATATTTGGTAGACATAATATGATTTTTCTAAAAACTAATTATTATTTTTAAAATAAAGTAATTACTTTTATATGTATATTGTTAAAGAATAAAATATTTCATAGTGGGTCCATACAATAAAGCCTTTAAAGATTTATTTATAGTGGAGAATAGATTTTTAAGTGAAAGATTTATGAACCGATGACATGACATGGTGGATAAACCTTAAACCGGAAATGCTCTTAGTTCAGTGAATTTTTAATCTATCTTGTATTGGCAAAATAATTTTTATTATATCTGTCGCTCTCAAACACACGTGCACGCACGCAAGCAAAGCACATATATAAAGAGCCGAGCACTACACCTTTTAGACCCAATTTTCAACTAAAGAACTATATGCTCTTCAATAATTGTCTTATTTTGAGATTCAGCGATTGCTCTGTTGGTTAGATTCTCACTCCTTTTATTGTTGGTTCCAGAGTCGAATCTTCTGTTGGTCCCAGGGTCAAATCTCCTATTGGTCTCAGGGTCGTCTCGTTGGGGGGTCTCTGTTGGAATCTCGTTGAGAAATCTTTGTTGGTCCCAAGGTGGAAGTTTAGGATAGATTTAGGATATCAAAAAATAATAATAATTGTCTTATTTTAATTTTTTAAAATCAAATTGATTGTTTTTCAAATAAAAATTTGATGTATATTTTTATAATCTTTTTCAAAATCATAAAATATATAATTCATAATACCCATAAAGTACTACAATTTACGGTTTTTATGATTTTGAAAAAAAAATAAAAAATATTTATGTCTGAGTTCTTATATGAAAAACAATTAATTTGACTTTAAAAAATCAAAATATAACAGTTACTCCCCTCATTCTACACATATAGTCCACGTTTGAAAAGTCTAATAATTAAGATATATATAAATATTATTAGAATTGGTTATAATTACAAAAATGTTTTAGCATAGATAATATATTTATATCACATGTGGATGGTAACGTTATAAAAGTATAAAGATTGTATGAATAATTGTTTTAAAGTGAACTCTTTATGTGGAACATCGCAAAATAAAATAGTTAATTCTTTGCCTGAAACGTATGCATTATTTAGAAATGCATTATTTAGAAACAAAGGGAGTATGTTTTTCTCATTCTTAAACAGTTGAATATAACATTTGCCTTGAAGTAGGAAAAATTGTGGGTCAGTCTCCTTTAGATAATTTACGACCGCTTAAGTCTACTATAATTATTTTCAACCGCTTAAGTCTATTTTAAGTGATAAATTAACAATCTATTTCAAAACTGCCCTTTTAACAACATATGACATTTTAAAGTGTAATTTTTGCATCGTTATGTGTGCAAAATACGCATCGTCAATGTATTTTGTGAAATGTGCATCGTGGAGTATAAAATATGCATCGTCAATGTATTTTTATATTAAGAAATGTGTATCGTGAAGTACAGTATCGTCAATGTAATTTTGTAATTTTTGTGTTAAGAAATATGCAACGTCAAGTATAAAATGTGCACCATCAATGTAATTTGTGAATTTTGTGTTAAGAAATGTGTATCGTCAAGTATAATTTTGTGCATCGTCAATTATAACAGTGATATTTTAGAATAATTTGTGCATTGTCAACTGTAATAACTGTAAATTACACTTGCGATGCACAAACTTGTGCATCGCAAGTGTAATTTCAAAAAAGATAAAAATTACATAATGTTTATCAGCACAGATTCATAAAAAGTGAGGGATAACACGAAAAATATAATGTTGTATATAAAAAGTATTGTTTCTTAAACATTTTCTCCATACAAAATCATTGCATTAACCATTTTGGCCCTATACTCTCCACAGACACTAGCATCAATTTTCATCGGTAATTTCTTGGCTTGAAGTAATTAATGCTTCAATCAAAATGCATACGATCCCTGCAATTCTCATAAAACATCAGTAGGATCCAATGTAAACAATTATCATTTTGCAAGTCACCTTGCCCTGGTGTGTTTATTGGAAAGATTAATAGATCATAGTTTATGACTTCCTCCAACTTGTCATCAATATGCATTTTAGCCAAGTCTTTGAACATGCCGAAGGTTGATTGTCGTGCCACGTACAACTAAATAACGTAACCTATATAGATTTAGTTTAGAACAATCAATTAAGAAACTTATATAGTAAATAATTAAGATTATAATATTACCCAACAAGCAGAATTAAAAATCATTCCAGTAATGTCTTTCTTTTTCCCTTTGATAACGTTTTTCACAATCAACTTCCAAACGTCGATGTGCTATAAATAAGAAAAGCAAGTTATAAAGCTGAGAAAAATAAAATAACATTGCATATGAAACTAGTTCATTCATTGCATTTAATAAACAACGCATTCAAATACAATATGATGCATTAAAAATAAAGATTGTGCATCGCGATGCACATAATTAGTACTTTTTTAGTATATACTTGTGCATCGCAATACACACCTTATGTGCATCGCAAGTAAAATAAAGGTTGGTTTTGCATCGTGATGCACAAAAATAAAAGTACAAATTTGTGCATCGTGATGCACACCTTTTAAGTGTAATGTTGATATCGTTTTTTCCATGTGAAAGCAATATCAATGTGTGAAAATTGGAATACATACGTTGTTCTCCAGCATTTTATGCTGTAACAAGAGTTGGATATCAGAATAACGAACTATTGGTTCAATCTCCCCAACCCTATAAACAATTGCCCTGCAAAAGATTGATGACCATATTAATAAGTAATTCACACAATACAGATAATAATGTTATTTTATCGAAAATATTAAAATTTGACTTACTGGTCTCCATCATCGTTTTCATAAAGTTTGGTCAGTTTCGATTTAGATATGGGATCCAGTTCAATAAGTCTGGGGAGATTGTTCTTTTTTGGTTGTTTCGTTTTCTTTGTAGGCTCTACTGCATCGTCGATTTTGGTACATGAGTCATCTGGTTTCTTCCTCTTTCGGTCTTTTTTGTTTTGTATTCTTTTGATTATGGAAAAAGGAGTCTTGACCCCTTTTACGTATCTGCATCACTTCATTTGCTGCACCTTACAATTTATCCACCTCATCCTCATTCCCTTTTTTAGCTGCATTTGATATGAAGGCATGTTGCTTCTCATTTTTCATCATTTGATTTTCTTCAGTCTTTTGTAATAGCAGTCTTTTGAGATTTTCAATTTGAGCATTTTGTTCATTTAGTTTGACATTCTGTTGCTTTTGTGTCTTTGCTATGTCAGATCTTATGCTGTCAATTACTTTGACCATGGTTTCAATTTGTGCATCATTCCAGCCAATTCTGACCTAAGGATCTCAATTTCGTTGTCCTTGGCTTCGATTGTGGATATATAATTCCTCATCTACAACAGCTTTGACAATGTTCATTGTAGTGTTTTGGTCAACCATGTCATCTATTCTTGCAGCTTTTGAAGCAGTCTGTTCATTTTTTGGATTTACATCCACAGCTTTAATTGAACGAGGTAAATTGACATCATTTTGTTGGAGGGCGGCATCCATCACAATAGCCTCTAAAAGGATATCCATCTCATTTCTTCCTTGTCCCCAGAGGAGAGATTTTTCATCTTGTGTTCTTTGCAAAATACCCCAAAACCTCTGCAAAAACATAAAAAATATAAATTATTTTAGAGAATGTGCATAAAAAATATTTTTTTTGTGCATCGCGATACACAAAAACAGTACCTCTTTAGTATAATTGTGTGTATCGTGATGCACACTTTTATGTATCGCAAGTATACTCTTTATACTTCAGTACAATATTATGCATCGACAATAAAAGTTTTGTACAATATTGCTTATGTACAAAAACATCTTACTCACATCTTATTCAGACATCACTCTCGTTCAGTAAATTTTTAATTTATCTTGAATTGACAAAATAAATTTAATTATCTGTGTCTCTCTCAAACACACATGCACACACGCAAAGCAAGCACATACATAAAGACCCGAGCACTACACCTTTCAAACCAAATTTTCCACTAAAGAAATTTGTTCTTAAATAATTGTATTATTTTAACTTTTTAAAATTAAATTGATTATTTTTCAAACGAAAATTTGATGTATACTACCTCCGTCCCAAAATAAGTGTTATTTTAGCAATTTGCATACAGATTAAAAAACTTACATAAAGAACGATCTACCTTTAATATTTAAGTTTATTTATTGTAGATTAGTTGCATGAGTATTTTTTTCTTTCTTTCCTATGAACAACCATTTTTATTGAGAGTAGTAAATAAAAGTAGTTTTGGTAGAATATAGTCAAATATTTCTTAAAACTCTATAATGACATTTATATTGGGACAAAATAACTTTGTTAAAACAATACTTATTTTGGGTCAAATTAAATGTTGAGTATTTTTTATGATCTTTTTCAAAATCATAAATCACGTAATTTATAATACCCAAAAAGTACTACAAATTACGTATGAAAAAAAATAAAAAATATATATTTCAAAGTTATTATTAAAAAAACAATAAGTTTAGTTTTAAAAATTAAAAACATAATAATTATTTAGAAACAAAAGAAGTACGTTTCTTGTGAAAGTATGCTTGGGTTGGGACTAGAGTTAGAATCTAAGAAACAACCACACTTTAGAGACCAATGAAATATAGGAAGTGATGGGTAGGACGGTAATTTAATGATACCGTCGGTCTGACCCGTTATTTAAATTAGACCCAACAAAAGTTGAATGGGGCATGCGGTAATTGGTAGTTGAGGGGGCCAAACCAAATCATGGTCATAGTTGAGGGGGTTATTAATAACTTACCCTAAAACCATTATCATCAATTATCATAATTGGATTATACACTTCAATCTTAATCACAAAATCTATCAAAGTCAAACTTATGATATTACAAATGTACGTAAGTACTCCCTCCGTCCCTAAATTATTTTCTTTTTTTTTTATTCGTCTTAAAATAATTATTTTATTTAAAATTTTTTTTAAAACATTACTTTTATTATTTTACCCTTATTTTTTCTTCCTACTTTAATTATGGGCCACATATACATGGACATTAAAAAAAACAACACATTTTTTTCAATATTATTCCAATATTAATAATCAAGTCAATTGAATTTTTTTAATTCGTGTGTCGAATCAATCCAGACAATAATTTAGAAACGGAGGGAGTAGTACTTTTGACTCACTCAAGTAATCTTATTTTAGTAGATTACTACTTTTAGAGGTAAACATTATACACGTTATAGAATAACATTTTTCATTTTTCTATTGACCAATTATTAAAAAATAATCTCTCCTTTTTTAAATTATTGTCATATTTGACTTTTTTAAATCAAGCTGTTATTTAAATAATAATTTGATATTTTTTTATTTTTTAAATTATAAAATACATAATTTGTAGTACCAAAAAATTACAAATTATGTGTTTTATTACTTTGAAAAATAAAAATAAAATACGTTAAATTTTTATTTAAAAAATGATCTAACACAAAAAAGTCAAATAGGGTAATAAGTTAGGAACGGAGAAAATAGAAAATTTTCACTACTAGAGACTGCAAAAGTTTTCAATCCTAACTTTGCTCTTTTTCTTTCCAAGTGACAGTCAAATCATTTACACCAATCGTTTCAAATAATTATCTTCTATATACTCTGTACAAATTTTAAGAAAATAGTTGATTTTCAGAAAAAAAAATTGATTTTATACAAAAAAAAAAAGTTTAATATTTCAAAGTATCTCTTAGTAATGTCAAATCAATGTATTTTTTTTCCATCTCACAACTAATAATAGTATTGTAGATAATTTGCTTAAACTTTTTTTCTAAAAATAGAAAGAAAATCTGTTTGGATAAATGTTCCTACTTTTTATTTTGAGATATCCTAACTAATGTTCCTAAAAACTTTTGATGTATCTATTCTCTACCATTCTTTCCAATATACCCTTAATTCCTTAAAGCTCTATTTAATATAACACATTCAAGAGAAACTCATTTAATTAGAATGATTGAACTCAATTAATGTTCATTGATATTATCGTCAGAACATATTTTACAACACATTATTAATTATATTTCTTAATTCCTGTACTTTATCAATTAAGAACATTTAATCGGAATGAAGGGAGTATTTATTTTAAGACGGTTCCAAATAAAATAACATAGACTTATTTGAAAGAGAGGTGTCTCACATTCAAGGCTAAGATGTAATTACATATAATTATACAAATATATATATATATAGATATATATATATATAAATTTGGTGAGGATGTCTCTAAGTGTGTCACCTCATCCAACTTTTGATTCTCATGCATTTGACCTTTTTTCCTCCAATTTGGTGTCATTAGCTAATAGTTTTAACTAAGTACTATAGTTTATGTAACTTTTAATTTGTATTTGAATTGTTACTTGTGTTTGAATTTATGAAAATTTTGAATTGTTGTGTTTGAATATTTGTTATGTGTGTTTGAATGATTATGTGTTTAAATTGTTATAACTTTGTGATCAATCAAGTATATACCAAAAATATCAGTAATTTAATTATTTTAATTATTTTTTATAATTTTAGTGACGAAAAATTTCGTAGGTAATTACCGATGAAATTTACCTACGAAAATTCTGTAGGTAATTACCGACAGAATGTGCTCCGTCGGTAATTACCGTCACTTAATTACCGACGGAATATTCCGTTGCCATAAACTAATTACCGACGAAAATATGTAATTACCTGAAAATTTCGTAGGTAATCACCGTTTTTCCAGAAGTGTAATATTATGGTATATTACATTCTTCAAATACATTAGTAAAAACTTTAGCTATTGACAATGAAAATCTAGAAAAACACGTATATTCCGTAGGTAATTACCTACGAAATGTGCTTCGTCAATAATTACCGCCAATAATTACCGATAGAATATTCCGTCGCCATAAATTAATTACCGACGGAAATATGTAATTACCTGAAAATTCTGTAGGTAATCACCGTTCATATAATAATTAACACTACACTGTCAATAGACTTTATTTTCTATAAAAAATATATATTTTTAGTCATGAACCAATATTTTGTCCAATTTTTATATAACCCAAAAAATCATACATATAACTGAAAAGAATTGTAATACATTTGATATCACATACTTTGATATTTTACAAAAATATTAATCAAAATAAGTGGATAATGTAGTGCATGGGTCACGTGACCCACTTAACTATAATATATGTAGTTTTCTAAATTGATACATAAAATATAAATGGTTGAGTTCGTTTAAGGTGAGTGTTCGTATTTTATAAGGTTGTAGGTTCAATTTTTATTGACAACATCATTTTATTTTGTTTTCCTAGCTTTTCCTAGCCAATAGCTAAAGTTCTTCTACTAATGTATTTGAAGAATGTAATATACCATAATATTATGTTTATGGCTAATTAGTGTTTGAAGTTTCTCACTCAGATTTTTTTTATATAAAAACATATAAATTATATAAATATTTTTCTAAAACACATACTATAAACAAATTCACGTGCGATCTTATTCTTCTATAAACACATATCAATTACTCCCTCAATCCCTAAATTATTGTCTTGTTTGACTCTGCACACGGATTAAGAAAAAATAATTGACTTGATTATTAATATTGGTATATTGTGTTATTTCTTTTAATACCCGTGTGTATGTGGCCAATAATTAAAATAAAAAAATAAAAATAAAATAGTAAAAATAATATATTAAAAAATTTTAAAACAAGATAATTATTTAATAACAGACAAAAAAAAACAATAACTTAAAAATGAAAAGAATATATAAATATTTTTAAAATATAATTAAATATTAATTTAAAAAATATTTATCATTAATAATAATAATTTTAATATATTAAATAATCTCAAAATTTAATTAAATCCGTACCGCCACGGGCACCACCAGCACGGGCTCAATAACTAAGAATACCATCGATTACCAAGTCAATGATCAATTTAAGCATTTAAGGCTTTAGCCTATGATGTGACTGGAGTGGGCTAAAGAAATTAAAAATAGTGGGTGACCAGTCAAGGATCAATTTAATGCCATCATTTAAAGTAAAAGATCCCGACAAGGAAAATCTGAGTTTTATGACGGAGCACATTCCCCTACATTATTATTTTCCTTTTTTTTATCTGTTTTAAAAAAATTATTTAGTTTATAATTTTTTTGTTTAAGAAAGTATTTTTAATATTTTATCCTTACGATTTCTATTTTTTAATTTATGAAACCAACAATGGAACCCATCTCTAAGTTATTACACCTATTTCAAATTTCAAAATTATTAAAAAAATCTAGAAAAAATGATTCCAAGTTTCAAAAAGTAACTTTTTTTAGGGGCAAAAATAAAAAATTACACAAATATTAATATTAATAATTGAGTCAAATGTATTTTTTTAATCGTGTGTAAGATCAACCTAGACAATAATTTAGGGACGGAAGGAGTATTTATTTGAGAATCGTTATTCAAACCCTATTTTCTCCAAGTACACCACTTTTCTAAGTACACCTCTCACTTAAAATTATAAATCCTTCTGAATACTAAGTACACCCCCATCAATTTTCCATTTTACCCCACCAAACTTACACTTCCAATAATAGCAGAATCAGATCAAATTGAAAATATTCTTTCTTAGAAATTCTCTTATCGGACAGAGAACACCCCCAACCCATTACACTTTTTTTGGGTTCTTGGACACTGAAAAATGCAATCTGCCCGTCTCTTTCTCGTACCAGTTGCTGCTGAATAAAGAAGGGAAGACGAACACCCTCAACCCATTACACTTAAATATTACTTGTTTTGTAAGTTGTATGTTAAATAATTTTTAGGATTAAGTTAGCTATGATTTTCTTTACAATTTGAGTTCAAATTTGGTTGGTTGAACATCTTTCGTGGTGTTCGGTTAGTACTTGTAGACACCCAGAATTCGTACACTTATATTATACGAATTGTCCTATAAACAATTGTTTATTCACAAATGGACTAACACTTGTTTCTATGATTATTTTAAGAAATAACATATACAATGGACCAACAACGTCCAACAAATACAATGACTTCGGTTAGATCAACATCAATGGTCAAACTCGAAGATACTCATACAACACATCAAACAGGACTAACGACGTCTAACACACAAACAAACTTCAGTTAGATCAACATCAATGGTCCAGACTGAAAATACACAGCTTAGAAGGGCCAAAGTGCAAGACACACAGCCTGGAAAAAACAAAAAATAGTGCACTGAAGCCTTGCTGAGTGTGCTGATACACCCAAACATGGTTTGGTGCGCGGGTGCTATGCAAGGTGCGCCGCGTACCAAACCCTGCATTGCCCTAGAAGTCAAGCCACCGGCTACGGAAGACTTTAAAGGCATTGAGGAAACTTCATCCAAACTTGGGTCAGACAAGAACTCTTACTTCCTCCCCTATAAATAGAGCTCTCATCTCTCTCTCTCTTTCTCAAGGAGACTTTCAACACACTGAAGAACAACACACTCCCTCACACAACTCTCTCTCTCTCTCTCTCTCTATCAAGCCTCTTTAGAGAAAGAAAAGAGAAAAGAGAAAAGAGTATTGACTCTCTCTCACACACACTAAAACGTAAGTCTTCCTTTCTTCGATCGGTAGCAGTGAAAGTACAACGGTCAGGCTATGAGCTAGCTTGATCCAATATAATACAACGGCCTAGAACTTGGCTCGAATTCTGTAAAACGACAAAAGGTAACCCCTTCCGTTCGTTAGTCTATTTAATATGTAAAGTACATTTGAAGAATGTAATTATTGCAATACATTTTAATATATGTAAATACATGTAAAGTATATATTCTGTCATATAAAATAACAAACTTGCGATATTTAAATACAAGCATGTAAACATGTAGACCGAAAGGGCGAGATGGGTGTTTAAAACCTTCCCAAATCGTAACTTGGCCCCCGAACCCATAATCTAAAGTTTTTCCCGTTTACTTTATAAACGAGAGTAGTGACTCTGTTTTTTTAATAAATATGTTTTTACATTTATCAAACAACACAAAAATCGACAGAGGAAAATCGCAAGAGCAAAAAAAGCCCGAAGTCAAAACGATCCCGTCGGATCGGGGGGAGGGGGCGCTCACAGTGGCGACTCTGCTGGGGACATTTGCTTTTAAATAAATAAAAAAGAGAGTCAGACTCATTTTTTATACATGATTGCATGCTCACATATTTAAATATCACGAATTTGTTTGATTTCGATAACGCGACTAAAATGTTATTTGTGTAATATATATACTACTCTGTCCATACTCACCTATGCATGTACAAATTCATTTATTCTTTATTTTTGTACATTTATTTGGGCATCAACGCCCATTATTCAATTGTACATTCATTTATATCTTTTTCATTTTGGAAAATATGATACAAATGTAATAATTAGAAATAGGCTAGAATTCCCATTTTTCCTATTTCTTTTCCTCTCTTTTCTCGGGGCTTTAAAGTTTAAACCCTCAATCTGTGGGTGTATTTCCTTTCCTGCTAGTTTCAACTGCTAACAAAATACAACCCACATCACATGAATTAGAAAAAATGGACATATCTCCCTCTTATTCTGTATATATCTGTCTCACTTTCATTCGGTTATAAATGTAAAAAGAGTCTCCTAGACGCTGTGCACACACGTGCACTCATTTATTTCGAACTGTTGCCAAGCTTCAAACCCTAGTATAGCCACGTTGAAGTGAAACTGGGTAAGTCATGCGCCCAACATTCCTTCAACCGACACTATCCCTTTCCGCGCAATTACTAATCGTCCCCCGGGAAGTAAGCCTGTCACTCCTTAATCCGAACCCCTACATGGGGCCCCGAATTAAAGCATGAAAACATCTTTCTAACAAATAAAGGCTATCGTAATTTAACAATATAAACTCAATTACTTTGGTTTGACTCATAACACGAACCAAAAGATGCCCCTTTTGGGGACTTTCAGCCCATAAGGGACTGTCTGATTAATTTTTTTGGAGAGCTTGGAGATATAAGGAAAGCTCTAGAGTCTCCAACAAGCTGAGGGCAAGATGGGAATTAAACATGAAATTTAGGGGCAAAAGGGACTAAAAAATAGAGCTGGGAGGGTGCTGATCCGTGGTCAACATGCATGGAGGGACGCGGATCTAGATGGGAGAGGAAATGGGCTGCGGGTTGGATGGATGGTGCGAGCTGAAATATGAGCAAGGAAGGGTCCGGTTCCCTGGAGATGGACTGAACCATAAGGGGGATCGCGGGTCATGGTGTGAGAGAAATGGGTCAAGAAGGCGGATCTGACTGGAGGATCCAAGAGCCAGGACGAGGGTTGCTAGGTTGGCCAGTGGACGCGTGGCAGCTCCGGAGGGCAACACCGCATTAATGAAATCTTTCATTAATTGCTCTGGTGCCCTTCTGCTTTGGAATCTGTCTCCCAAAGTCCTTGTCCTCCCAGGCTTCTTAGTTTAGTCCTCCGTTAGCCTCTATTAGTCCATTTTGCCTTGGAATACTTGACGGAATAAATTATAGTTCAACTTTAAAGCCTGAAATTGCCTCGAACTTTGTGCTAAAATCCTGAATACTCGTTAATTCCTTGAAACCTACATTGAAGCACAAATACACAAATAATAATATTTCCAAGACATAATTAACTCAAAAATAACATAAAATAAAAGGAAATTAAAGGGAGAATTTGTGAAAATCTTGAGCTCATAAGTGGGCATATGCATAAACTGAGAGAGCTTGTTGACTACATAGGCAATGTCCAAATGGGTGAGAGATAAATACTAAAGACTCCCGACCATACTGAAGACTCCCGACCACTGCTCGGGACTCGATAGGGTCAGTCAGGGCTGTGCCCGACTGAAGTGTGAGAACTGGTAAGGTCGCGAGAGGTGTTGCCACTAGGCGAGCATCAGACATACCAGTGTAAGACATACCAGTGCAAGCAAGGAGGTCGGCTATGTAACCTCGTTGGGAGAGGAAAAGCTTAGTAAACTGAGCAACCACTTCTACGCTAAGGAAGTAATGAAGGTCGCCAAGGCCTTTGAGCGAGAACCGAGCAGCGAGGACTGTGATAAAGTCCTGCACTGTCTTGGTATTGTTGCTAGTGATGATGATGTCATCAACATAGGTAAGCAATAGAAGGGTGATGTCGGCCTCGTTGAAGATGAATAAGGAGGTATCAGCCACGAAGTTCATGAAATAAGTAGTGAGGAGGAATTGACGAAGTTTATTGTACCATGCTCAGGGAGCCTGCTTGAGACCATAGATAGCCTTTCGTAGTTGACGCACATGTTACGGGTGATCAGTGTCGACGAAGCCCTGACGTTGAGTCATAAAGACTTCCTTGGTGAGGGTTTCCTACAAGAAGGCATTGTTGACATCAAGTTGACGAAGATCCCATCCCCGGCTGATCGCAAGGGAGAGGATGAGGTGAACCGTGGTGGGTTTGACCACCGGGCTGAAGGTCTCATGGTAGTCAACTCCTGGTCGTTGATGGAATCCTTTGGCGACCAAGCGAGCTTTGTACCAGTCAATTTTGCCATTAGCTAATCGTTTAATTCGAAAAATCCCCCTGTGGGAGGTACCAATTCCCAAGTACCATTTTTGAGGAGGGCATTATATTCCTTAGACATGGCCTGTCGCCACCTGCTGTCTTTGAGGGCTTGGGTTACACATGTTGGTTCAAGGTCGGTGTTTAGTTGGGCGGAAAGACAAAGTTTGTTTATAGGTTTGTGAATGTTGTTTTGGGAGCGGGTAATGATAGGTATTGGTTGATGAGGAAGGTCGGTGTTAAGTGGGGTGACTTGCGAGGACTTGACAAGATCAAGTTAGCTGTGTCAGGCACTAAGGTTATGTGAGGCAAGGTTGCGAGAGGAGCATCAGTCAGGTCGTTGCGAGGAATTTTTGCCGATGGTGTGTATAAAGCCGCGATGATATCATGAGGTGGTAATCAGGTAGAAAAGGTTGACTCGTTAGGTCGGGGAAGACCTAGCTTGACCTGAGACATGGGAAACTCAGACTCGACAAACCAAACATGGTGGGAGACGAAGAGCTTTGCGATGGTCGGGTCACTCTAGGTAAGGGAGTACCCGAGGAAGACACACAGGGAGTTGAGAGAGGATCAAGCTTGTGAGTGGTATATGGTCGCAGCCAGGGATATCAGAGACATCCAAATGCTCGGAGTTTTAAGTAGTTGGGGGCAGACCCGAAGAGTTTGTGGTAGGGAGAGAGCATCTGGAGTGTAAGAGTGGGAAGTCAATTTGTGAGGAAGGCATACGACCAGAAGGTGAGGGGAAGAGAGGCTTTGGACAGTAGAGATAGACCTATTTTAACAATGTGTCGATGTCGGCGTTCAGAAAAACCATTATGCTCGGGTGTGTGGGGGGAGGGAGGTGAGGTGCGAGATGCCATTAGTGGCGAGGTATGTGGCTAGGCCGGTGGTTTTGGTGAGACCATTGTCCGAGTAAAGGGTGACTATCTTATGTTTGAAGTTATTTTCGACCAGGGCTTAGAAGCGAGGAAAGATGGATGCAACAGAAGATTTCCTTTTGAGAGGATAGAGCCAGATGTAATGCATGTAATGATCGACGAAGATTACATAGTATTTGACGCCATCAAATGAGTGAATATGCATGGTCCATACATCAGAATAGATGGGGATGGGTGGACACAATAGTGGATAAAGTAAAAGGAAGTTTGTGACTTTTATTGTTTAAGCACGCATTACAAAATGGTGAATTAATTCGAGAATGGTCGAGGGCAAAACTAGACTCGATATGACTTTGGATTTGGGCAGAGGGATGATCAAGTCGATAATGCCAGTCAGGAGCGAACACTCTTGAACTCAAAAGGCAGTGGGGTGACACAGTGGGATCGAGCTCGGCCATTCAAACATACCATCCTTAGATTGTCCTTCCAACAGCGAGGTCCCTGTTTGTAGATCCTTCACACGAAAAGAAGTGGGTAAGAATTCAATAGATGAATTATTATTTATTAGATGTGCAGAATTGAGAGATAGAAATGCGGCTTCTTTCCATGCTAGGTATAAACAGAACATTATGCAATTGAAAGGTGTGAGAGGGTGTGTGGAGAGAGCTAGAACCAGTATTGGCAATGTGTAACCCAGTGTCATCACCAATAACCATATCGTTAGGACCTGAGTACAGAGTGTGAAGAGAGAGATTGCCGAGGTTTGTAGTGACATGGTGAGAGGCACCACTGCCAAGGAGCCAGCTCAGAGTTGTGTTGCTCGAGATTGTGGCTATGTTTGCTCACGGTTGCCATTTGTTGTCCGTAGACGAGGAGCGAGGTGAGTTGGATGATGAGGCCGAAACAAGCTGAAAGCTGGGGCATTGAGCGACCGTGTGACCTTGTTGATGGCAGCCTTGACATTTTTCGAGGTAATTGGTCGCTGTTGGCGAGGATATTGAGGCTGAGAAGACCCGTGTTTCCTGGTCGTCACGGTATTAGCTGTGACCGGGTGGGGAGTGAAGGCGGGGTAGGATTTGATGTGCATAAAATGCAACTCAGGCAAGAATACCCGGCCGTATCAAGTAATATAGTGCGTAAGCACAAGTATCAATCCCACAGGGAATGCACGTAATTTTCACTCCTTCTAAGTACCGAAATTGAGCTAGCTAATTATATTTGAGCGAAAATAAAATGAGAATAAAAACTAAAAACTAAAAATAAAAGAAAGCAATTAATATTTACAAATGGTTTGGCAACAACAAATCAAGATAAAAGATAGGATTTATAGGAATGCAATATTTTCTAGTCTAACTCGTGATTAATTTAATCCTCTCTCTACTTTTCTTTAACCCAAGTCTTGGTAGCCGAGAACACTAAATTGGTTAACTACGTGCTCTCGCATCTTATAGCAACCCGAATCTCCCCTACCTCGCGAATGGCTAAGGTGGATTGATCGCGTGTCAAAACAAGTCCTCAATTGGCTATCTATGAACACTCGTTACCTCTCGTGCAGCGTCACATAGACAATTATTGTGTTTTCGAATTAATAGGACGGGCTCTCGCTAACTATCCTATAATTCTAGTGATCATCTAATGGGTAGCGAACCCATCTAAGCATTAGGAACACACAATAATAACCAAGATAATGAGTAATAATGGGTAGAGAGATAATCTCTCTATTTTTCTACAAGGCATGCCGTAGTCGGACATCGAAAGTGGTTAAAAACCCTAATTTCCTACCTCTCGGTGGAGTGATCGCTTCACAAAACAAGTACTCCCATGGCTATCGGTGTGTGTCAAACACCAACTACTAATTTGTTCGGTCTGAAATGCAAGGTAGCTCTCGCGGATCCAAACATTTCTAAAATCATTTAATTAGTGGCCAATTAATTAAAAGCATTAAGCCCACAAATTAATAACCTAGCATGCTTGTATACTAAATAGAGAGAGAGATAAAATTAAATCACTACAACAACACAGAAAAATAATTGGTTTCCAAAAATCATTAAGCACAAAGCCAATTCCATATTTTACAAAATTATTCAACCCAAGAAAATATCTAAAATATAAATCGGAAGAATTTTCACCGACAAAGCCGCGAGCAATGCCGAGATCCGGGGTTGAAATCACTTGTAGATGCTTCGTTGGCCCTTGATTTGAAGCTCCAAACCTTCAATGGTGATCAATCAATGGAGGAAGGAGAGAAAATGGGGAAGAGAGCTGCTGCCCCAAAGGGGCGTTCTTGCCCCAAAAGGGGACTTCTTCTTTAATTTGGGCTGCTGGGAGATATAAAAATGAAAGGATTAGAGTATTGAGGAAGCTTGTGGCAAAATGGAAATTAAATAGAAAAGCTTTAGGGTCTTGGAACGGAGAGAGAATTGCTTGAGGGTGAATTGGAGAAAAGAAGCTGCGATCGGGTGGAGGATGGGTGGGCGGATGGAGCTTGGTGGTGGGCGGATCGCGGGTGATGGGCGGTGGGTTCTTTGGGCGAGGTGTGAGGTGAAGTGGGTGAGAAGGCGCTGGTGGAGCGCGGGTTTGGGCGGATCGCGGATCCAAGAAGGAGGACCGCGGGTCGGTGGGCATGGGGCAAGAGCGGACACGTGGCGGCACCGGAGGCTGCCACCACATTAATGAAAGGTTTAGCGCTTTGCTCCGGTACCCCTGTCTTCCGATATTGACTCCGAAGTCCTTCCCCTCCCGGCTTCTCATTTTCATCCTCCGTTAGCTCAGTTAGCCCACCGTTAGCTCATTTTGCCTTGGCTAACTTGACGGACTTTGACGGATTAATTCTGACTCAACCTTGAAGCCCAAAATTGCCTAAAACCTTGTGCTAAACTCCATGAAAACTCATAAATACCTTGAAAACCTACAATGAAGCACAAATACACAAATAATAATATTTCCAAGAATATTTATCATAAAAATAGCACAAAATAAAAGGGAATAAAGGGGAAAATTCGTGGAAATCTTGAGCTCATCAGGATTGTTTCAGCACTAGTTGACAGTTGATGAGCTTATCATGAAGTTCATTAAAGCGAATAGGAGTGTCCCGTCTTTCAACTGCATCGGTGACATGTCGATAGTCATCATCCAGGCCACCGAGCACTGTTTCTATGAGGTCCTCATGGTTGAGAGGTTTACCGAGGGCAGCGAGCTTATCGAATTTACTTTTGATGAACTGCATGTACTTAGAGATCGATTGGGAGCCTTTTGTAACTCGCTTGAGCTAGTCCTTGATTTATTTGATATGCCTGCGGGTAGGGCAAGTATATGTGTTGGCCAGTATGACCCAAGCCTCCCGGTCTGTAGCCGCTTGCTGAAAGCAGAGCTAGGGTTGTGGAGAGGAAGTCAACAAGGGCTCCAAACAGAAGTTTGTCTTGTCGGATTCATGGTTGATAGGCTGGGTTAGGTGCTTGGGTGGCGGTGTTTAAGGTTGCAGAAGTTTGGGCGTTATTGACTATAGTGGTGGCTAGCGGGCAAACATAGGTGCCATCTACAAACTTGTAGAGATCATAGCCAATGAGCGTGGATTCAACTTGGAGTTTCTAGGGGAGATAAGTGGTGGGGGTGATTTGGTGTTGTTATGGTTGGAGATGTTGATGAGTTGATAAGTTTTAGTGGAGTGTGTGGGGTCTTGGATGATGATTGTGTTAAAAGCCATTGATGCCGGGTAGTAATGGCCGCTGTAGAGGGGAGGGAGAAGGGAGGGGGGCAACAGTTTAGTGTTATGGAAGTTTGGTGATTTTAAGGTTTGTGGGATCAAGGCTATGATACCACGTTGGAAATAATAATTCTTGTGAATAATGGCATAACCTTCCCATTGATTATGTGTACATATTTATAGGGTTACAATCTTGGGTTACAAGCTAACATATAAGAGTTTGAATACAATAACAATTAAGAATACAATATTAACTAGGAGACCTAACTAATAGGAAGAATATACCAAATATAATTACAAAGATATGGATGAGATATTATCTCTTACATCTACAATTGACTTAAAAGGGATCAAAATTATAAGATAGTGAAATTTTTTTCTAAATCAAAGAGGGTCGAAATTGATAAAACTGTTAATTTTAGTAGTGAGAAGTCATTTCTTAAAATTTCAAAGTACTAAAGTATCATTTTTCGAAAACTAATGGGGGTCATATGAACCCCATATGCCAAGGGTGGCTTCGCCACTCTCAAGTATCAATTTGGCTTAGGTTCGGAACAATGAATTTTGAAAAAATTGCGGGTCGGTACCTTTTGTAGAATATTCAACCGCTTAAGGACACGATATTTGTTTCCAATCGCTTAAGTCCCTTTTAAGTGATAAATTGACTATTTGCTCCAAAACTGTCCCCGTAACAACATATGACGTTTTTAAGTGTATTTTGTGCATCGTCATGTGTGTGAAATGTGCATTGTCAATCCCAATTCATCTCTTCAACACTACAACCATCCCCTCCACTATAATTGTTTTCAACCGAAAAATGACACATTTTTTACGAAATGTCATCTATGCCCTTATACGAAACAGTGCACGCTATGCTTCGCAAAAATAAAAAATGATGCATCGCAACATAACACGATGCACATAAAAACACGGAAGCCCACGCTGTGCATCGCAAAACAAAGACGATGCACAAATTAACTTTTTCACTTGCAATGCACCAAAAGTTGTGCATCGCACTGGAAAAAAACCTTGTTAACTACAAAAGCATACTAAACAAGTACCCCGATGCATCGGCTTCCCACTCCAAAAACAAAGGGCAAAAAATTCCAAAAAACTTAAAACATCAGACCATTCAAAAAAGGAAACAACATCAAGAAACATCGGACGATTTTAAAAAGCAAGCAAAAATATATTCGAAACCAGAACAAGAAAAACACAAAAATACGAAGTTGATGAAGTTTCAGGTACGTAATATATTTTATAGATGTACTTGTTGAATATATCTGTATACATTTGCATAAAATTTCTATTTTTGATGCATCACAATGCATTATTTGAAAAAACATGGTGTCGAGATACTAAAAAATATTGTATCGCGTTCACTGAACAATGAAAACAGAGTTTGTAGGGTTTAAAATTTTGAGCATTCTGATGCATCATCGTGATCCATCATTTTTGTGCATTGGCCTTACACGATGCATTAATTTTGTGCATCGTAAAGCACAAAACGATGCGCATTTCTTAACACAGAAATTACAAATTACATTGACGATGCACATTCATACACATGACGATGCACGAAATACACTTAAAAGCGTCATATGTCGATACAATGGCAGTTTTGGAACAAATATCCAATTTATCACTTAAAATGGACTTAAGCGGTTGGATATTCCACAAAAGGTACCAGCCCGCAATTTTTGCTAATTTTTAGTGAGGTATGAACTATATTGGGTTTCGCTAATATGTGCCTACGGAGTCGTTTGGTAGTCAGGATTAAGGTCGGATAGGACTAATAAGCCGAATAGTCGAATGTTTGGTACATAATAAGCAGTTGGGACTAATAGCACGAACTATTCGGATAAAATCCTTGTCCCCTCGCTAATAATACTAAGGGAGAGAGTTGTATTATTAGCGTCATCATTAAAAAAATATGTGACTAATATTTTTAATTTCAAAATTACCCCCGATTTATAAGTGAGGATTAATAGTGAGGACGCAAATAGTATCGGGAATAATAATTATCCCTGCCTAATTACCAAACAAACTCAAATTAAGAAAACATTTTAAAAACTAGTATATAGTAAATTTTGTCATGATAACCACCCATATACAAGTTTCAATGTTGATTAATGATAATTCTTTTTATAAGAAAAAAAAAGTAGTTTTTGAGACGAAAAATACTATAAATTGGTACCTGTTAGCTTTTGCTAAAATGATAGAACAACAAAATTAATATACAGATTTGGTTTATAGTAAACATTGAAGTATTCTATGATACAACAATTGATGTATCTGTAGATTGTACCATATAACACTTCGATGTTTGTTATAAACTAAATCTGTACATCAATTATATTACTCTTGCAATACACATATATATCGGCTAGTGGCATGTGTACTTCAAAACTTCACTTTCAAAGTCCCTTACGGTGAACTAGTGACCATAAAGGGGCTTACTCTCCTAGCTTAAGTTGAGATCTCTTATACAACTAGTTTGAGGGAGAGTTTTATGTGATGCCCTGCTGATAGAGTTGCATTTGATGAGGTTTTTATAGAGCCTTTTCTTGTATTCTTGAGAATGTTTTGGGAGAGTATCCTAAAACTTGTAAGGGAGAATCAAGTGTCCATATATTGTCTATTATCTCCAAAATTATATATACTGAATTTATTGCTGCTTGTTTCCTCTATTATGTCTATCATTATTGCCACAATATTTTTCTAATTCTTGATGGTGTAAAATTTTCTTACCTTTTGCACGTGCCAAAAAGATTGAATCTTGGATTTCTTCGATCAACAATTTCCTCAATTTATATATAACTAACTAGTATTACTACTTCGTGGTTAGGTTGAAGATTTGCGATCAAGCATTTGGAGTACGAAGATGAATGAAAATAGATGTGAAGTGACTACTTGATGAAGGATTGTTATAAAATTGACTGCAAGACGGCCAACATTATTCGGCGGTGTTGAGCAGATAATTCTCACTACTATGTTGTCTACTAAATGTCCGTACGTAAGGGAGATGTAGAAGAAGTTGGAGGGGTTATTAGTATCCAATTGGTTTAGTATTGAATTGTGAAGTAGTTTCACGTGTGTTGGTATTGTTTGGTGAAAACAAAGTGGGTGGCTTGTTTGTGACATAAGAGTGTGTCACTCAAGGTAGAGCTATAATTGTGTTTTTCTATGGAAGGTGCCAATTGTGCTCATAATGGAAGATTTCGATTTGAATTGTAGTCGATGACAATTTTTGAGGTTTTGGAGGCTTAGTGAAATTTGTAATAACATAGAGATTTGTTAAGATTTAATGACGCATAGATCATCCCTTTTTCTGGTAGATCGTATGGCTACATGGGTTTACCCACTTCATGGTACTGAGTTTATGCTCTTCCTCACATCCTGATGTTGGAATTGAATTAATGAATACTAAAATCCATTGATCTTAACCCTCACACAGGAATTACCCGAAACAATAAACTAGATGCGGAAGCTTACCTGAACCCATGAGATTGTGCCTTGAGTTATGCGTCTTCCAATTGACGCGTAGTATCTTTTGGCTTTCTCTTGCTAATGGGACGGCAGAGAGAAAAGATTGTAACCCTGCGCTCAATTGGGGACCATAACCTATTATAGTGATAGTTTGACCTAATTATCAACCGGCCCATTATAAATTGACAATTAGCTCCCTTTAGGTCTCTACACATATTCAATAAAACCCCATACTTATTAAAAGATGACTTAGGCCCATATAACTTAGTAGATCACTTTAATTAGGCCTATTAAATTTAAATAACATGAAATATACGATCAAGCTGCAGTGCATACACGTCTGTATGCCCAAATGCACATATTAACCATATACACATATATATAAGTCCATAAAATTCTAACAATCTCCCACTTGGACTATATATATGTGCATACGTATAAACCTTAAAATCGTATATCACATTATATACTTAGTAGCTCGAGCAAGCCTTTTGCTTTTAGTCATCTTAAACCAATCCTGTCCATTAGTCAAAATTAACATAAGGATCAAAGAGGCTTTCGTTGCATTTATCGCAACTAGACCCATCAATGGTCACATACATTAACATAACTAACGACATGGATCAAGTATGGATGTGTAGCATGGAAATTACATGTAATGTGATCTTCACATGTCTATCTCCAACTGGTCCTACCTTAGTCCGTATGAGATCAAATGTAACATTCAGAGTGCTAAATACTGAATAACTTTATACTTTAACAATAATCCAAAATTGTAGAATTGTCATGACAATGAATCATAAATGTCGAGCAAATACATAATATAAACTCCCACTGAACCTATGCATAATCCAACTATAGAACACCCATACGAGCAGTATGCTCGTGAAAGACCTTGGGTGTCAAACCCTTAGTGAGCGGGTCCGCTATCATGGAGTTTGTCCCAATATGCTCAATACAGATATGACCACTCTGAATTCTTTCTTTAACAACAAGGAACTTGATATCTATATGCTTAGATTTCGAAGAGCTCCTATTATTATTTGAGTAAAGGACTGCAGACTTATTGTCACAAAATAACTATAGTGGTCTTTCAATACCATCTACTATTCGCAACCCAATGACAAAATTTCGCAGCCAAACCCCTTGATTTGATGCCTCGTAACATGCTACAAATTCTGCTTCCATGGTGGAAGAAGCAACGAGTGTCTGCTTAACACTTTTCCAAGAGATTGCTCCTCCAGCTAGCAAATAAATGTAGCCTGAAGTAGATCTACGACTATCTTGGCATCCCGCAAAGTCGGAATCAGAATACCCAATGATCTCAAGTTTATCCGACCTTTTATATGTGAGCATGTAATCCTTTGTTCTCTGTAGGTATCGCATAACCCTTTTGGCTATCCAATGTTCCTTCCCTGGATTGCCGAGGTATCGCCTAACACTCCAACAATGAATGCTAGATCTGGACGAGTACAGACCTGTGCATACATCAAACTCCCTACAGCCGAAGCATAAGGAATATCTTTCATTTCTTTAGATTCAATTTCATTCTTGGGGCATTGATTGAGACTGAATCTATCTCCTTTAGCGGAGTATCACCGGTTTACAATCCCGCATGCCGAACCTTTTAAGTACTTTTTCAATATATCCCTTTTGTGATAATCCAAGAATACCCTGAGAACGATCTCGATGTATCTGGATTCCTAACACAAAAGATGCATCACCAAGATCTTTCATTTCAAATTTCTTTGATAGAAATTTCTTAGTTTCATGCAATAAGTCTATATCATTAGTGGCAAGTAGGATGTCATCCACGTATAAAACCAGGAAAATATATTTGCTCCCACTGAACTTATGGTATATACATTCATCAACTGTATTTATCTTAAAACCAAATGATAATACAACTTGATGAAATTTGTGATACCATTGTCGAGAAGCCTGTTTGAGCCCATAGATGGATTTCTTAAGTTTGCAAACCATTTGCTTTGAATCTTTCGAAACAAAGCATTCTGGTTGCACCATATAGATTGTTTCTTCAATATCACCATTGAGAAACGCAGTTTTCACATCTATCTGATGTAACTCTAAATTGAAATATGCCACTAGTGCCATAATCGTTCTAAATGAGTCCTTCGAAGAAACTGGAGAGAAGGTCTCTTTATAATCGATGCCTTCCTTTTGAGTAAATCCCTTAGCGACTAGACGTGCCTTATATCTTTCTACATTGCCTTGTGAATCCCTCTTGGTCTTAAATATCCATTTGCAACCAATAGGTTTCACGCCTTCGGGCAATGGGATAAGATCCCAGACGTCATTGTCTTTCATTGATTTGATTTCCTCATTCATGGCATCCATCCACTTTTGAGAGTTTGAACTTTCAATGGCTTAACGAAAGGTGATTGGATCATCTTTCATCACGCCAATGTTTGCCTCATGTTCATTGAGAAATACTATAAAGTCATCTGGAATTGTACTTCTCCTCTCTCTAGTGGATCTCCTTAAAGGCACTGGTTCTTGAGGTTGTTGAGCTTGTTCCTCATGAACAACCGGTTGACCTATGTCAAGGGGAACTTCAACATTGTCTTGTTGTTCCAAATGTTGTTCTTGAACCGTGTTAGGAGTAAGATCCTGATTATGGTTAAGGACAACTATAGGAAGAGGAATAGTAACCGAATCCTCTTCAAAGACAAAGTCTCTTACCTTATCTCCCCCCCCCAAAGCTCAATATCCTCAAAGAACCGAACATTTCGTGTCTCAAAGAAAGTTCTAGATTTTGGATCATAGAACTTGAAACCTAGTGATCTTTCAGAATATCCAACAAAATAGCTACTAACCGTTCTTGAGTCCAATTTCTTTTCATTTGGCCTATAAGGCCTTGCCTCAGTTGGACAACCCCAAATGTGTAAATGTTTTAAGATAGGTTTCTTGCCCGTCCATAATTCATAAGGGGTTTTAGTCGTAGCTTTTGTCGAAACCCTATTAAGGATATAAACTGCAGTCTTAAGTGCCTCTCCCCAGAGTGAATCAGGTAGGGTAGTATGACTAATCATACTTCTTACCATATCTTTTAAGGTCGTATTTCGTCTTTCAGCTACACCATTCATGCTAGGTGTACCTGGCATGGTGTACTGTGGGACGATTCCACACTCTTCTAGGAATTTGGCAAAAGGCCCTGGACATTGTTCACCTGAACCGTCATTTCTGCCGTAGTATTCTCCACCACGGTCAGATCTGAGATTCTTAATGGTTTTGCCATGTTGGTTTTCAACCTCAGCCTTAAAATTCTTAAAAACGTCCAAAGCTTGAGATTTCTCATGTATTAAAAATAGGTAGCCATAACGAGAGTAATCATCTATGAACGTTATAAAATACTCTTGACCATTCCACGAAGGTGTGGGAAATGGCCCACAAATGTCCGTATGTATTAGTTCTAAGACATCCTTAGCTCTCTCGGCACCTAATTTTCTCTTGTTTGTCTGTTTGCCTTTAATACACTCAACGCATAATTCGGTTTCCAATGTGTCAAGTGTATCGAGAATCCCGTCTGACACAAGCCTTTGTATTCTTTGTTTTGATATATGACCTAAGCGCTTGTGCCATAATGATAAAGAGTTCTCGTTTGTTAATTTTCGTTTAGTGCCACGTGATTCAACATGCAGGTTTTCATTAAATGAGGTAACTGTATCAAGCAAATATAGGTTATCATGATTTGATAAAGTACTGGATCCAATAAATTTAGAATCATAAAAGAGACGACATCCATTATTTCCAAAAGAACAAACATATCCTTCTTTGTCCAAAATAGAAATAGAAACCAAATTTCGTCTAAAAGACGGTACAACGTGTCTCAAATAAATCTAAATAAAATCCAGTCTTAAGCAATAACCTAAATGTTCCTATTGCTTCAACCTCCACTGAATTGCCATTCCCCACATAGATGAATCTTTCAGCATCACTTGGCTTGCGGCAACTCAGGCAACCCTGCATAGACACACTTATGTGAGTAGTAGCACCAGAATCTAACCACCAAGTATGTCTAGGCACTGAAACCAAATTAACCTCAGAACAAACAAGAATGAGAGGTTTACCTTTCTTCACGCGCCAAGCGCGGTACTTAGTATACTCTCTCTTCACATGAGAAGGATCCTTGCAAAAGAAGCAGCTCATTTCCTTATCTTGTCCTTTAGACACCTTTTGTTGCTTCTTCTTTGGGTCCAAATCCGCAGTTTCCTTACCCTTCTTTTTCCTAATGGTGCCGGAGGAAGATGTTGCCAAATGAGCACTTTCTGTCTTTTCATGTCTCATTCTATCCTCTTCTTGTGCACAATGTGAAATGAGCTCGTTAAGAGTCCATTTCTCCTTCTGGCAATTATAACTGACCACAAACTGAGTAAATTGTGCAGGAAGAGATATCAAAACTAAATGAACGAGCAAGTCATCAGACAGCTCTAACTTAAGGCCCTTTAGTTTTGATGCCAAAAGAGACATCTCCAAAATGTACTCCCTTATGTTCCCTTTGCCTTTATACTTCATGGAAACAAGACTACGTAAAATATAACTTGTTTCCGATTTTTCATTCTTGGAAAAGCGCTTTTCAAGCTCTTGAAGGAACGTTGTCGCAACCTTTTCCTCGGACATAGTGCCCCTGAATGTTTCCGGAATTGCACGCCTCATGATCATTAGACTCATGCGATTTGAGCGGTCCCACTTTTCCATTTCCCTCTTTTCATCAGAGGTACTTGAAGCTGAAAGATCAGTGGGACGCTGCTCCCGTAGTGCAAGGTCTAGATCCATGCAACCGAGAACAATCATAACGTTCTCTTTCCAGTCCTTAAAGTTGGTACCATTAAGTACCGGAATGGAGTTGATATTAGCAGATACAGTTGCAGCAGATGTATTAACTGAACAGAGAATGAAAATAAAACTAAATAAGCTCACATAAACTGAAACAAAACCTTAAGCAGATAACTTTAAATAAATTCAAAATGACCATTCCCATTACAAGAAAATCGGCACAACATTAATCCTAGTCTTTTGACAGAAAATTAATTTGCAAATGCTTTTCTTGGTGTAGTGATCAAACATTGACAATAAAATCCAGTCAAATGTCGAGCCTTTCTTTTGACCGACCCAACACCCACAGAGACACCTAATAATCATCACATGTTTACTACTACAGGTGTCTTTGAATTTCTGCCAGACGATAATAACCTTCCCTTTGGCCGATCATTACCCGCATGAAAATCGCATACACAAACATCTTAGTAATTCAAAAAATTAAAAAATATAAACAGGAGAGGTTACTTTTGTAACATGCTGCATCAATTAATTAATATGAACTACCAGACATGCTCAAATATTCTGAGCAAAACCCTCGTCATTTTGAATCAAAAAATTGAATCCATAATAATACACAAAATCATTGCATACAAAGCATAAATGCATAATCAAGGTTATTTCTCATAAATTCATATTAATAAATATTCAAAATAAGCCTTTGTTTTATAATAATGATTAAACTAACTTTAATAAATCATTAAAAAGGAAAACATGCATATAAATTAGGAAAAATTGCAAAAAACTATCTTTATTAACTGTGCACAAATAGCGTAGGGTTAATGAAATGTGCACAAATAGCTTGTGCGGCAACAAGGGAGAAAAACAAAAAACCGTATTTTGTTAGCTATTGTGTGAAAAACGGGGAGTGAGAGATACATGCTGTGAGCTTAATCCAAAAAAAGGGTACTGTGTTAGCCAAAAAAAAAGCACAAAAAAATTTTTTTTTTTTTTTAAACCCCAATACAGTTTAAGCCAATGATTAAACCAATATACAACTTAAAAAACAATATCTAGATAATCCTATTGTGAAGGTGCTCTGATACCACTTGTTGGAATTGAATTAATGAATACTAAAATCCATTGATCTTAACCCTCACACAGGAATTACCCGAAACAATAAACTAGATGCGGAAGCGTACCTGAATCCATAAGATTGTGCCTTAAGTTATGCGTCTTCCAATTGACGCTAGTATCTTTTGACTTTCTCTTGCTAATGGGACGGCAGAGAGAAAAGATTGTAACCCTGCGCTCAATTAGGGACCATAACCTTTTATAGTGATAGTTTGACCTAATTATTAACCGGCCCATTATAAATTGACAATTAGCTCCCTTTAGGTCTCTACACATATTCAATAAAACCCCATACTTATTAAAAGATGACTTAGGCCCATCTAACTTAGTAGATCACTTTAATTAGGCCTATTAAATTTAAATAACATGAAATATACGATCAAGCTGCAGTGCATACACGTCTGTATGCCCAAATGCACATATTAACCATATCCACATATATATATAAGTCCATAAAATTCTAACACCTGAAACTAACACTCACTTACTAGACGCTCTCACCTAATTTCGAACCCTTGACCTCTAGAATATGATCTTTGTGCTCAACAAGGATGTTTCCATTGGACTTGGTAGAGTTCATACTCCTAATTGTTTAATAGGCTTGTGTTTTCCAAGTATGATTAAGATAATTAATTCCTTTTGAAGCATGAATATATATGATCCGTTAACTATATAAAGGCTAGTTGCGTGAACCTCCAAGAATTGATTTTGAGAGTCTCTAGTAGGGGTGGGCAAATGGGTTCGGGTTTCGGTTTTTTACCCGACCCGATCGGGTTGCAACAGAACGGTTCGGGTTATTTTGCAAAATATTGGGTTTTGGATTTTATCCGAACCCGAATAGTATATATCGGTTCGGGTATCGGGTAATTAATCTACTACCCGAAAAAATTATGGGTACCCGAATTTGTGTACAGATTTAGGCAGCATCATTTTGAGTAGGCATTTTGAGAGCCCAATTTGAGTAGGCAGCAGCATTTTGAGTAGGCAGCAGCATTTTTAGAGCCCAATTTGTGTACGATTTATGGGCGATTGGGCTCTTGTTGGGTGGCGACCTAGCATAGTCTTGGGCTGCTATGTGGGTATTTTGGTTACCCGAAAATCGAACCCGAACTACCCGAAAATATCAGGTACCCAAATATCCCGGGTTTCTAGTCGACTTGTTTGGGTTCGGATAGTTTTTTCTCACACCCGAAACCCGAAAACCCGAACCCGAACTACCCGAAAAACCAAAAATCGACCCGATGCCCACCCCTAGTCTCTAGGGTAAACTAGTGCATTGTGTGAGGGGCCTAGTCTCTTTAGAGTATTTATGATGAAATCTTATATACGACTTTCACCTCCAAGAATTGATTTTGAGTCTCTAGGGTGAACTACTGCCTGAGAGCGACCACAGTGGCCGGCCTGCGTCAACTCTCTATAATTAATTTTAGAGATTTTTAGAGATTTCTACCCTCCCTTGATCCTACAGTGGTTCCTCTAGTCCACACTCTATTTCTAAAACCAATTAAATCACCCTCTAAATATAGAGTGAGTTTTAACATGAATAGTGACTTAAATTTTCTACATTTTCTTCACTTTATTTGAGCACAATATACTTTTGTTTAATATTTTGGAATGAAAATTATTAGAATATACTCTCTCCGTCCCTAAATTATTGTTTTTTTTTGTCCGTTCCTAAATAATTTTCTTGTTTAAAACTTTTTTTTAAGAGATTATTTTTACCATTTTACCTTTATTTTTTTCTCTACTTTAATTATACGCTATATACACATGGGTATTAAAAGAAACTACACATTATACCAATATTAATAATCAAGTCAATTATTTTTTGTTAATCTGTGTGCCGAGTTAAACAAGACAATAATTTAGAGACGGAGAAAGTACAATATATTTTTCATAGTATATAAAATTTAAAATTTAAAATATTTTATTTTAATTGTGGTGAAAAAATATAAATAAAAGAGAAAAAATAGTATTTTTATTTTGCACTATTGAATAAAATGTTATTAATGTATTGTGTTCTACATTCTTAGTTCGTCGAATGACCCAAAATTGAAGAAATTAAGAAATTAAATGACCCAAAATTGAAGAAACTAAGAAATCCCTCCCCCGCTTTGAGATACAAAGTTAGAGAGAAGAGAGAGAGAGAACTTCTTCGGTTCCTAATTATTACGGTACAGTATCACTTAATACATTTACGAGTTATGCTACTACTCCCACATTACGATGTTTTATTTCATTTATAACTACAGATTTTTGTACTGTACACTAAAACGACGTCGTTAAAAAGTGGAATGTACACTAAAACGACGTCATTAAAAAGTGGAATAGAAATAGCATTGCCTTATATTCACCCATACTTTTCTATTAAGTAATTTTTGAAAGGGTAGCTAGCAATAACTTATTCTGTATATATGGTACATTTCTTGATCATGAAAAATGAAGCATTGGTAGCGTATAGCCGAACTATATAAATATACTTATATATATATATATATATATATATGGGGGAGTATTTAATGGTTACTTTTTTATTTAACCATCAATAGTTACTCTCATTATCAACCATTGGATTAAAAATCAAAGGTTGAGATTTAATGCATTAAATGACTCACCTACTTGCATTAATTTCATTTTCCAACAAACCATTAAATCTCAACCTTTAATTTTTAATCCAATGGTTGATAATGAGAGTAACCATTGATGGTTAAATAAAAAAGTAACCATTAAATACTTGCCCGGAGACAGGACTTGCTGCTCGCGGGAGCCGGAAGTCGGGTACATCCGTTTAAACTCATGATCTCCCCACGCGGTGGGTTTGCCTTCCTCACGCCCCGGCGGCCGGTTTGAACCTGACCTCCAGGAGAAGTACAAAGATTATGGAGCTTGAGTACCACTCAGGCTAGCTAGCTCAAGTGGTACTCATTCCCCACAACCTATGTATTTAACCTGGAGGTCATAGGTTCGAAACTTGGCAAGTCCAGTTTCAGGGTGTGAGTGCAAAACCCTATAGTGTGACACCACATGAACCACACCGCCGGGAGCGGGAGACCCCTGTGAGCGTGAGATTTCCGGCTCCCGTTAAGAGCATGTCTCCGGGCAAGCCCCCCGAAAAAATTATGTCTCATCAGAAAAGGCGCCCTTTTTGTTGAGGGGATGACCTTCCTTCCGGGGGACTTGCCCGGAGACAGGACTTGCTGCTCGCGGGAGCCGGAAGTCGGGTACATCCGTTTAAACTCATATCTCCCCACGCCTGGCAGTGGGTTTTTGCCTTCCTCACGCCCCTGAAAACTGGCGAAACCCAGTTTCGAACCTGTGACCTCCAGGAAAAGTACACAGATTGTGGAGCATGAGTACCACTTGTATATATGGGGGAGTATTTAATGGTTACTTTTTTATTTAACCATCAATGGTTACTCTCATTATCAACCATTGGATTAAAAATTAAAGGTTGAGATTTAATGGTTTGTTGGAAAATGAAATTAATGCAAGTAGGTGAGTCATTTAATGCATTAAATCTCAACCTTTGATTTTTAATCCAATGGTTGATAATGAGAGTAACTATTGATGGTTAAATAAAAAAGTAACCATTAAATACTCCCCATATATATATATATATATATATATATATATATATATATTGATGTATATGCCTACATAATTTTGTTCACCTAATTATATTGAAAGTTTTTGCCGCTGCCATCACCCTGAAGACTTGATTCACTTCAAACAATTGCCAACGACCATGACTTCTTATTCAAGAGCAGTTCTTCACACCCCACCCTCTAGTTAACCCTGTAGTGAGAATAAAAAAAACCGTGGGATAATTTATATTTGGCATAACGTTATGCTAGTATATCAACTATGTGATGCCGGGGATTTATTTGAAGCATGTATGCTTTAGAAAAATATTTATATAATTGATATTTCTTTTTATAAGAATAAAGATAGCACGGAAATTCGTAAGCATGTATGTTTTAGAAAAATATTTATATAATTGATATTTCTTTTTATAAGAATAAGATAGCACGGAAATTCGTTTGTAGTATGTACATTTTAGAAAAATATTTATATAACTGATATGTCTTTATATAAGAATAAGTCTGAGCGGGAAACCTTAAAAACTAATTAGCCATAAATATGCTATTAATATCATAATTAACACTACACTGTTGAGAAATATTATTTTTTTTTTAAAAATAAATACATATTTTTAGTCTTGAACCGACATCTTGTCTAATTTTTAAATGACCCAAAAATGACACGTATAACTGAAAAGAATTGTAATACATATTTTGATATTTTACAAAAATATTAATCAAAATAAGTAGATAATATAGTACATATGGATCACGTGACCACACTTAACTATATATATATATATATATATATATAGTATTCTGAATAAATACATACTCCCTCGTCCCTTAATTATTGTCTTGTTTGACCCGGCACACGGATTAAGAAAAAACGATTGACTTAATTATTAATATTGATATAATGTGTAATTTCTTTTAATGTCCATGTGTATGTGATTCATAATTAAAGTAGGGAAAAAAGTAAGGATAAAATGATAAAAATGATGTCCTAAAAATGAATGTTTTGAAACAAGACAATTATTTTGGGAAGGACAAAAAAGAAAAGGAAGACATTTAGGGACCGAGGGAGTATAATAAAAAGGGTAAATTACACATAACCCCCTCAACTTTCAATTAAAGCAATGTACCCTCTCAACTATAACATTTTCTTAAATTGCACCTTCTATTTAGACACTTGGGTTTGAATTCACGAAATTTGTCCACCAAAGACTCACGTCACCATCTGTACGTATGATATTTACCATAATATTCAAAATAAAGATAAGAAATTATTTTAATGGCCATATTTATGTACAAAGAGGGTCTTAGAACAATAAGGGTAATATAGTCAATTAAAATACCAAAAGGGCACTATGATTAAAAAGAATGCTTAAAGATGGCCACATGAGTCTTACGTGTGCATTTTATGTCAACTCAAATGACAGTGCCTAACAGAAGCTACGATTAAAGAAAATATTAAAGTTGAGGGGGGCATATTGCTTCAATTGGTAGTTGAGGGGGGCAATTCAAACCCAACTCATAGTTTGAGGGGGTTATTTGTAATTTATCCTAATATAAATGATTGAGTTGATCTAAGATTAGTGTTCATATTTAAAAGATTATGAGTTCAAAATATCATTGGCAACATCACTTTGTTTTATTTTCCTAACTTTTCATATCCTTACCAACAACTAAAGCTCTTCTACTAAATGTATTTAAAAATGTTATATATACCTTTATCATACCCATAGTAATTTTATAAAACTACTAATGACATCAAGTGAGAACCTAAAAGGTCAAATGCACGAAAATTAATAGAATCAAAGTTGGATTAAGTAGCACACTCATAGGTTTCTTCACCAACTTTAATAATTTAAGAGTCCGTTTGATCGTGCGTTTTGACAAAAAATACAGGGATAAAATGGAGCTTATTTGAAGAAATTACGTACCGATGTTGCGATTGAAAAGCCGCAATTTCTAAACGCGCCTCCATTTTTAAACTTTGTAATTTCCAATTTTTCTCAAAACATAAGTTTTAAAATGTTGTTAGAAAAAAAAAAAAGATACTCTTTGAAATGGTATCTCAAACAAGTTTATAAGAAAAAAAAAGTTGTGTTCTAAAAAAGCTGCATTTTAAAAAATACACACCAAACAGACTCTAAAATAGTATGTGAACCTACTTAAAATGGTGTTAATCCTTTTATCTTTCTGAATAAAATCTAGTTTGGTCCAAGAATATGTGTGCTTGTGCAAGAAAGAAAGAGATATATAATGTGAGATATACATACGTGGAGCAGTCCATGTGTTCAGAAATGGGGAAGCTAAGATGTATTTGACACTTGACATAGAGTGCCTCAATATTAGATTGTTGCCAAGGCAGATGCCCGTAGGCATAGACAGTCTCTATGCACCGGCAAATCCTCCTCGGCTCGTCGGGAATACGCATTCTGGCAACGCCATCAAGCTTCATGAGTCCGTCGCAACAATTAGGTGATGGCTCGTCGTAAATCCCTTCAACGTAAGGCTCGCACCAACCGAACGTATCTGCCACGTCCTGGCACGTCCCATAAGGGCCACACATTCCCATGTCCACCATGGTTGACGTAATCGTAACGATTAGAAATAAAACCAGAACGACGTTAACGTTTACTCGAGTCAGTGATTTTGTGTTCATCTTGATTTGATCTTATATTGTTGTGGGCTCTTCTTTATGATTGTGAAGATGATAATAAATAATCTAAATTGCAAGGGATTACTAACCTTGCGTAACCTTCTCTCTTAAACTAGTGACAATATAAGAGTTGCCCTAAACTGAATTTCATTACGTTTCAAATTGAACGTCTCTTGTTTGAAAAAAATTCGTCACAAAATAAGTAACTTTATTGTATGAAGTTATATATTCACCATTGCTATGTTTTTTTATTTTATTTTTGATAACCGAGGGGAAACGTCACCACGACAGGGTACATTGGACTCACCTATGGGACTAAAACCAACACGGAAATCCACCAACTGCCCTTCGCCAATAGAGGAAGTACAAACTACTAAAGCCTCCGAATGTCTGCATATTTTGATACTCCTACTTAAAAGTCCTTTTTAGAACGTAATTAGTTACTTAGCGTTTTGACATCATAACCATGAAACCCTCATGTTTAGTACATGAACTTTGTGTACAAACAAAAAACTGAATTTCATTAACGGGCATTCTATAAAATCTTGTTCAATTTGATTACACAATTCTTCTCTATCTCAATCTTTCTTGTCCATTGAGTCATGGTTGACCTCTTTGTATTTTCCATTTCTCATTTTTAAGTCAGAAAGTTTTGTATCTAGGAAAAACTCAAGAATTTCAAACAGATTGTAAATGTGATCAATGAATGTGATCGCATATATTGTGACAAGAAAATAATACTCCCTCGATCTCGGACAAATGTTCCTAGTGAATAAAACACAAAAATTAAGAAACATAAATAATTGTGTGCTGTAAAATGTGTTCTGACCATAATACCCATGAACATTAACTGAGTTCAACTATTTTAAATAATTGAGTTTCTTTGGGATGTGTTATATTAAATGTAGTTTTAAGGGTATATTAGGAAGAATGGTAGAGAATAGGTAAATCAAAAGTCTTTTAAAACATTAATTGGGATATCCCAAAATAGAAAGTAGGAACATTTATCCGGGACGGATGGAGTACTTGTAGATGCGCTAATATGACAAAACTTGTACTAATTAAAACTTGTTGAAGATTACAACACTATACTCATCCAACAAACAATAAAATTATTCAGTCGTGTGCATGAAAACAGAATAGATGAGAAAGATTGTTTCGGACAGAACTGCTATGAAGATCGAATGTCACTACAGATGTGATAGCATTTTCCTTGACATTCGGCTTTAGTAAAACTCTTTCAAACTTAGTAAACTTCTCTCCCTTTTTCTCGATGATCATGAATGGAGACTTCCTTCTCTTTATATAGGCACGGGAGAGATCTGCAAAGATAGGAAAGAACACTAGAAGAAAATAGTTATGTTAGGAATCAATCACTAATTAATTACAGTCTAATTTCTAAAATTTAGCTAAAAAGAATCAATCAAATAAACTACCAAATATACAATGTATCCTTATAACCATCGACCACAATCTTTCCTAAATAATCAAGAATCCTACACAAGTAAACAATCAATTAATATCAATCAACTTAAATATGAAATTACCTAAAAAAAGACAAAACCTAATTAAATCAATCAAGTATACTTAAATATGAAATTACCTAAAAAAGACAAAACCTAATTAAACAATTAATAATAAATCCTTAAATAATCATTGGATTTTCGGATCCAACACAGACTCACTACTTCTTCCCTCTCTCGTATTGAAACTCAAAATTCCCAAATTCTAAAGTGGCCCTTAATCCCCCTTTACTTGCTATCCTTCCTATTCTCAATAAACAACGAAATCAACGTTCAAAACCCTAAAATATTGCTCGCAGGATTAATACTAGTTTGATTCATGATGTCACAACCAAAAAAATAAAATAAAATTGAAATAAAACTCGTCAATGGAAAAAGATAATACTACTCTCTGTGTCTCAAGAAAATTGATTTAGTTTTCTTTTTAGTTTATCATTAAAAAAAAAAAAAAAACTAGTCCCTTATTTATAATTTAAGCTACAAATCTCAATCTTTTTTGTTTTTTTTTTTAAATTTATTGTTCCTTTTTTTTTTATAATTATCCCCAACTCTGAAGGTCTAAGATTAATCCCCGAGCAGGGTTGTAATTAGTCCAAGTTATGACTAATCCTCGAGTCGGGGAAGACACAACATAATACCACAACTAGGGGTGGGCATCGGGTCAGGTTTTTGGTTTTTCGGGTTTTCGAAGTCAGAGAAGAGCACAAGTGTGGTGACTTGGGGGCTGGTGGTGTGCGACGCTCTCTGCAAGTCTGTGAGGACTCCTCGCCGAGGAGCGTCGACCGTCCTTGTAAGGTTGTAGTTTGGTGGCCGGAGCCGTTGAAATCGTCGCTACTATAGCCACTTGGAAAACCCTAGATCTAAGATGGGATTGTTGAGAAAGAGAACCGGCAGATGATCTGTTTGGGGACTGGAGAGGGAGAATGGGAAATTAGGTCGCGTACTAGCAGTAGTAGAGGTAATTACTAATTAGGTTTAGGTGAGTTACGCACAGCACATGCCTCTTTGAAACACAGGTACCCAATCGGATATCGGGTAATGACTTAACTAATCGAAAATCGATCCGAAAATATATAGCCGTGTTCGGGTGTAAACCGAAAATCGAAATTTTGTTAATTACCCGACCCGATCGGATATCACTTAATCGGATAGGATCGTGACCCGAAACCCGAATCTGAATGCCCACCCCTAACCACAACGCAACAGAGTAGGATCACAAGGGCAGTAAAAGCTCTCCCTACCAAGTTTTAACGCAACTAATACTTATTCTTGAATCGAGTAGAACCACAACGCAACAAAGTAGGACTACAAGGGCGGTAAAGATTAAGTTTTAACGCATGGCTCGAACCGACGACACTTATCCCCGAGCGAGGCATGACCACAACGTAATCGAGTAGGACTACAAGGGCGGTAAAAATCTCCCAACTAATTTTAAAGTACATGTATTCACATTACTCGAACTCGAGATATATGGTAAAACTAATCAACCCTTTACCAGATGATCTACGTGCTTGGTGTAAAACTTCCTTTCTTCATACCAATATTAGATATACAAAAAAAAAAAAAAAGTAATTATAATGTAATTTAAATAAAATATTGAGGAGTAAAATTATGATTATTAAAAAAATCTAAAGTTATAAATAGGAATAATTGCGGGCGGGTCCCCATTACGAGATTATCAACCTCTTTAGGCCCTTATTTTGTTTCCAAGTGATTAAGTTCATTTTAAGTGATAAATTGATCAATTGTTCCAAAGCTGCCCCCGTGACAACCTACGTTTTAAGCATTGTCTTTTTTTAATTTTCTCCTGTAAATTCTCCATTTTATTCCAATCATTATTTATTTTGCTACAGCCTTCATCTCTCTCTCTCTCTCTCTCTCTCTCAATTTATTTCTATGCCCAGTTCATTATAAAAAAAACAAGACCAGTATATATAATTTTTAAAATTATTTTAATTCTTTGTGTCTTTGTTTTATCAATATTGTGCATCACGATGCACACTTCGATGAATCGCAAGTGTAATGTTGTGCATTAGTACTATTTTGTGCATCAGTCATTGTTAGCTAATGACAAAGTTGTAAATAGAATAAAAGTTAATTAGTCAGTTATTGTGTTAGCTGATAGCAAAGTTGTAAATTAAATAGAAGTTAGTTAGTCAGTTATTATTTATTGGAGTACAGTTGTTTGAGTTTAGTCAGTTAGGAGCAACAATTTGTGCATCGCGATGCAATAATCAAATTATTGCATCGCGATGCATCAATTTGTTCATCGCGATGCATAGCGTACGTGTTTCGTATTTTTTAAAGGCATAGACAACATTTCGCAATAAAAATGTCATTTTTCGATTTGAAACAATTATAGGAGACTAAAGCGGTTGAAAATTCATTAAAATGTATTGGCCCGAATTTCGCCCTTTAAATAAACTTCGTTCTTAAATAAGTGTCATATTCTAATTTTTAAAGTCAAATTAATTGTTTTCTAATGACAATTTGATGCGTTTTTGATTATGTATTTTGAATTGCATGTTTTATGGTTGAAAAACATAAATATATATATATATATATATATATATACATTAAATTTTTATTAAAAAAATGATTAAACAAACCATTTTTAAAGACCGGATGGGGCATTACTTTTATTTCTTCTGTCGTTTCCCAAAAAGAGAGAAGTTGAAAAAACATGACCTACATAATCCTATTTTGACATTACATTAAATCTCCAAGAGCCTAGATGAAAAACGGCATCGTTTAACACCACTAAGGCAGTGGTCTCGTTTCTAGCCGTTACGAATCGGGTTCTCATTCCAACAGTCATCAGCTCCCCACTATTCAAATATTCGACCGTTGAAGAATTATAACGTTAACGCTTCTCCTTTCTCCCCTGCATTCTCATTTCATCCCTCTCTCTCTCTGTAAGAACCCAAATCCGGTCATCAGCCCTCTTCTGATCTCTCTCTCTCTCTCTCTCTCTTGCAATCGAAGTCGGAATCAGAAGCTGGAAGGTACAAAGATCCAATGTCGATAATGGAGGATTCGGGTCTGTTTATGATCGACGAAGATTATGAGTTTTCAGCGCCTCGATTCTTCGACTTCATTGAGGGGGAAACTGAGGAGGAGATGCTCAAAGCACAACTTTGGTTTGATACCGCCCTTAGCTACGCTCCTTCTCGTAAGTCAAATTCTTAGTACACAACTATTCCACTTTTTCGATTAAGTTCTTTGTTCGTGATTGTTTTGAATTTAGGATCATCGATTTCTTGAATTTCCGTTTTTTTTGTTAGTTTGGTGGAGGATTTTATGGGTTTGATGTCCTTGAAGTTTGTTTTCTTTAATTTGGGCCACTAGGGTTTGGAGAATTTCTTTCATTTCAATTCCTCGATAATATGTTCTTGATTTCAGTTCGTGGTTATTATAAGGATAAAATGATTTCTCTGCTGTTGATTCTTGTATTAGTCTCGATTCATTTGATGAAAAGGTGGTTGCATTGCTAATGATGCAAGTCATTGCAAACTTGACATCAACCAAATATAAACCTTTGAAGTCCATGTCCAAATTACCACATTAGGCCAAATTACCACATTGTACATCATCCTTGAAGTCTTCATTTCCATTCTATTATTGATTTCTGTGGACCAACTGAATTGAGGAAAAGAATTAAGGGTTTTGCAACAGATCCTGCAAAACTGATTCAAATACCATCATGAAATTGCAACCAATGAACATTGATGAGGGTGACTAATGCGCTGATTTTCATAATTTTACTTCTTGTTTGAATAATGAAAGTTCCGTCGTTCTATCTTCATTTAAGATAAGTGTTAGTGTTTGATCATTTTGATTTTCATAATTTTACTTCTTGTTTGAACATTGCCAGTTACGTTGTTCTATCTTCATTTAAGATAAGTGTTAGTGTTTGATCATTTTTAATTGAATCATGCAGCTTTTATGCCAAAAATTAAGACCAACAGAACCATTCAGCTTGAGAGCCTTTGTGATTTTAGTGAAGGGGAAACATTACAGAAGGTATGCTATATATCCGTTTCCTTGTCTCATTGTCCTCAGTCCCTGATTTTCAGCACATGTAAAATGGCAGCTTTTACCAATCTAAACCGGAATTGTTGATTTTACATACAGGCAACAGAAGAATCATCTAACTCCTCATCGCTGACATCAAATATCATAAAGGAATCTTATTTAGAGCCAGAGAAGACAGAAAAAAGGTCAGTAGTTTGGCCAACACCTCTGTATTAGTTATAGTAATTTTTCTTCTTTATTGGATTCTGTGTTACCTTAACTGAGAAATATGGACTTTATCTATAGTGGGTCTCAACTTAAGAACACTACTGAAGAAACCGCAAACAAGATCAAAGAAGAACTAAGTTCATGCCATCCCAATCTGGTATGCAGCCATTTCTTTAATTAGAAAAAACAAATGACATTTATTGTAGTATTCCTTGAAAAACGAAGTGCAAGCCTTTCTTGTTTCCGAGTTGGTATGATCATCTTTTTGAACCTTTCAGATTTCTGTTGCTGAGATAACGTGTGAAGTTAAGAAGAATGCTGTATCCACTCAAGAAAACAAAAGGTTTGTTCTTTCGTCAAAGTGACAGTTGTTCATACTTAAAGGATGATTGTTGTAACAATGGTGTCCTCACGTTGCCGTTATTGGCTGTTTTCTAGTTCTGCTTCTACTACTGGGATTGTTGAACAACTTACTGTTGAGAAAGATATGTCACTGGGAGCAGAAGCTTGCACCCCCAAACCAGTAATGGCTTCTCAAAAGGGGAAACAGCTTAGAACTGATCCCAAGAAACAACAGACAGCAAGAAAGATTGCAAGTGCAGTAAGGAATCCATCTGCACTCAAGTCAAAAATTCAGTCACAACTATCGAATGTTAAAAGCATCAAACCAGCTAGTGTGAGAAGGTTAGAACTCTGTCATTCTTCTTCTTCTTCTTCTTCTTCTTTTTTTTTTTTTTTGTGGTTACATGGCTAAAATATATATGATACAGGGATGCGAATTTGGCAAATAAGATTGGAACTCCAAACATAGCTCAAGAAAACCAAGCCATAAAGAGGCAGAAACTGGAAGGAGGAAAATCTAGACAGGTGGGTGTTAGGATGCTTTATCTCAGTCTACTCACAGTCCAATGATATATGTCATCTAATTCTTGTTTCTTGACTATAACTTTCAGATCTTAAGTATCAAAACACAAACCTTGCCCCACAAAGCAAGGCCTGGTGCAGTCAGTTGCAACTCCAACTTAACTCCTTCGACTGCTAAATCTCGTAAAGAAGACCGAAAGGTTTGTACAAGCTTTGGAGAGATTATTTCCTTGCACTCGTACGAGTTCTTTAATTATGTTTGAAGCTAACTCCTTTACCTCTCTTCCAATTAAAAGATATACGTTCGGGAACCAGCAGCTCCATTCGTCTCAATGGCAGAAATGATGCAAAAATTCCATTCCAACACAAGGGGGATGAATCTACCTTCTAGGACCAGTTCACTTTCACATGTAACTAACGTGACTTGTCTTAATTTTTTGTTTTCGTAAATATACATCACTTTTTGTATATAATAATGTTATTCCATTTGTGTTTTCAGGCTGATGCTGAAACAAATGTCAAAAGGAAGCCTAAACTTACACTGACCAGGCCAAAGGAACCTGATTTTGAAACTGCTCAGCGTGCCCGTCCAGTTAAGATCAAGAGTTCGGCCGAGCTTGAAGAAGAGATGATGTCCAAAATTCCCAAGTTTAAGGCTCGTCCAGTTAACAAAAAGGTAACTCAGTTTTTCTGATCCCAAGTTTCTTTTGTACTTACTAAGATTGAACCCACTACTGCCCTATGAAGTAGTTACAAATTTATTGAAAAAAATAGACAATTCATTTTCAATTTGTATGGTTTCTGTTTATGTTATTTCATTGGAACTCGTTGGTCCTTGACAGATTTTAGAAGCTCCAACATTACCAGCTTTACAGAGAAGTACCCCTCAGCCACCAGAATTTCAGGTAGACATATTATATTGGACAGATGTAGTTCGTTTCAGTTAAAGGAATGGAAAAGATAAGCAGAATAACATTGCAATTTAATTCCACAGGAATTCCATTTGGAAACGATGGCAAGGGCCAATCAAAATGCAGAAACATCAACTGTTGCCTCTACAGAATCTGCCCCGCAAGTAATGAGAATCTATTTTTTCTGATATTTTGGTTTGTTTTATGCTACTATATTGATTTTATACTAACTTACTTGTATGGTTCAATTGTTTACGAGCAGAATCATCAGTGGAAACCTCATCTCACAGCACCAAAGACACCCCTTCTACAAACATCATTGAGGGCACGCCCTCCAAGGATCAAAAGTTCTGAAGAACTGGAAAAGGAAGAGCTAGAAAAAGCCCCAAAGTTCAAGGCTAGACCTTTGAACAAGAAGGTACTTTTTGGTTTTACTTTGTTAACTTCCTTTTACTTTTCTTTCCGGTTAATTAGTGTCTGATAGTAATTTTCTGCTGTAGATATTTGAAAGTAAAGGGGAGTTGGGAGTATTCTGCAACACTAAGCGGCAGGTCACTGTACCTCAAGAATTTCACTTTGCCATTGATGAAAGGATCCCACCACCAACCGCCAGTGTTACTGATTTATTTGACAAGGTTCATCGATATAGTCTAATATTCTTCTTCCCTTTCTTGCTTCTTTTTACACAACTCACTAGCTAATAGATTACTTAATTGAAAGTTTCTAAGATGAATCGAATTTTTATGTTGCTTTTCAGCTCTCTCTGTACTCAGAGCCCAACAATCGTGACAAACCAATACCTAGGAACACTGCACCAAATCCTTTCCATCTGTACACAGAGGTAAGAAACAAGCCATTTTATAGTCTTGGATTGTTATTTTCGGAGTTTTTAATAATCTGCTTACCCTAATTCTTCATCACAACTTTGTAATGTCATTCATTCAGGAGAGAGGAGCAGAGAAAGAAAAGAAATTTTTGACGGAAGTAGTACAAAAGCAGTTGGAAGAGGAGAGAGCTAGGATTCCCAAAGCGAATCCGTATCCTTATACAACTGATTATCCTGTGGTATGCAAATTCTCTACCCTCGATGCTGACAAAGAAGAAGAAGTCTCGGTCCAACATGGTTTTCCTGATTAAAAATTATTACTCTGTTGCGCGCAGCTACCCCCAAAACCAGAGCCAAAGCAATGCACAAAACCGGAACCATTCCAACTAGAGAGCCTCGTTAGGCATGAAGAAGAAATGCAGAGGGAAATGGAAGAAAGGAGGAGAATGGAAGAGGAAGAAGCTCGGATGAGAATATTCAGGGCACAACCAATACTAAAAGAGTACGAGCTTCTAAGTTTTTAAAACTTGCCTGCATGATGCATTCATTACCATCGTGACAAAAACTTGCCATGTTTACTAATTCGTTTGCATCGTGCCAATTGCAGGGACCCCATTCCAGTTCCTGAGAAGGTTCGTAGACCGTTGACAGAGGTTCAAGAATTCGATTTACATGTAGAACATCGAGCTGTTGATAGAGCGGAATTTGACAAGAAGGTACTAACTATATATTTTCAAGACACATTAAAATTGTTTGTAGAAAATCGACCTGTCAAATGTTTACATGAGTACTCACGTGAAGTCTGTTCAACAGATTAAGGAGAAAGAGATGATGTATAAGAGATATCGAGATGAGGCCGAGTCTGCAAAGATGGTAGGGATCTTTTTCATTATTTATAAAAATAATCTTGTTTTAAATACCAATTTGAAACAAACAAACACATAAATCTAACGCCGCCTATGTGTTTTCTGTGTACGTAGATGGAAGAAGAAAAGGCCTTGAAACAGCTTAGAAGAACATTGGTGCCTCATGCGAGACCAGTGCCAAACTTTAACCGCCCTTTCTTACCACAAAAGTATGTGTGTGTGAACCAAAACGTTTGAAGTATGTACATTTTGCAGAGTTTTTATTTGATTGCTCGAGTTGTAATTCGCCATGATTTTTGTGGTGGTTGCACAAAACAGGTCTTCTCAAAAAGTAACAAAACCGAGATCCCCGAGATTGAAGATTTTGGAGAGGAAGGAAAGAAGGAAAGTTTGTTCTGCGGCAGCTGCTTCAAGTCCTGCCTCAAGCATGAGGTGATTGTGTTGTTGCTGACTGGGAAACTTGTTCAAGAACTCTTGAACCCTCCCCCTCCTCCTGCATGTAATGTAGCATGATGACCCCATTAGAAAGTTAGTAAGATTATATTTAGTTCCCTCCCTCCCTCACCCACCCCATTAAAAAGCATTCATGTAAAAGTGTATGAAGAGAATGTTGTAGAAAGAAATTGATTTTTTTTATTATTGGAAAGTCAATCTAAGCACAATACAAATTGTTAGGGCAACTCCAACGGCTCCATATTCCTGCGTCATCCCACCATTATAGCGCAAAAAAACCCTCCAACCATTGCGTTATTTCCTTGATATTTGGTGCAAAAATTGCACTATTATAGTAGAATAGTGTAATTTTTTGCACCAAATGGTTGGAAGTTGCTCTTACGAGCCAATCCTGAACAAAGAATATTTAGATAAAAAGTAATTTTTAATTAATTTTTGGTCAAAATTTAATTGAATTGACCAAAAAAAAGTCAATGTGTACGGAGGTGTGTCAAAACCTTCTACTGTCTAGCCCGAGCAACCTTTGACACTTCAAGGCACAACAGTTTAAGTATGAACCTAACTTATGAAGAATGGACCCCTGTACAGAAGATGTACTGAGCAGGCCGAGCCATACCGACATCTCAGTTTTGGGTATGACAACTTGATAACATAACTCATGTACGAGACGAGCTGTAACATATACTGCTGACCGTGACCGTCTCATAGAGTCACAACCAACAACTTTTTTTTTTTTTTCTCCTCTTCCCCGGCCCTTCTCTCCTCTCCCTCTCAGAGCCCTCACCCTCTCCTCTCCTCTCCTCTCCTCTAGCATGAATACACAATAACAAATTGAAGTAAGAAAATCAATACCATACAAAGAGAGATTACTAACGGAGCTTAATGATTTGAAGAGCTCACTGCTCTCTCTCTCAAAAGAAAGTGACATCTCAAGGCCAATCAAACGTTACTTTGATGTTCGGGACTAGTCGATGAACATTACTGTAGTGTTCGATCAACCAGTGCCGAACACCTCCAACCTAGATTTTTTTCTTCTTCTTCCTTTCTACTTCCTTGTTCAAGAGAGAGGGCTTTGCGGTTTTTTGTGTATGAAATGGGGTAAGGGAATAGGTGGGTGTATTAAGAAAGAGGGAAGATAATGGGTGGGTTTTAAAAGGTGTAAAATGAGAAATGTAAGGAGGGGTGTATTTAGTATTTAGGTAGGTTAAAATTTTTGATGGTGTGTTAATAGCCCTCCCCATTTTTATTTTTTTTTTAAAAGGTTGGAGGTGATAGACCTTAACCCTCCTGAGACTTTAAACACCCGACCTCAAATAGTATCGGGTGTCTCCAGTAAAACTTGAACACTCGACCTTTTGAACAAACCAATTTTATGTAAATTTGTAACTTGACACCTGTGCTGCTTCAAATCTTACTGGTTTAAGTTTTAGTCTTTAATTAAAATTTTTTTTTTCAAGATTTGTATTCTAATTATTAAAATTTTGTTTTGTTTGGCATGGAGGTATCGAGATCGATTCTCGGCATCTCCATAAGAATATTAATATGCTTTTTTCGCTCAAAACATAAATTATTACCGGATCAAATGAAAAATTAACACTGGATAGTGTCACCATGTGCATGTCTTTTTTTTCTTCCTACATCATTACATTACCTTGTCCAATGATAATTCATCAACTTGTTTTACTTTTCTAATTACTCTATAATGATGATAAAGCAAGTCTATGTTTGTAGAAAAATCATCACTAATTTAATTACTCATCATTCGTAGTTTCATTTTCTTATAGTTATGGACCACCTATTACCAAACTCACAAAAACTTTATGCATATATGTCGTATATTTACCACTCATTTTATTGTTCATCTATGATAATGTTAGTCTATAGAGTATTACATAATTATCTTTGTCTCCTAATCAATTTTTTTTCCATAATCCTTGCACATAATGTTGACAAGTGAGGTAACTGGTGGTTTATATATATACTAATTTTATGAAAATTTGTAGCCTAGCTTTATTTATTTTATATAAAAAAAATCGATTATGAAGTCTTAGATTTTGCTTCAAGGATTAGAACGATGATACTTTTTAAAGAAAATTTCGATACTAGTTTGGAGTTTTAGGAATTTTTGTACTTCATTTGTAGGAAAATAATTTTTATATGATAATATTATAAAATATGTAACATTTTTATTTTTTTGGTAATTATCTTTTACCAATTTTAGGGTCTAATTTTAAATCTAACACAAAGTCCCCAAAATGTCAGAACCGGCCCCGAGAGAAGTGAGACGTACTAAATTGTGCCTTCACAGCTTGAACAACAACAGTACCTCTGATAAAGCTTTGAAACACACCACCTCTTCGTTGAGAGTAGTTACGTAACAGAGTGCATCTGATGAGACTTGAACACCTAACCTCGTGATAGCCAACTCGAGAACCTTTGGCGAGAGTATTCATGCATCGATTTTAGTAGACCTAGGACTTTGGTCCGTAGATCAAAGGTTTCGGGCTTTAAAGAGAACAAACAAAAGATGCCTCGCAATTTTAAAGAGAACAAACAAAAGTTGACTCGCAATTCATGCGTTTGATTCTTTTGATTCATGCAAGCTTTAACCAAGGGGTTCGCCCTTGGTTACCAAAAAAAAAAAATTTAAATAAATAAATTAAAAAAAAAAACCATTAATCAAAAAGCTCTAGGAAATAAGAAACTCAAATTGAATAACTCCAAATAGCTTTTCTTAACCAACATACATTATTGAGATTTGAGAAGACACTCTGCATAACTAACACTGTACAAGCTCCTCTCTAGCCCTTAGGCAAATTGAACATGAAAATCAACTAACTGGATTTTTCACTTATCAAAACACAACAACATGGTTGCCACACTTATATATATTAAGTACTTATCATGCTAATATCTGAAATACAGGAAAACTGTGTTTCATCACAACTACCAACAGACATTGCTGATCCAGAAATTTGCTATTCAGCAGCATCCTTCCTTCTGTATGCTAAAATCTGAAATACAGGGAGGGAAAAGTACACATTAACCCTCATGAGTTTGAAAAAACGATAAGAGTCCATGTTTGAAAGTCAAACATTTCAAGGATTAAAACATATTTCAGTTCATACCCTTAAGTATTAAGGATAAATTTGTAAACTTAAAAGAATTATAAGGTTTTAAGGGGAACATCCCAAGATGAACAGGTGGAATATACCACAGTGGGGTTCAGTCCTGGAGCAGCTTTGTATGAGTTGGTATATATGGTGATTCAAAAGCTCCCATATAAGGAGACTATATCTTATATAAACCCTACACCCTTTCATTCTTTTTCCTGATTAGAAATGACCATTTTCACATGCTACAAATTTTAAATTATCAGTTAGGCTATGAGGTCTAACTAATACTCTGTCCAGTGTCCACTCCACTCAAAGAATGCTGTTTTTCTCATTGGGATGTTCCATTCAAAGATGGTTACTTACTATATTGCCCCTGGTGGAAGTGCAATTGGCTTGAAGCTCTGCCAGAGTTTCTTGTCCCTTCAAAGTTACAAGACCAACTTCGGCTTGACCAACAAATTGCGACAGGTAACTTTTATCATCCATTGAGGTTGTAGTTCCAACGGTTGATTGTTCGGTCATAGTGCTTGTAGTCTCCTTCACTAGCAGCATTTCAACTTCATTGGCATCCACTGATATCTCATTAGCAACCACCTACGCAATGAATACCAATTTACTTAAGAAACCAGAAGTTTGGCATCCCAATGAGAAAAACAAGAAAACAAACAAGAAGAAAAGGTTTACAATAGTAAATGTTTGTCTGAAATGAAACACATAAGCATAGCGTCATATAAATGTATAAACTACTACATGGGACCATATGTTAAGTGGACCCAAGTCCTCAACCAGTTGCAAATAACATAAGCACTACTTCAGTGATTTATATGGCACATCTAACAAACCTAAAAACATTACAAGTTCTATAGTAACATCTTATTGTGTTGACAACTTAAGGATAAAAAATCCAGAACGATTTAGCGGCAAGGGACAATAGTCTATACTGTAGTAATATTAGATGAAATGACTTTAACACTAGAATGTTTAGCCAACTTGACAAAAGCTAAGGAAGCCATCAGCTAGCTATCTTAGATCCATTATTCTGGTGCATTTAATAAGAGCTTCCTGAAACAGAGTCCATAGCTACAAGGAAAGAGTGGAGAGATTCTCACTTCGCAAAGGTTTTTAACTGACAAGCGCGAATTGCAGCAAAGATGCAGCTGCTGTGAACTAGTTGTTCTTTGTCTATCCAAAGAAATAAGCATGAGGTGAACCTCTGACTGCAAACAGGAAGAACCAAAAAATGCAGAGGATGTGAGCCTGACATAAAGAAAAGTTGGCTTTGACACAGATCAGACCATTGCATAGTTAGTGAAACTGAACATCCATACACAAATGTAACGAAATCATGCATGAATATAACAAACAAAGAAAATTAAACTCGGTTGTCATATTACATCTTTGGATAATTTAAGGTTGATTTAGAATGTGAATAAGAAGAATTTGACCATACCTCGATATCATTCACCTGTAAGTTTTGAAGATGGTCTACCAGTCTATTTAACCGGGCATTCCTAGTGCCCTTGCTACCACTGGCACTGCCATGTCGAGTGTGACTCCGAGCACCACCACCACCCCAAGAAAGACGCTCTGCATGGAGAGAAGTGCCTCTGATTTCATTTCTTGCTTCCATTTCATTTTCAAAGCATCCATTATCTGAATTTGCAGCAGAAGTAGCAGCCTGGGAACGACGACGAGCTCCTCTCCCTCGCTTGCTCTTCCTCTTCTTGATTTCTATCCCATGTTCATCACTAGAAGACAACTCAATCTTTTCATCCTGCTCATTTTCAATTTCATTTTCATTTTCATCCCCATTTGATTCTTGGTCCTTACTGTTCCTGTTGTTTCTTCCTCTTCTCGTATTAGCCTTTCGATTCTTGGGAGGCAATCCTGGTGTAGATGCATCTACAGCAGTATCTTTACCTGTTCTAACCCTCTTATTCAGTGCATCTGACTGGCGTTGAAAGATTCGGGCAATAGATGCTTGAATCTGTCAGATAAGATAGAAACAATTTTTTTGAGAAATAATGCAGGAAATACACCCATATTTCAGCACCGGATCAACTCCCTTAACTTACCCTTTCTAATTCAAAAGGTTAGTTTGATGTAAGACAAGGTGTGGGTAACTGTCCTAACAGCAAGCACAGAACAGAAAACAGAAAAAAGAAAGAGACTACTCTCACAAAGGATCAAATTGCCAAAGGGCAAAGTGTGCAAAGCCAAAACGTGATGAACAAGGATGGCATAGTTCAGGCAGAACAAAAAGTATGACTTATAAAAGAATGAACAAAATAAGAATAATAATTACAATAATATATTCCAATCTTTCTTAGTGATGCCCCTCAAAACCAAAACTACAGCAATAAACCAAGCTACAAATTCAACCACTGATGACCAAGGTTTTCCTGCTGACCTTCTGAAGTGATAGCATCTTTCAGGGAGGACTGTACTAGTGTGTGTCATCACTGTCATGTTAGGGCACATGACCTTTCATTCAGTGAACAATTATACGCTTTCCAGAATTTGGTCCTTCAATGTACTTTTCTTAAATGTCTCTAATGATAGTCACATTGGATTTCTCATAATTATATTTGGGATTTGATAACAGGTCCTCCATGACAGTTGTTAAGAACCTACTTATAGAAAGATCGTACATTGGAAATGCTTCCCAATGCACTAAGAACGTTCGCCAATTACGAGTAGGAATTTCCAGTGTAAAAGCTTTCTACAAGTGGATTCTTAACAAGTGCCCCAGGGTCGCTCATTAGCAAAACCCACAAAATTTAACAGAAGAACAGGATAAATAGATGACGCATGGAAAATTGCACAGCACATTGTCTTTATGAGTAGGTGGAATGGGAAATAATCGACTTCAAAGCTTTGCATAAGGAATCATCACGGAAATAAGCAGCTTCTGCAGACCAGAAGATAGCAGAAGATAAGGGTAAAAGCAGTAAACAAAGCTGCCAGCATGACACTCTGCACCCTCACCCATACACAGATGCACACAATTCTGCAAGAATGAAGAGATATAAGACATCACTGCATCTGACCTGCTTATTGCGTGTTTTCTCCTCTTCATGTAAAGAAAGTTCCTGAAATCACAATTTTTTTTAAAAATAAAGCAAGTAAAAAGAATCTCTAAAACACACATTATATCATTAAGATAAGCAGTCAGGAGAAGTAATATATCTACTCTACCTCCTCTTCGTATTTTTCAATATCATGATATAGTGACGTGATTATATTGTCATAATTTGAATCATCTCTTAAAGAACGGCGGCTGGCACAATGCGTGCGGCAGGCAGGACACTCATTGTTCCTGTAGAGAAGCAAAAGGTGATCTGATTCTTACATCCATGATAAACTGATAATAGTTCATTGAATTATAGAAAGAATCCCCTTTTGTGGTGAATATACAGGTAAAAAATGCAAAAGCCTCATAACATACCCAAGTCTCATTGATTTGTCAATACATTCTCTACAGAAGCGGTGCATGCATCCCATTACAGTTCGAGTTTTCTTTATAATCCCTGTCCATATTGAAGTCCTTGTTAATGTCATATCTACCATGTAATTCATCGTTGAAACTGATGAACAAAAACCAGCTGCAGGCATCTTCGTTTGTTAATCGAGATCCCGTAGAAGAAATATCATCAAGTACCACCCACAATATAGCATGATAGACAGATCGAGTAGAAGATCACTGTTGCTTATGTTTAATAAAGTCACTGTTTATGACAACTACTTGGGGACGTCTACATGAGTCCATTCTGTAATTTGCTCTGTCCGACGCAAGATAATTTATTTAGCACGCTCAGTCATATCCTTCTTAATATATTCCTTGCTAGTTTTGTCTTCCATCTAGCATGCCATTGATATTGAGATTATCACTCTTCCTAATAGGTGCAATTATTGGCTTACTCTCTGTGTCCAAATATTAAGTGATTTGTTTCCCTTTGTATTTCCTATTTGGGCTAATCTTACTCTCTCCGCCTAGGAAGCACGGACACTCTCCGGAGGGCTAAGTCAAGTGTCGATGTGTGTCGGACACATGACACCCTTGGACACTCTCTGACACATCTTCAACACTCTAAGAAGTGTCAGAATATTTTTACTGTCTGAACACAAGAAAGGCAAGTGTGAGTCACGAGAGAATTGCAAAGAAGAAGAAAATTTGGAGAGAAGACAGCACGACGGAGAAGAAAAAACCTCGATTGTTTCTCGCATCTCCACCTCTTGTTTTTTTCAACATACAGATGAAAGTTGTGTCTTCTCACTACTTGTTTCTTATTTTTAACCATGTAGGGTGTGTTTGCCTTCATGATTTAAGAGCTTGATTTTAGATTTTGGGTTTTGTTTTTGTAATTATTGAAGAAAAGTAAGAGAGATAGTTGTGGGACCAAAGAGAGAGAAAGTATAAAACCATCAAAATCTGGCCTTAAGTCAGGCCTTAAACCACAGGCAAACAGGGTCCTAAATTTTCATTGCTGATTTTAGGGCTGACTACAGGGTTCCTTCTTTTTTGATAGTTGTCTTCTTGCTTTGCTTTTCTTTTTTCTTTTTCTTTTCGCTGCTTCAAGGTCTGATTTTTGCTGCTACTATTTCATGGGCATTTAGTTAAACCCTAATGTTGACCCCTACAAGCCTTTTGTCGGCCTGCGTGACTAAAATCGATGACCATAGTGACCAGTGGATATTTGAAATGGATTCGCAACTATTGTTATATATATCATGTCGCCTAACATGTAACTTTTTGGAAAATTTCGTTTCGTAGTGTCGCGTGTCAGTGTCAGTGTCAGTGTCAGTGCTTCTATGGCCTTAAGAATGTGTTTGCATCAATTTTTATTTCCACTTTCGCATCTTAAAATTCTCGTGTCAGCTACAAAAATTTATTAACATGTTTCTTAACTGCCTAATATTCTGTACATAAAGAAGTGCCAGAAGCCAGAAATCTTTGTTAAGGGGAGTAGATTTATACTAACGAATTTCTCAAAATGTAATGTTTGGGAAAAGTGGAGTTTGAGAAGGTAATTTTACTAAAACCAAAATTTATGTGGATGAAAATATTAATAATAACTATAGTCATTTTGGTGCAAGGAAACTGCAAAATGACAGTTTCCTTGAATGAAGACAGTATAAATCAACTTTATCTATATAATAACCTCTATTTGTAGGGGGAGTTTCTACATTTGATAGAGGAACTTTTTCTTCCCATATAGGGGCGCAAATCATCCAATATTTGTAAAATAAAAGTACTCTGGTTATTTTGAGAAATTTACAAATTCATAATAATAAAGTTTCTTCATTACTCGCGTAAATTAGCATCATGATGCTCTTTCTCCATTCATCTTACATTGTCGTGGACAGCATAATCTATTAATCAACTATTCCAGTCAAGACACCCCTACATCTCTTGCACTGTCAACCTAAGAAGCACTGACAGTGACACCCTGACTAGAAATGACACAAGACTGTCACGCCTACATGAAATTCTAAGAAAAAGTAAGAAGTGAAGGGAACGTGAATAGATGTACCATATATACTTTATGTATGAATCCGTAAAACATGACGAAGGAAACAACTGTTCGAGATCTGGCAGATATTCAACATCCTATCAACGCGTCATTCATCCAAGTTGGAGTACTACAGACATTTATTTCATAAAGACCCATTAGTTCCATATCTTGAACTGTTACCATGTACTCATGTGCATCCTCCTGCCTGGAATTATGGAAGCTCCAAGATAAGCCTGTTATGTGTTCAAGAATATCTAATTCTCAAGATAAAAGGGGCCTAAAATAAATCGTAACACGAAATAGGATGCGATATCTTTACATAATGAGAGTAGCCCCAGTACTAGATGATCTAGCAGGGAACGATTTATAAATAAAACAAACAGAAAGGTGCTTGAGATTATCTTATAGAAGAAGAAATATTCTTAATATACGAGAAAGATCACAAGGACGGACTTTTATGCAAGTTTTTGGAAGTCAACACTCACACATAGATAATCTTATTGGCAACTGTAGAAAAACTGTGTGGGCTGAAACGGTGGAGTCGCAGCAACGGTGATTGTGGTGCCAGATCGGTGGCAGCGGTGGTGTTGGTGGAGTGGTAACCTTTTTTGTGAATTGGTATATTGTGTTAGTAGGTGTTAAGTTACCAACTCATCTAAAACAACATGGAATCACAATATTTCGGGTAACAAATGCAAGCGGGACGACTCGAACCCAAGACGTTGCCAGACCAGAGCTCTCTGATACCATGTTAAATTACCAACTCATCTAAAAGCTTAAGCTGTTAGATAGTGATCCAACAATGTATATCAATCTCAACAAATATGCAACGTGGGATTGCCCAGCCCATTATGCCGATCAAGTGAATGGGCACATGCATGCCCACCCATTTTACCAGCTATCCAGTTAAACCCTGCCAACGGCCAGCCAACCTGCCAGTTTGCGAACTCTACCTTCTACTAAACCTATCTTTCTTCTTTAACCCTGCATTTCCAATTTAATCAACAATTCATTGAAATCAACAGAAAAGTATATTTTTATCATCTGATGAAAAGGGAGACGTCAGTCAACAGCGTAAGCAAATGGCAACAGAAACTTTCTCGGGTAACAAGAAAGCAGAACTAGATGTAAGAGAGACCCTCACAAACCATCTCAACTTATTGTTAACAAGAGGAGAGTAGACACACTTCAGATAGGGCTAGGTAGCCTCTAGAAACACTTTGTACCAACCTCTAGAAAGACTCCAAGGTGAATCGAACTAACACAAGGAAAGGAGAGAAAAATATTTGTCACAAACACAAGAGGGTCGATGCCTGTCATCAAGGAAGTTGCTCAGCTCATGTACACCTGGAAAGGTCATTACCAAGGGTGGTACGGCTTTAAAAGTGCTTCCATCCATTTTTTTTTTCTTCTTCCTTCCTTTGTCTCCTCCCTTCCCAAGCTACCTCCCAAAGCCTTTTTCCAAGGCTCTCTTTGAATCTTTCCAAATTGATGTCATATAAAAGGGAGCTTCAACACCAATTTTATAAGTATGAGCTATATCCTTTTTCAGTTACAATTATAACATGTTCAATGGTCTTACCTACTACTATGCCAGTCTCAATTCTAAGATATTTCTGCTTTAGTGGATCAAAACTTAAACCCTGAATCTTCTATTTAATCAATAGTTCATCAAAATCACGAGAACAAGTATATATCTATAATTTGAAATCAGCATTTTAATTTATCTCCTTTTGATGCTATTTCCTTTTCTTATAAAAAAGAAGGGTATTATCTGATGAAAAAGGGAGGTGTCAATCTACATGGCAAGCAAACTGCAAAAGCAAATGCCAGCTCTAAACATTAAACGTGCGAAAAGAAAACTCAAACTGGAGCCATGAAAATAACCATACTGAGAATAAACAACAGTGTTCTAAATAGGCAGAGACACGAGCACAAAGACAAAACAAGAAGGCAGAAGTTGGGTCGAACCATAAAATAAACAATATAAAGGCTCTCTAGCTGCAATCTACCATGAATGTACTGAAGTGCATGATGAGAAATCATAACTTAAGGGTATAACTACATCTTTATACAGAAAAAGAAGCAAGAGACTTCATGTAGAAGATAGAAAACATCCATGACCTGGTGACTGGGGGTGGGGTGCAAATGAACCAAGCTCATGAACAGCTCAAGAAATGGATCAGCTAGGGCTCATATCTGGACTAATCTCATCGAATAAAAAATAAGACTACAAAGGGGAGGGGGGTCGACTTGCTTAGGCTCTCTGCTCATCAGTAATTTGTAAAAGCCATATTTAATTTGAATATACTAGCTAAAGAAAACATGGTATTTATTTCAGAATCAAAATGAACCATATTGCCTTTCTCATGTAATGCTATTTTAGACAGCATTTAATGTTCAAGTTCTGACATTTGAAGCTGTTATAAAGCAAAAGGTGGCTGTGAAAACAAGAGATATTGTCACCTAAGGTGCAAAGTTTTATCATTAAGTTCAAGTATTGAACTTTGTAAGTTGGTAAAATATCAGTTGTCTAGTGTAAGAGCTTCTCTTCTTTCTTTCTTTCTTTTTTTCCAAACCCCCCCCCCCTCTGTACGCCCAATATTAAACAAAAGGAGAGGAAAAGAAAAACTCAAGTCCAAAGGTAAAAGCAAACTAAAAAGAAAAGAAAAATAAACCGCCAAAACCACTGGCCAAAGGTAAACAAAGGGTCAGTTTGCCAATGATTATTTCGGACTTGTTTTCTTGTTTTTCACTTTCTTTATCACTGGTTCCACAATTGTTTTTCTCTCGCTCTCTCTCTATCTCTCTCTCTCCACACTGTCACAAAGTTAAAGATTAAAAATGCAAAAGAAAAAAATAAAGACATCGCCTGACGGACCCAAAGACTTATACCATTTTGTTACCCTGAGCTTATAAGCACAAATGCCAAGGATGACCTACAATGGACAAGAAAAACGACTTCAATTGACATCTAACGAAAAATGCAAGCAGTAAAAAAACAACAATACCTAAACATATTGCACATTGTACATCTCTACGAACATCCGCCAGATCCACATTCATAAATCTGCAAAATGAAGGAATTGAATTCTATAGTGCAATCAAAAGTCTAAACATAATCAAATGTCATCAATGAAGCAAAAACAATCAAGCGAAACGAGAAAAGCACATAGGTTCATGAAAATAAAAAACAAAACAAGTACAATCCCATTGTCGCACATAAACAAATTTGAAAATGCTTTATACTGTATGAAGATAAGTAATAAGTATACAAGACATCATTTGAAAATTTTAGAAAAAAGAAGCATAAGTATCCTGTAGGAGTGTTGTTATTCCAAAGGTCACTCTCAGGGAACGCAGAGGGTATGTTCGTATCTCTTAATAATATTAAGCATGCAGAAAAATGTAAAGGTAACATGTAGCCCTAACTTGTTAGGTTAAACTGTAGAAAAAATCACAGAAACAATCTTGACTTCGATTTGAAGCTTGTCTTTATATCTTGATTGTTGATTGAGCAAAATGCTCATCATGCAATTCTTAACCTCCCCTCTTGCACTTACTTTCTCCCTACTAAAAGCTCCCTTTTCTGTTATTGGGAACCATGCACATTCTTCATTAACCATTATCGTTATAGATGTAAGAATTCCACACAATTGGAAAAAGAAATAAGTCAAAAGGCAGACAGAAGAACCTCTTTAATGTTTAACTAAATTAGAACCATATGCACGTACCCTCACACATAATCAGCACATATTACACATTTAACCTAAACCTAACAATCACTACAAGATGTAAGTATGGATTCACCATAAATTATCTTCACCATAGTTGTCAATATCGTACAATACCTATCACAAAATGATACCAATTCATTATCGCTGGTGTATTGGAAAGTCGCACCGTATCGAGCGCATCCATAGCGTATCGTGTATCGACTGTATGACAATATTAGAAAGGAGAAGAAAATACAAAGAGTAAAAAAAAAAATTTTTTTTTATAAGTATTATACAAAGAGCAAAAATAAAATTTTTTTTGCTCTCTCTCTCTCTCTACAAAGAGCAAAAAGATTGAAAAGCAGAGCATGCCAATCCCACTGAATCACTGATATTGTGCCCCCCATCCCCCCGGGAAAGCTTCCCCTTGCCAACGCCCAAAGCAAAGCCATATAAACAACTCTATCCCACAAAAGTTCCCGAGGCAACGTCTCATCCCTGAAAATCCTAGAGATTCTTTCATTCCAAATGCTCCACAAGGTAGCAAACAATAAGCCCCACACTGTGATCATCATTGCCTCCCCCGAAGCCTCTGACATGCATATGAAGAAGAGAGAAAACAGAAGCAGGACTTACCACACCTTCCCTGCAACTCCAAGAGAAGCCAAGCAACCCCACAACGACGGAACAAATGATCAAGAGATTCAGAGGAGTTCTTACACATCACACACCCGTCTGGAGAAATCCTCTTATACGGTCTCCACACTTGCAATAAATCATTACTGTTGAGCTTGTTAAGAACCAGGGACCGAAACAAACCCCTCTTCTTGAGAGGGTGCTAAGCTTTCCAGATAAAGGAAGAAGAGGAAACGGGGTCAGATTAGGATGTTGAATCATGTGCAATAAAAAAGAACGACATTTGTCTGACCCGAACCCTCCAACAACCAAGAGTGAGAATCTGGACATGAGATAAGCAAACACAGGAAAGGATATCCAAAAGAGTGAGAACCTCTTCTCTCTCTCAATCATTAAGGTTACAAAGAAAGTGAAACTCCGACGAAGGCCGCACATCCTCCCCCCCTGCCTCCAAAAAACTCGGTAATAGGAGCCATATGGACCGAGGATAAACCAAACAAACAAGGAAAAGAAGATTTCACAAAACCTCTCTCACCCATACATTTCGCCCGAAACAAATAAATACAGGAACCATCCTCTACGCTAAAATGGGTAAGTGGGTGGAACAATGTGTAGTACTGATGAATGAACTTTCTCGGACTCCAATGAGTAATAGAGCTACTAATACCCGCATCCCACCCATTTTGATGCATACCAAACTAGCTTTTAATCACCTTATGTTAGATAGATTGAGATTCCCAGGGAAAACGCCAAAATCACTAACCCACGAGGGAAATCTCCCGATAGACCAGGCTCCAGAGCACTATACCACCCTCCTCTACAGATTTACACACCTTCTCCTACGCTACGCAATTAAATGATCTCTCACGCCCCCCACCCTCCACTGCCCCTCCCCACTAGGAGCTCCTCACACCATGCTCTCATTAATAAACACTCACTTTGTGTAGCATTATTGGTGTTTTATCTCACTTTGAGTTGTGAAACATATTCTGTCCTAGTAAAAGAGTATTCTTACTAGGAATCCTATAGCCATGGCCCCCTTAAGAATGACATTTCACATGGAAATTCCTCCAGGAAAATACTCTTTCAAGGAAATCCAAAACTTGTGGCCTCCTTTAAGAGTAGCATTTAAGGAATTAAAAGAAAATCAAGGCTATCTTATGTGAGAAGACAAGCCTCCTTAAGGACTGACGAGTTGCATTCACCTTCTAGTTGAGGAATCACCTTAATCTTGGCTTCAAATAGGCTGCCACCGACGGAACGTGATACTCTAGTTTAAACTCCAAGTAGATAGCCAACCTAAAACGATCCCAAGAACCCATTGAAAGTAACAGACCATACCAACAATCACATCAAAACAAACTTCCCCCACCATTTTGTTCTCAACAAGTTTCCAGAGAACAGCCTCCAATCTTTACCAATAAACTACTTCTAAACTACCCCTAATGTAAACTAATCCTCTCAGTAATCAACCCCTGATTCTGCTGGCCAGATCTCCCATCAACCTTTTATTTATCTATTCTAAACAAAATCTGTCCTCCTAGCAAATCGATACATGCATATACTGGTAATAGCAAACTAACTGATCTCACATTGAGATATCTCGTACTCCCTCCGTTCCAAAAAATAGTCCCACATGACATTTTAACCTATAAAATTCCGCTAATTTAAAAATAAAAAAATAAAAAAAAAATCTTCCTTTTCAAGAACATGACATTTCTAATACGTATACACAAAGTTTTCAAGTTAGTGCAAATTATATAAAATATGTAGAAATAAAAGTACAATATTAGAAAGTTTGACTTGTCAAATGAGACTATTTTTTTTTTGGGACTGAGGGAGTATTATAGATAGCATGACGGAAACTCTTCCACTCCACAAACCCACAAGCCAATACTCCTGCAAGAATTTATGATAATTTACCTAGTCCAGTGCTATCAAAAGACATAGACTAGACTGAGTCAAGGAGGAGGGTTGCTTTAAGTAGCCTCACAACAAGCGTAAACCTTTGTCATGAATCCTAATTATGTTTGGACCAAATCGAATGGTGGAGAGGATTCATATAGTTGACTTTAAGTGATTGGGACAAAGGCTGAGTTGAGTTGTAGAGCTAACATAGACTGATAAGAGGAAGAAAATATTTTAGGTGACAGTGAGAAGAAAGTTTTCTTTTTAAGAAACAATATGCCCCTCTTGGAAGAAATCGCGTATAATCCAGACCTCTAATATCCTCTCAAATTGCTCTACTGCCAGATGAAAACGGAATTCATCCTTCGCAGTAAGCTTCAGGAAGTTGAAGAGTGCAACCACACAAATCCCTATCCCCCCCAACCAAGAGAGAGAGAGAGAGAGAGAAACAACAATAATGGTAAATACTCCTGCCTGAATTAGGATAAATACACATATCAGACCTAGGGCATATTTTCCTCAACTTTTTCTTATTACACTAAAAAGACTTGGGCCAAACCTCATGTACTGTAGATAAAAACAAAACATGTTTCATAACATACCAATCCACTGCTTGCTTAACAATCAAAGTGAAGAACATATTTATGTTTCAATAATTTTCCCATCATGTAGAATTGGCAACAAACTGCGTCAATTACTCGCAAATCACTTACTCCAAATGTGACATTTCTTTGGTTTTCTTTTTCCTATTCTTTTGTATTCCTTTTTATTTTCTGGAAAATCGTAAGTATAGTACTTTCTCCAATCCTGAAAAAGAGTGCATTACAGATGTTCCAAAAAATGTGTCCACTTTTATTTACTATTTATCCTTTAATTTAATTCAAATACTTCAACAATTGGAGCCCGCTTCTCACACCACTACAAACCATCTTCTCAAGGTAAAAGTGGAATGTAAGAGAGTTAAATTACACGCATGCCCAGTCAAATGGGAGTCTTTTTTGGGAATGGAAGGAGTATTAAAGAGGATATAAAGGTGCAGAGTTCAGAGTTCAGAACAATAGCAAAACAGCTGACAACTAACAAACAGTGGCACACAACTAGACCTAGTCTAAGGCCAAACAGTGGCACACAACCCAACAGTTGCTTGGAGATCAGTTAAGATAAGAACTGTCACAAGAAGTTCTGCATGATATAAACCAGCCAGGAGACAGATTTTAAAACATTGAAATTTTCATTTATCAGGCCAAACTTCAAGAACCACCTAGTCCATTGTCCTATTTATAGATGAAATTACAGTCAAGTCCAAAGCGAAAGATTATCTCACAGCAGACTGATTGTGGTTAGCTCTGCAGTGCTTGCCAACTAGTTGAACAAGTTCATCAGGAAAAGAGAGTAGATTATCTCATCAGATTTCGGTTGACGGGGTAACCAGTAAGATTTTATCAAGAACATAGTGAACAAAACCATGCAACATTTAATAACCAAATTTTGACCTTATCAATGTACGAAAGCTCAGTTGAAACCTTTAGAATTCTATTGTCGTGGCTTTCCATATAAAATATATGGAACCCTGATGAATTAACAAATAAAAAGGGCTATGAATACAACAACGAAGTGGATTCAACAAAAGAATGAAGCAGAGAAAAAATGACAGAGTTAAGAGCAAGAACTACTAGAAGACACCTACCACATTTCAAAAGCAGAGGAGAAACAGCAATGACAAAATAGAGGAAGGGTCCTTATTGTCCTCACGCATTCAATCAGTCTATTCAAGTCAACTGAGCCTTTCTACTGACTACTTGGTGTCACTTACGTGAATACCTTAGTACTATCTAAAGTAAGGTTCCACTATGTTTGTTTTAGTTATGCCTTCCTCCAATATTGCCGTTGACACAAAATCATCACTCCTAACCTGCAGATATAATGGGCTCAAACCATCCTATGCAGGCCAAGATTCGAAATGTCTGTAAGCTAGCAAGAACCAGATCAACCAGGTCGAAAGTACATGGCATAGAGCAGGGTAGAGCAAACAAGAGAAAATCGCAGGAAGAGGATACATCTAAGAACAAGATACTCTGAGGGAAAACATTCACATGCAAACACCTCCGCATGTGCATGCGCGCATCAAAACACATAAAAAGAACAACAACTGCAAGTGAAAGCTAGTTACTTCAGCAGAGAGACAATGATGCTTCTGTCAATCCAAAAAGGCGAAATTAGGTCAATATCCCTCTAATATCAGCCTGTGCACGACTTCATATACTCGGTAGAAACAGCAAGTTCAAAAAAACGAGCAGCATTAAGCATATCCGGAAATGGAAAGAGAAGTTGGAGAGTATGAACATAGTGAACAAAACCATGCAACCTCTGATCAGATCAAATGGGTAACTTCATAATCATCAATCGGACCCCAATCACAACATGCAACATCTTCACAGACATTAAATCAAGCAGAAGGAGCGCATAAAACCCAGCCCCAAACAGAACTTCAAACAAAGCAAGTAATCGAACAACATTCATCAAAATCACATTAAAATCACATTTACCAACCTTCTTAGAAATTATCAGCAACACCCAGAAACACAGATTAGCAAACTAAATAGATCACAAAAAAGCATTGGCATTAAAGACACTGGAGATATTATCTCGTAGGAGTCAAAAACACGCAACACCAACAGCAGATACGTCCATAACTAAGCAAAAAGGGCTAACCAAGCAAAAACCCATCTGGATACTCGTAAATACATAAAAAGTATGAATATACACGTCTCTACACACACACACACACTGTGTATTTGTGTGTATGTATGTGTGTGTGTTTGTGTGTATATAGAGAGAGAAGGTGAGGGTGTACTCAGGAAGGTCTGCAGGGTCAATTCCTTCGGAGTCTGCACAAAAGTGACAATCGATCGTCAAAGAGGAAGCAATACACACATACATTCATAAATATGTGTCCGTGTTTGTGTGTTTGTGTGTGAAAGAGAAGGGGGACCTTCATCATCATCGTCATCATCATCTCCAAGTAGTTGTACGACGAGGGGAGGACGTCTTTCACGTCGGGGCTGCTTCCGGCGGAAGTGTAGCTGCAGAGATGACTCGTCATCGTCATCGACCTCGTCTTCAAGATTATCCGGCAACGGACGCTTCTGTGCAGGCATTGATTATGCTTGCTTCTTCTTCTGCTGACCCAACAAACAACTTCTTCAACAACAACTCTGTTTCTTGCTCTCTCTCTCTCTCTCTCTCTCTCTACCCCCTTAAGTTGTTTGCTTTTGGGTCAGTTTGATGAGCGAGAAATTGGATTGATGAGTGTGCGTGAGTGTGTGTTTTTGGCTCGTTGTTTCTCTTCTCTCTTCGGAGAAGAGAGAGAAAGGGGTTGGAAATGAAATGGAATGGAACGATGAGGGATCAAAGTTGCAATTTTTATAGCTGTCTTTTTCTTTCTTATATACACATTCAGAGATACAGAGCATTTGTAATTTTTCTTTGTTTTTTCTTTTTTTCTTTTTTTTCAATTTTCACTTTTTTTTTTTTTTGTGTGTAATACACATTTATATCGGATATATCTAATATAATCTCTTTAGTTTTCATATGTTTTAAAGAATTCAATGCTACGTGTCATTGGACTTACAACTTTGTCATTATTTTTTATCTGTACATATCAAATCGATTATTTTTTTTGCTTGCACGTGCCAGTGTTGTTGAGCATGTGAGGCATCTGATTTGCGAGATTAGAATGGTAATAATATCTGGTCAATTCATGTGTCACTATACTTGACCGTGTAAAACATCTTGTTCGTCGGAACACAATCGTGTCATGGAATCAAAGAAAATGCATCAACTACTTCTTGTTGTTTCTTAATAGTTGTTATTTGTAAATGTTTTGGAATGAAACTAATATCTATATGTGTATTGTTTTTCTTGTACATGCCACTCATTGCAAAAGCATCTATTTCGTGAGAACAAACTCCACACGGGAAATCAGAAATAATGTCTCAATCACTCTTTGTCGTTTCGTAATTAATTTTTATTAGTAAATACTTTAGCATGGAAATAATTTTGTTGTGTTGGTTTTGAGCAATACTCAACAATTTATTCGAGAATTTATAATGTTAAAAAATTCTAAAAATAAAACTTTAACAATAGTTTTAAAGATTTTTAGTTGATGCAAGAATCATGCAAGTGGATATATATATATTTTTTTTGAACCCTTCAAAAATTTATTAATAAGCAAAAACACTGGAGGGGGACAACCAAGCCAAGCCCCACAAACGGGGAGGACAAAGGAGCCTAACCTCTAAACAATTACAGTGGGAAAATATACTACTTCCTATAATAATAGAAATCAAACACATCTTTTTTGTAAGCTGTCAAAGCCTCAGCCGGGAGAGCCTCCTGTCCCAAGATCTCTTTCAACTCCTTGTGAATTGTGATGATGTGCCTATGCTGCAAGCCTATCTGCAACCTGGTTCTGCTGCCTAAACACATGAACAATAATATATGAACCCAATAAATCCTGACATCGCCTAAGTTCATACACATACTGCCAAGGAGGATTCTGTTGATGAATAACCGAAACTGCAACTAACGAATCCGACTCAACCAAAACTGAAACCAAACCAAAATCTCTGCACAATTGCAAGCCATCACGAAGGGCAAAAATCTCGGCTTTCATGTTAATTCCCGGACCGTAAAAATTAGAGAATGCCCTAACAAAACTACCTTGACAATCCCGAATAATTCCCCCACCCGAACACACACCATCAATCGAAGATCCATCTGTATTTAACGTGTAAAGCTGTGATCCTGCTGGTTTCCAACATAACCACCGGCCAGGCCTCGAACACACCCGAAGGACTGAAAGTGAAGAGATTCCATCCCAATCTTAAACAAAGTTCCACATCCTGCCTTAGGACAATACACCATTAGCATACCCTGCACACTGTTAACTATACTCCGAACTATTCTCATCACATTCATCGGCGAGTTATCAAAGATCGCAGCACATCTAGATTTCCAAATTTCCCAACATCTAAACATAAACAGGCCAAGGAAAACCGCTCCAGCTTGATTACTAACAGAAGCATTTCCAACCCAGCAATCAAAAAGATGATGGATATTAGTGTATTGATTAACTTTATTAAAAGGCTTGGCAAAATACTCCCACACACCCCTTACAATCTCGGGGTGAATGAAAAGATGATCAAGAGATTCTCTATCCGGACCAGCCACACAACAAACACATTTAGAAACAATGGATATTCCCATCGTGTATAAAGACAGATCCACAGAAACCACACCATTAAACAGCTTCCAAATAAAACCACTAACCTTTGTAGGAATCCATGGCTGCCAAATTCTCTTTGCCCAATCTAACTTTAGCCATTTATTGCGAATAAAATCCCAATATGTCGCAGAAGAAAAAGTGCCAGATTTCGTAAGAGTGAAAACTAGCTTATCCTCAACCTCTGCAATGCAAGAAATCGACCGAAACAAACTGTGATACTGTTGCGGAAGAAGCTCCAAAAACTGGTCCGAATGCACCAAAGCCCTGTTAGCTGCAAGCTTGGCATCAATAGGAGCAGGACCACCCAAAACTATGCCACACCAATTATCACACCAAAAAGAAATATCCCCTTTACCAATAATCCATCTATTATTCCGCACAATAATTGACAATTGACGCATAACCACTCTCTAAGAATGAGAAGCTCCTACTGGCAAACTGAAAACATTAGCCTGATAATACTTACTCGTGACAAATTTAGCCCAAAGACTTTTCCCCTGCAGAGCACTCCAAGCTAGCTTAGCATGCAAAGAATCCATAACCTGAGCCAGCGATCTAATACCCAAACCACCTTCAGCTAAAGGCCTGCAAACCTTCTCCCAACCCACCCAGTGTGCCCTACGATTCCCATTCACACTCCATAAAAAATCCACCAGCACGCTCTCAATCCTACGAAGGACAGATTTAGGAACTTTTATGGCCGCCAAAGTATAAATCGGAATGCTGCTTAGAACTGATTTAAGCAATACTATCCTTGCTCCAAACGACAAAAGTCGAGACTTCCATCCACTCACTTTCTTGATAATCTTCTGCTCAACATCCTCAAAATATGATCTATTAATCCTCCCTTTAAACAGCGGAATCCCTAAATACTTCATAGGAAAGTGCCCATGAGTGCACCCAGACCACTGAGAGATAAGACTAGCTCGCCTTCGAGAACCTCTCCCAGATACATAAAATCCACTTTTCTCCAGATTAAGCAACTGGCCCGAAGCACATTCATAATCCTTAAAAACCTTTCTCAAAGCCAAAATGGAGGACTTGCTGGCATTGCTAAATAACAACATATCGTCAGCATATGATAAATGAGACACCACCAAACCCCCTCTCCCATGGTTATACGGGCAAATCTTCCTTTCACTTATAGCTTTCTTAAGATTAAGAGATAGAATTTCCTGCGCAAGAATAAACAGGAGAGGAGATAAAGGATCCCCCTGACGAACTCTTCGAGTTGAATGAAAAAAGCCAAAATATTCCACTATAGTGTATTTCTTTTATTTTTATTTTTACAGCATCACCCTTAAACATCTAAAGGATGTATGTATATGATTGTAATACATGGCACACATAGGAGTAAGGGTCCATTTGGATACATTGTTTTTGAATTCTATAAATATTTAAATTTTATAAAATTTAAATAATGTGAAATTTGCTTTCAAAATCATAGCATTTTCATGGTTTGGATAATGTGTAGAATTCAATTGTAATTTTAGATTATAGTTAAAATAAGATTTCAATAATATGTCAAATATCTAGTCTAGTCTATGGTAGTTGTGGTTAGTGATTTTAAATGGCAAATGTTCAAATCTTTCTAATAACAAAATTATATATTTTTTTATATTTTAAAAAATAAATAGCATGTAGTGGTGGTGGTAAACGGCGGTGGTGGATGCCGGAGACGGTGGCGGTGGCAGGAGTTGGCGGTGGGAGGGGTGCGGTCGGATTGGTGGTGGCCGTCGGCGGTGATCGGAGGTGGCTGTAGGCGGCGGTGGCCTGGTGTGCGATCTGTGGTGGCGGCCGAATGTGGTGGCCAACGACAGTGGTCGGAGGTGGAGACTAGCGGTGGTGGTGGTGGTGATGGTGAAAGAAGAGTGAGTTCACTACTAGAAAAGCGTGTATTAGTGACGGAAATTTTCGTCGCTAAATCCATATTAGCGACGGAATTTTCGTCGCTAGAACAGCGACGAAATTTAACAACGGTTACGTTTTGTCGCTATTTAGCTAATTGTAAACAATAATTTTAATACTTACATATGCAGCCTCTACCCGGGGATCAACCCACTGACCAGATCTATCCTGCCTAATGTGCGTACTCACAAACACATCAGGGAATTGCACAATGTCACCATGTGTAGCCACCTACAATCAGTATGTATTACTATTAAATTTTTTTTATTTCTAAGAAATAAGAAATGAAATAGAAGTATAGATTCTAAGTGTTTACACTTAATCCCCACTACAACAAAAATGGTCATTAACAACGTTTAAAAAACGTTGTAAAAGGGTTTTTACAACGTTTCTAGAAACGTTGTGATATCTAACGTTGTAATAGGTCATGTTCTTTAACAACGTTTTAATAAACGTTGCAGAAAACGTTGTTTTTGTACTTTTCACAACGTTTTTTGAAATGTTGTGCAAAAAAAAAAAGACAACGTTTTTTGAAACGTTGTAGTAAATTAAACACAACGTTTAGGTGAAACGTTGTAGTAGGTATTAACAATGTTTGCTAAAAATGTTGTAAAAAGTCTATTGATATTACAACGGTGTACAATAAACGTTGTAAAAAAGGGTAAGACAACGTGTATTTAAAATGTTGTAAATGATATTACAACATTTTCTGAAAACGTTGTAAAAAGTGCATTGATATTACAATGGTTGCTGAAAAACGTTGTAAAAAAGTGTTATTACAACGTTTTATAAAAAATGTTGTAACAGTTCACACAAAACGTTGTAAAAAATGGTTATTACAACGTTTTATAAAAACGTTGTGAATTCTATTTAAAAAAAAAAATCCTGATTTTTGTTCCTCTCCCACACGTAGCTGGCTCATTGGAGCTGCAGAAGAGATTTCTACTGACCCAAAATTACCATTGCCATGAATATTAAGACATCGCATGAGTGATAGACAATAAGTCAATCATTTAAATACAATATTTGACATGGAATTACTGCAACATGAATAAACAGAGACAAGTGATATAGACAAATTGAAGTATGATTCTCGTAACATGTATTGATACCACTTGAAGTATGATTTTCACTTTTCAAGTCAAAAATACAATATTTAGTATCATCATCTGAAAAAGTCAGAATCAAAAAGCGCCGACCAATGATATATTCTTTTCACCTGAGTTATCTCAGTCCGACTGTCCGACTTACCTGAGTTATCTCACAAGAACCATTCCGTTGGGCCAACCCTCAACTCACGTTACTCACCCACATCGCATCACCGCAAATGCCCGCGTTAGGCAAGATTTGAATGATACTCGAGAAGATTCGACCAGCAATGTCCAAAGTAGCGTGTCTTGAAACGAACGTAAGATCATCAAGTTGAAACATGTTATTGTTGTCAAGTCTAATTTCCAAGTTACTTGCACAAGAGTGTTGTTGTCTCTTAATTTCTTCTCCTTGATCTTCATCGCATTTTGTCTCAAAAACCTTGAGCTTTATTACCAGTAAGAATTTTTAGAGCAAGTTTATGGATTTGCCCATATGTGGCAGATCAATTTGATGCCTTTATCCCGAGATTTAACTCTCCTTATCCTTTTTCTTTTCCCAAATCAATGAGTTACGTGTTGATAATAGAACATAAAGTCAAATTTAGCAAAAGATTTTATAATATGATTGACAATGACTCATTTGTTGTGATGATTCGAGATGATAACCTATCCTCGAAAATTCTGAATGAACATAAATGCGGGGAAGATACAGATACTCACAATTGTATTCAGCCCACCCAATAGTCTGATTTTCGAGATCATACAAAACAAGTTTGTTTGATAGTACAAGATCTGTAATTAGAACCAACAGTAAAGTTAAACAAATCAAGATAAGCATAGAATTCGTCACCTACTTTTTTCCTTTTCATGAAAGCCTCCACAAATTTCACGTAATATGATGCAGCTAGTCAAATGGTCCCATCAATATTTCCAAATGATTACTATAATGTCACATAGATTATCCGCCCAATCCAAAACAAAACACTTTTTGAAGTGATCAGTGTATGACTGTTTACCAAATAAATCTAAAAAAACGTAAATCTGATGACAAGTTATCCTCTACCAATTACCTGTCAGTTCAAAATAATTCAAATTCTGAAGTTCTAATAGTGGCTGATACAACGGTTTCTTACCATTTTTTATAATTCAATGGAACCGTATTTTTTGACTGCTAGTTGTGTGTAAGGTCACCAAAAGAAGATTGATCACACCAGTTTTACTGTTGGGAAATGATGCCGCAAGGAAAGTCACGTCTGATGGGCTGGATCGCTAGTCCACTTGGATATCTAGGCTGTGAGTAATCTGTCAAACCAAAGAGCAAAACACTAGGTAAATGCAGGGGCTGGCCCTGCTAAAACACTCCGGTGTGAGAGTAAGTATCAAGCTCAGTTCACAATTTGGCAGAGTGTAAGCACAAGCGTATGTATGCGTACCTTTGCTTGGAGTCGATCCAAGGCTTTTATAGGTCTGTTTTCTCCTGGAATAACGCCCGTCCATAACCTCCCAGTCATGGGTATGAATGCCGGCGTAGTGGGTGTAACTGCTAGGAGTAGTGGGCGTAACTGTCGGGCTCAACCGTCCCCTGACATTCCGCCACGTTCCTTAGCCCAGACGTTACACGGTCTCATCCTGCTCACTGAATCCTGGTCAAGCACTCAGGTCGTTTCCTCCTGAGCCCTGCTCGTGAGCCCTGCTCGCATATATCCAAGGAGACTTATCTGCCAGTATGTCCGCCCAAGGTCTACTCGCCTCATGATGGACCCAGACCCATATTATGCCTTGGGCTTGGATCTTGGGCCCAAACTTTAGGCTTGGCTCTTCAGTGGCCCCCTGCTTTTTGCTCGCAGAGTATTCATGCTCGCAGCAGGAAGCATTGCTCGTAGCCTTTGTCATGCTGGATTAAGCTGGTCGCACAATCCGTGGTCATCACTCGCTGTTGTTGCCTCGAGAAGCTACCCAGGCGCGTGTCCATGGAGTACAGCTGGGCGCGACGTTTGAGTTCTCGCCTGGCGAAGGCGTTGCGCCTTTTCGAGGCGCCATCATAACCTATCGCCGTAGGCCCATGGGCTACCCTCGTAGGCCTGCCAGCCCTGTCCGTGACGCTTGGATGACATCACCCTTTGAGGGTATAAATACAAGGCGTCTGGTTGGATGTCTTCTTTACACATCTTGAGATTTCAAACCCCTCTTGCAAACTCAAAACTCTCTCTATTCCTGTTGCGTCGCCGTTCCAAAATCCATCACCACTGCAATCTCCCGTTTCTCCGCCGTCTTCACTCAAAATCACAAGTTCCAGCTCTTCAACTCAGGCATCATCATGTCTCGCAGTAAGTCATCTTCCTTCTTTTTACTCTCTATTTTCATTATAGATGTACGTTTTGCATTTCCTCCTCTTTTTCAACCATACGGTAGAAGGAATCCCCCTTTCTAGTATAGATCGAGGAACCTAGGGTTTATCCTGGGCCGATTAAACCCTGTCCCCGTAGTCTGGCCGTAGATCTAGAAGTTTCCTCTTGTTTTCCCTGATTCTGTCTAGGCCGTAACCCCTGCTATCATCCTCGATCCTTGTAGGCTCTGACTCCCCACGTAGATTACGCGATGAGGCTACCGACTCAGAGGCCACCAACTCGCAGGAAGCCTACGAGTACGACCGCGGCCATGCGGTCAGCACCAGCTCCAGCCCGTCACTTTCCTCCTCCTCTACCAGCACAAGCTCATCCGATGATGACGATGAGCTCATTGTCACGAAAGTGGTCTCACGCGCCACTACCCATGGCCCTGATGAGGACGTGGGAACGAGCTCGTCCAAGCCTTCCCCTTCCAAGCCAATCGCTGCTTGCCCTGTTCGAGGCGGATATCAGGCCTCTCACCGAGCTGCATCTCCTGACTACTGAAAATCCTTCGACTCCGACGAGAAGGCTCAGGATTGGTTCGTCTCTTTAGGAATTAACCCCACCAACTATCGGGTATCCGTCATGGACCTTGAGGTTGATCCCTCTGAATACCGGGAGCAGAACGAAAAGATGGTGTTCTTCTACGACTTCTTCAGAGTCGGGATGCGCCTTCCCCTTGACCCTTTCATCGTCGAATTCCTGACCTTGGCTCAGGCTGTCCCCTGTGACCTGATGCTTAACACCGTCAGGATTTTGGTATCCTTTACCGTCACCTGCCGCTTGCTCGGCTACGAACCTTGCCTGCTTCTGCTAAGAAAGCTTTACCAATTCTCCACGGACAAGAGTTCAGGCCGAATCTCTGGCCGCAGCAAGCCGGGGGCGCTCAAGTTGTTCTCTCCCTTTCCCAATAAAACTGATAAGTGGGATTGTAAGCCTTTGTTGGTCGAGTCCCGAGTAGCCTGGCCATTTCCTCCTCCCTCTGCGCACATTAAGGTTCCCACTTACTACCGGGATGCCTTTACCTCCGGGGAGAGCCATCTGATGGACGCGCTGAAGACTGCCCTGGGCGCTCGTGACCGCGACCAGGATTGGTTCTTTGATTGGAAGCCGCTGGTCACGGAGCATTACTTCCTGAGGCTCGCCGGCATCCTGAGAACGGAGGTGGAGGAGGCTACCCCTCGAGTTTCCATGGTCGAAGAGCGACCTCACCCTGCCTGGGGCCATCATCAAGGTAACAGTTTCCCGAGTGAGTGCAGAGCTTGCAAGGATTTGGGAGTTAGCTGCACGGCCCCATTTCACCCTCCGGGTTAACCCTTGACTTTTACCCTCTATGCACTTCACCTTCATTTGAACACTGACTGATCTTCCTTTTTGTCATGTAGAAATGATCAACATTGACGTCCCCAAAGTTCCCACGGGCATCCCCCAAGGAAGGAGTTCCTCTTCTGCTAAGGACACGGGCAAGGTGCCCAGCCAGGGTCCCGCCGGCCCTCTTGTTCGTGTCGGGAGGTCTCCCCGCAGGAAGGTGTCTGCCCATTCTGACCGCACCGCCTCTCCGGATACCCAAGTACTATCCAGCCGGAAGAGGGGTGCTGAAGGTGCGGATCCATCTGACCGCTCGGTGCGCTCCCGCGGCCAAGATGTTGGAAGCAGCCAGGGTCGCCCTGCTTCCACCTCTACTGCAGCTCGTCAGCCCTCGTGGAGGTGAGAGGGCTTTACAATGCCCAAGGACCGCGCGGGTTGCGAGCGGTTGATGAACGAGCTGGCCGATGTGCCAAGGATTTCAGGCATCGACCTGAGGGCCAAGGGGCATCCTGCCGCCATGGTTGGGCAGGGGATTTTGAAGAGGATTGTGCACTCTGGGGTCTACAAGGAGTGCGAGGAGTCCACAAGCACCCTGCTCGGAGACGGGGGCATGGCCTTGTGCGAGGTATCCCTTTTAAAACTTGTCTTTTATTTTGAACTTTTCTGTGTCCTCTAACCTTTACCACATATTGCAGTTCACGACCAAATACTTCAATCTGGCCACCCGCGCCTCTGATGGAGCCAGGGTAGCTGCCGCCCTGGGTGAAGACCTGAAAACGGCCAACCTCCTCCTCAATGAGAAAGAAGCCGAGCTCCAAGCGAAAGACAAGGAGGTGCTCGACCGTACTGGCGACATCTCCAAACTTGAGACTGAAAAGCTGGCCCTTGTTCGCAAGCTTGATACGGCCAAAGTCAACGAGGAGTCATTAAACTCCCGTATCGAGCAGCTGGAGAGTCAAGCTAAAGAGGCTGAGGCTGAGAAAGCTTCCTTGAGGAAGGAGGTTGAGCGTCTTAACTCCCAGAGCTCCCAAATAAGTGAAGCCCAAAGGGAAGAAATCATTCAGACCTTTGTGGACTCTGCGGAGTATGCCCTGGGTGTGCAGCCGTATTATGTGCAAGGGCTCGAGCACACTCTCCAGATGGCAGCGGGCAGTGGCCATCCTGGCATCACTGTTGATCTGCTGGCTGAGTGGGGAGCTTCCGCGCATTATGGCACTGCTGCTCGTCAAGGTCATGCCTGAGTCCCCTTTACCACCGAAGAGCTGGAGCTTATCAAGGAGGGTGACACAGAGCAAGGCTTGGAAGCCTGGTCTCCTCCAGCCGCCTTGGATGTCAACGTTAAAAGCGTGATGGAAGCGCTGAAGGAAAAAAGGCGAGCTGAAGCTGCTCAGAGCCCAGCGGTGGACATCCCAGAGGGCAACGCTCAAGAGCCCCCATCAGCCTCATAATTGTTCCCCCCTGGCCTGCGAGCCACCTTTTGTATTTCATTTTGTAATCAATATTATAAATAATATATAATCTTTTCTCTTTCTCAGCTCATTTGTCTTCATGTAGTGCTAATGTTATATTAAGTTACTTGCTCGTTATCTTCAGCAGGCAACCTCAAACATTAACTAAGTTACCTGCTCGGTACATCGAGCAGCAGGCAACCTAAGACATTAATAAGCCTTGAATTTAACTAAGTCACCTGCTCGGTACTCCGAGCAATAGGCAACTTCAAACATTCCCAAGCCTTAAAATTAACTAAGTTACCTGCTCGGTACTCCGAGCAGCAGGTAACCTCAAGCATTAATCAAAGACGACCTCCCGGCCAGGGTGTACTGCTTATACTCAAGAAATTAACTAAGTCACGTGCTCGCTCTACGAGAAAGCGATGACCTCAAACATTAATTAAAGAGTTTGCTCCGCCCAAAAGGGTTTAAACAAATATAAGTCTTTAGATTGGGCTCACCGTGAGGTCGCTCCGCATACCTCATGGTGACAAACTGCCCAATCGAAGACTCTGCTCGCTCCGCAAGCTACTCTTTTATTCAACAAAGAGCACATCTTCACGTAAAACGTATTCTCATTAGATTTGGAAAACCAAATTTACATTGACCAAGAATGACTTCAAACAATTTCAATGATAATACTTTTTGAGATGATCCGCGTGCCACGGATGTTTCAATATTGCTCCATCCTGAGCTTGCAACCGATAAGTACCCTCTTTGACGACCTGGATCACTTTGTAGGGTCCCTCCCAGTTCGGTGACAACTTTCCTCTATCCAACCTTTGCCCAGTTGCTTCAATCTTCCTTAGGACTAAGTCTCCGACCTGGAATGCCCACTTATGCACCTTCTTATCGTGATGCATTTTTGCTCGTTTCTTGTAATTAACCATTTTCATTCTGGCCTCTACTCTCCTTTCTTCCAATAGATCCAAGTCTTCTCGACGAGCAGTGGTATTATGCCCTTCATCATATTGTGATACCCTTAAGCTAGGCAGAGCCATTTCAACTGGTGCCATGGCCTCCGACCCATAAGTCAGGGCAAAAGGAGTCTCCCCGGTTGGCCTCCTGACTGTTGTCCTGACGGCCCAGAGTGCTGACTGTAACTCGTCCAACCACCTGCCTGCTCGTCCTTCCAGATTTCTTTTGAGGGCATGCAATACACGTTTATTGGCAGCTTCAGCATGCCCATTCCCTTGAGGATAAGCTACTGAAGACTTCCAATGTTTGATATGCAAATTGGCACAAGCCTCAGTAAATCGATCAGAAAACTGAGTGCCATTGTCAGAAACAATTGCTCGCAGGACCCCAAAACGACACCAGATGTAGTCGTGCACGAAGTTGATGGCGTTTTCGTCGGTGATGTTTGCCAAAGGCTTTGCTTCCACCCACTTGGTGAAGTAATCAATCGCCACGATTGCATACTTACAATTTCCTCTTGCTGTGGGAAACGGTCCAATGAGATCTATCCCCCACATGTCAAACGGCCAGGATGCCACTACTGGCGTCTGCTCGGTGGAAGGCACCCTGGGTATATCTGCAAATCGCTGGCACTTGTCACATTTCTTCACATAGGCCTCAGCATCCCTTCTCAAGGTCAACCAGTAGTACCCCAAAGTCAGTATCTTGTCAGCCAGGGTCCTCGCCCCTGGGTGACCACCACAAACTCCCTCATGGACCTCTGCCAGCAGCTTCTCGGTCACTTCTGGTCGTACACATCGCAACAACGGCTTTGAGAAAGACCTTCAGTATAAGATTCCTCCTACTACCGTATAGCGAGCAGACCGCTTCTGGATGATTCTAGCCTGATCCTTATCGTCGGGCAACAGACCCTGCTCGATGTACTCCTGAATCTCATCAATCCAACACCTCTGAGCCATCTCGATGTCCATCACCTTCTCCCGCGAAATTGCCAGGCAATCCAAGTATTCCACCACAGTCGCCGGGCTCAACTCCTGAATGTCCTCAGTAGCCATCTTAGATAAGAAATCTGCCCGCATATTCTCTGCTCGATCAATCCGTAGCAGCTCCCAGAATGCTAACTTTGCCAACAGCTCTCTAACCAAATCACAGTACTTGGCCAAAGTGGGGTTATTTATACCATACTCCCCCCGAACTTGATTGACAACTAACTGTGAATCACTGTGTATAATCAAAGCTGATACGCCTATATCCAGTGCCAATTCCAAACCAGCGACCAAAGCTTCATACTCGGCCTGATTGTTGGAGGCCGAAAACTTGAATCGTAAAGCGACCTCAAATTCCTCATTTGTAAACGGAGATACGAGCAAGACCCCTGCACCACTTCCATCCTTACTCACTGCGCCATCCACAAACAACTACCAACAATCCTCTGGCCGCTTTGTCAAGGAGGCAGTGCTAGTTTCTGGAGTGTCGGCCTCTGGTGCCTTGCCCTGCTCCACAAAAGTTGTCTCCACCAAGAAATCTGCCAAAGCCTGAGCCTTGATTGCCCTCCGTGGCTGATAGTCAATGTGAAACTCCGTCAGCTCGATTGACCATGCCAATAACCTGCCGAGGAATCTGGTTTATGCAAGATTTTACGAAGGAGATGGTCGGAGTATACAACAATCTCATGTGCAGAAAAATAAGCTCGTAATTTCCGAGCTGAGACAACAAGCGAATAAGCTAATTTTTCTGCATTGAAATAACGAGCTTCAACAGGAGTTAAAGCCTTTGATACATAATACACAGGTTTTTGGCTTCCAGCCTCTTCCCTAACAAGTACAGCGGCCACAGCCTGGTCGGTGGCCGCCAAATAGACATACAAGCATTCGCCTACCACAGGACTACTCAGGAGGGGAGGTGCACCCAAATAATCCTTTAACTGCTAGAAAGCCTTTGAGCATTCTGCTGTCTACTCAAAGCTTTTGTTACCCCGCAATATTTTGAAGAATGGTAGGCACTTCTCAGCTGACCGTGAGATGAACCGGCCAAGAGCGATGATCCGACCATTCAACCGCTGAACTTCTTTGATGCAGGTGGGCTCCTTCATGTCCATCAAAGCTTTGATTTTTTTGGGGTTGGCCTTTATCCCCCTTTCATTCACCATGAACCCAAGGAACTTGCCCGCTTGCACCCCGAACACACACTTGCTGGGATTCAGCTTCATGTTATGCTTCCGCAGATTGTCAAATGTCTCTTCCAAATCTGCTATGTGATCACGGCCCTTGGTCTTGACCACCATATCATCCACATAAGCTTCTACATTCCTGCCCAACTGCGGTGCGAACACCTTATTTACCATTCTCTGACATGTGGCCCCCGCATTTTTTAGCCCGAAAGGCATCATCTTGTAACAGTACAGAGCTCCAGCTGCCCGGAAAGCGGTCAGCGGTTTATCCTGCTCATCCATCCTGACTTGATGATAACCCGAGTAGGCATCCATGAAGCTCAGCATCTCAAAACCAGCAATTGCATCCACCAACACATCAATCCTTGGCAACGGGTAGCAATCCTTCGGGCAAGCTTTGTTCAGATCGGTGAAGTCCACACACATCCTCCACTTGCCATTGCTCTTCTTTACCATCACCACATTCGCCAGCCACGTCAGGTAGTAGATCTCCTCAATGATGTCTGCGGCGAGCAGCTTTTCAACCTCTACCCGCATGGCCTTCTCCTTTTCCGGGGAGTACTGCCTTGGTCGCTGCTGGATAGGCTTGAATTCCCCGCTCGCATTCAACCTGTGCAACGCCACCTCGGGATTAACTCCCCTCATATCCTTCACTGTCCAGGCAAACACATCCAGACTCCGTCGAAGGAAAGCTATCAACCTTTCTCTACCCTCCGGTGTGGTCCCCCTACCCACCTTAATCTTCTGCTCGGGGTAGGCAGGATTGATAATGACCTCTTCTAAGTCACCGTGTGGCTGAAGTTCCGGCGTTTTCCTGACCTGAAGGGTCTCAATCTCCATCTGTGGCTGCGGAGCATCCTGGATGCTACTCGGCCCAACGCTCACCACCCCCACCTCATCATCCTCCTCGACAGCCAGGATCATATTCATATCCATCGGGGTGGTTATGGTGAGCCTTTCTTTCTCCTGTACCATAACCGTCCGTTCAGGAGTGCTAATCGTCAACTTGCCCTTGGCCTTATGAGTTTCCTCCAGAAACTTCATGACTTGCTGCGGCCTACTCCTCAGCTCGCCAACCCCTCCCGCGGTCAAGAATTTTACTCGCTGATGGGGTACCGAGGCCACCAATTGAAATTTTACCATCGCGGGAACACCCAAAATTGCATTGAAGGGTGAGTTCAAGTCTATCACCAGGAACGTAATCTTCTCCATTCTGGACCTGCTCCCCTCACCCAGTATCACCTCGAGCTCTATGGTTCCCCTGACAGCCACCTTATGATTGGTGAACCCTTCCATGCAGCCCTTGTACGGTTTCAAGTCCTTGTCCTCATAACCTAGATTCTTAAAACACTTGTAGTACAGCACGTCCCTGGACGCTCCTGTGTCAACCAATACTCTGGCCACATCCCAATAGTCAATGCAGGCCTCCACAACCAAATTCTGTTTGGAAGCTAACTTGCCTATAGCCAGCTCGCTTCTGGTGAACTGTATTGTTTCCTCATCAGGCCCCACACTGACTGGCACATAGGGCAGCTTGTTCAAGGTATATATCTGAGACTTCAACTGATGGAGGCTGGGCTCCTTCTCTAGTATAACATTCAGCCTCCCCCAACGCTCAGCATTTCCTCTCTTCGGAGGCTCCTCTCTGGGCTCCCTGTCATCCCGACGGTCTCTATTCTCTGGTCGCAGGCGGAAACGATCTAACCTCCCCTGATTCAGCAATCTCTGAATCTCTTTCTTCAACTGCATGCAATCCTCTGTGCCATGCCCCACATCATTATAATAGGCACACCATTTTGTCAGGTTCCTGCGACCATCAAATGCCGGGTTCAACGGCTCGGCAGGCGGCAGCTCAGCACGGATTTCATTCATAATGGCTTCCCTTGTAGTGTTGAGAGGGTCGAAATCCATGCGATCATTCGCTCGGGCGCGATTCCTTCGCCAACCCTTGCTCGACGTCTGCCCCGTCTTGCTCGTCGAGTCCTTGCCATCCTCCTTCTTATCTGCTTTCTTGTCCTTTTTCTTGGACCCCTCTGCATCTTCCTCAAAAGTAACGCACCAGCTCTGGGCGCGGGAGAACATCTCTGCTCGGTTTAGCGGTTCACGCATGCTGAACTCAGTCTTCAACCCATTTCTGTTCATGCCTCCAATGAAGCACATTGTGACCTCCCGATCTGTCAGGTCATCCACTTTTTCGAGCATTTTCTGGAACCGCTCAAGATACTTTCCAACTGTCTCTCCCTCCCGCTGTCTGATGCTGCAGAGATCCATCCTAGCCTTGGGAGTTACCCCTGCCATCGCAAACTCCACCAGGAACTTACTCCGTAAGTCCGACCAGCCTGTGATCGATGCGCGAGGAAGCTTCCTGTACCAGGTCACCGCCTTACCCTGGAAAGTGCTGACTAGGGCCTTACATTTTGCAGCCGGATCCTTGGTAACCATATTGATCTGGTTCTCAAATCCTTGCAGATAATCGCGAGCATTTGTCTTTCCAGAGTACTTATCAAACTGTAGCAATGGCACGTCAGGGTCAGTTGGTGCGGCCACAATCCAATCGGTCAAAGGGTCCTTCTCCTCTCCCGGAATCACATATCCTGGCCCAGTGCGGCCAGCCTCCAGAGCCTCTAGCCGTAACTGCATCTCCCTCATCGCCTCATCGGGCACATGTGTTGATCGCTCAGGTCTGGTCGATCTTTCGGGCTGATGGCTCCGCCTCGGGACGGAAGAGTGATGGTCTGACCGGCGTCCCGGGGATCTCTTCCTGGGTGAGGGCGTGCGTCGAGGTCGGTGGGATTTTTGCCCAGCATCTCTACGGCTGTGTCTGGGCTGGGATTCCGCCTCCTCACTCCTCGCCCGGTCTCGACGTCTAGAGCCCTCTGGTCGTCCTCGTCCCTGTGTATCTGCAAAGACCAAGCGATCATGTACACTCTTGGCCCGTGCTGACTCCGAACGTGCAGGCCCTTTCCCTCTGTCCTTAGCAGCCTCTCTGCGGGCACGGCATGTCCCCGTGCTATCCAGGTTGATCACATCATCCCGCTTTCTCTCCTGGCGGCCCTGAGATTGCTGAGGCATGTCACTTCATGCTCCCACCGTAACCACGGGTGGGATAAGCTGAGTCTCGACTGGAACATGAGTGTGTCCCATAGCGAGCAGCTGCTGATTCAGGGCGTACATTTGACTCAGGTACACTGCCTGGTTAGCCAAAGCTGCTGAACGAGTTGCCTCGGTTAACTGGGTCACCTCTGGAGTGACCTGCATCCTTTTGGCATTTAGATGCGCGCGGAGCTCAATCCGCTGTTCAGGTCGGCGATTCACGTTGGAAGGCTCGGCCCCCTGCGTAGAAGCTGAGGAAGTGAATCGCCCTGAGCGGGACAGGGTGGCCCTGGCTGTATTTCCCTGGGGAGGAGGCGGCAGAACCGAGCCCCCTTGACCCCCAACAGCCCCCGGGACCGAACTGTCCCCCACGGTATCTTTCCCATTTCCAGCCATGCTAACACTCGAAAGCAAACCCAAAAAAGACGTTCACGAACTGTAAAAGTTTCCCGGCAACGGAACCAAACTGATGCCGCAAGGAAAGTCACGTCTGATGGGCTGGATCGCTAGTCCACTTGGATATCTGGGCTGTGAGTAATCTGTCAAACCAAAGAGCAAAACACTAGGTGAATGCAGGGGCTGGCCCTGCTAAAACACTCCGGTGTGAGAGTAAGTATCAAGCTCAGTTCACAATTTGGCAGAGTGTAAGCACAAGCGTATGTATGCGTACCTTTGCTTGGAGTCGATCCAAGGCTTTTATAGGTCTATTTTCTCCTGGAATAACACCCGTCCATAACCTCCCAGTCATGGGTATGAATGCCGGCGTAGTGGGTGTAACTGCTAGGAGTAGTGGGCGTAACTGTCGGGCTCAACCGTCCCCTGACATTCCGCCACGTTCCTTAGCCCAGACGTTACACGGTCTCATCCTGTTCGCTGAATCCTGGTCGAGCACTCAGGTCGTTGCCTCCTGAGCCCTGCTCGTGAGCCCTGCTCGCATATATCCAAGGAGACTTATCTGCCAGTATGTCCGCCCAAGGTCTACTCGCCTCATGATGGACCCCGACCCATATTATGCCTTGGGCTTGGATCTTGGGCCCAAACTTTGGGCTTGGCTCTTCAGGAAATTACCTCACTCCTACTTTTCATATCTAAAGAAAAATAAGTCATGTCAATTTCACCCTTAGTAAAAGTTGTTCAAATAAATTCACAACCTACACTATTCCTCGTTTCCACTCTTGACGGTAATTTATTCTTTTTATTAACTTAATCATTCAAAACATAATTTAGAATGATAGTTTTACATGTGAAATCAAATATGATCGGCCAAACTTATTTAAATATGTATTATTATCTTATTAAATGAGGAATTATCGGTCATAACATTAATTTCTTGAATATCAAAAAATTTCTATTTTCCTTCAATTTTAGTTTTACCTGTCAATAGAAATGGCTAATGAAATATATTGCTGCTTCTTTTGAAGATAGAATAGTAACACTCAATGTAATACCTACCTCCCAAGAGAGTTATTTCCTTTCCATCCTTTGTTTGCAATCCGCTATTCTGAAGCCCAATGCACCACTGTTGGTCCTGCAAGACAGAGTTTGAGAAATTTTGCTTACTATACCACGATGTCAAAAAGAGTAAGGGTTAAGAGAAATTTAGCCATTTGAGACAAGATTTAAAGACGACGTTGCCCAAACCCAAATCGCTGCCCTCCCCCAACCCCCCCCGGCCCCCAAATAAAATAAAAATCAATTACACAGTGAGCCGTGATCCGGTTAACCGATTATCTCGTTAACCCTCACCGGTCCTGCACTAAAGAATATCTCACCAACTTCTTAAGTTTTTGGAAGCCACTGTCCCGGAACCTCAAGCAAAGAGGGGGAAGAAAAAAAGGCATTTAAGAGATGTAATTTAATGAAGACCGTTTCAAATGTACATACCCCAGCTTCTCCTTGAATGGGTTCAAACAGAAAACCAGCTATCCGTGCTCCTTTTTCTGGACACCATAAAAAAAAAAGAATATGTTCATATATATTCAGTCCAAGCTGACATTGTTCAAATGATGCTGTTGTACTTGTCAAAAATTGTGAAAGAAGTTACAGAGTCAATCATATTAATGAGGTTTTCAGATATAACTTATTTAATGAAATATAGAACTAGTATCAGCTTCAACAAGAATACTCCATGTTTACAAACCTTCAAAAATCTTCTTGAGGGCAGTTTCATCTTCGAAATCAACTTTAAGATGGCCAAGTAACAATGGCCAAAATCCACGAGTGGCATCATTGTCACAACTCATAGAAATAGCAACCATCGTACGGCCATGGAAGCAGCCACAACATGAAACAATGATAGCCTGCATGTTACTCAAACAAAAGCCATTCGAAGTATTAAGCAGCAATCACAAATTAAAGCAACAAGTGCACATTACAATCCCATTTATTTGAGCCTCCAAAATTTGTTAAAAGGAAAAGGAATGAAAATTGAATGTAGTGGAGAGTTATAAGTTAGCAAATAAAGACAATAAGACTAGCAGCATAAAGAAGGATTGGTAATCATTCAAAAAAAAAAAAAAAAAGGCGGTGTAGACAGGGGGTGTTGCTTTCACGACGAGAAATCGTATAGAACAGACCAAATCTAAGTTGATATTTCCCTAACATGATTCTTCTAATCATAGTAGTTATGGCGACTGAAGGTTTGGTAAAAACTCATAGCAGCTGACTTATACCATCAGTTCTCCAACAACGCCCTTCCAATCCCCTCGCTCCTCAAGGAATTTTTATTTTTTTTAGCAGTCATGAACACAAATACTTTGACGTACATAAGAAATATTACTCCCTCAATTTACATAAGAAATATTACTCCCTCACCCCTCAATTTACTTAATTGCATGAAAAAAATACATGTCAAATTTGTATTTGAAAAGTATCCTATCTGATTAAAAAAAAAGACAAACAGAACAATAAATTAAAAACGGAGTGAGTACTACTTCAAAAAATACTTCAAGCAACCCAGGTAGAAACCTAAAGAGTCAGCAGTCACAAGAGCAAGCAATGATTAAACATATACATTGGATTTTTTTCAATCAAGTCAATTGTCTTTTTCTTAATTCGTGTGCCGGATCAAACAAGACAATAATTAAGGGACGGAGGGAGTATAAATTGGAAACAGTAGTGGCCTAGGCCCGAGTGTGAGCATAAACTTGGCAGCACCAGCTCTGTACCATATATCGGAGTTTCAGCCCACAACCAACTGGTAATATATTGAATAATTCCTCAAGTCATATGCTAGACAGTGTTTACTTATCTAGAGACATTAATCAACTACCAGTCCATACAAAGAGATTGAAATTTTCATTCTCTTGGGTTCTGTATTTAAATTTAAAATAGAAAACAAAAAAAATGAGACTTGTTATGCCTTATGTTACGTTTATGAACTTCATGAATGGAAAAATGTGACAAGGGAAAATCATCTATAAAAAAAACAATGGTCCAAAACAGAGATTAAACACCCTGCAATTGTAACTTATAGAATTTTGTAAAGACGAGTAAATTTAAATAAAACTTAAGTCAAAATTTAATTAAGTTTGACCAATAAACACCAAAAGTGAACTGCTTTTTTGGGACAGAGGGAGTATTATCATAACCACCCTAAATGTCCTATAATGCCCTTTGTGCTATTCTGACTTTCTGAGCTTATTATACACCAGGACAATCTACCAAGCTCTGCAACATAAATGTCCTTTTAGTAGGACAAATTTGCATTCCATCTCAAGGTGAAGTATATGGATCACACAAGTTTTCTTTCAGCCGTACTAAAATGATAACTAGTCTGAAAGAGTTGGGAAGCGAGTAAGGGGCTTTCAGTATTTTTACCTCTCAATGTGAGGCAATGTCAGCTGAGCTAAACGTGAACTATGTAACAATAGCTGTTCCACAAATGAACTTTCTTAGCAACTTGTCCTGTGATGCTGTGACTCACGCTAGAATATGCCAGGGATTTTAGCACTGCAAGATTCACATGTGCGTGAGCACCCACACGTGCCTGTGTGTGTGTGTGTGTGTGTGTGTGAGAGAGAGAGAGAGAGAGAGAGAGAGAGAGGCATATGGTCACAGAGCTAACAAGGCCCCTAGAGATGGTATTTCACAATGCCAGAACCAAACATCAATCTTTTCTCTTTCCGAACCTTTTGTTTTCATATTGTTACATATTTCAATATAAAGTATAAGTGCTAGATGATATTTTGTTCTTTCATATGCTCTTTTTCTCTTGCTTTTGTTATTCATTTGTATTTGCTTTCTCTGGACTGATATCGTAAATGATGTGAAGATACCTAACCACATTACGCAAAAATCAAACTCTGTAATGGACATTGAGAGTCATTGACTAATATCAGTCTGGAGTCTGGACTTGTGGCAACTGAAATAGTTGTTAACTGTAATTAAACCGGAAGGGTTCGGCCTTTTCCAAAAACATTATTAAATAATTAATTACAGAAATTACATGGATGGGTTTTTCGGCCCCAAATTGAAAGTTGGGTAGGTAACGATGCCATTAACCCATATATTTATGTTATATATGTCCAAAGAATAATAATTACGTAAAACCTAATAGTACATCAACAAATAACAACATACCCTTTACTTTAGACCTAAAAATGCAAAGGCAGAAAGCAACATAAATTTAGCAAAGTACTTATTCATCACGCTTGTTGAAGGAGGACTCCGAATTCTACCTTGTTCAGTCTCGAACAAAGATTATCTTTAATCTCTCACGTGGACAACAAATAATTGATCTTTTGTGACTGAACACTCAATTAAAGAAGGAGAAATGTGATTTAAGAAATTAGCCCAGGCCCCAGAAACATAATTCTAACATACAAGAATGGTTTTTTTAACAAGCCAATCTAGACACTCATCGACCTCTCGAAAAACTCATTTTCATGGTGAGATTTCTGGAAATTCTAATCAAGATCATTATTTCTTGCCTTCATCTCTGAAGGCTAGGTTGGATTTTCAAGAAAAGGGGAACAAGAGATTAAATTAATCAAAACGAAACGAAAGAAACAGGGCAGGGACTGAAAGAAACTATGAGATGCTAGCCACTCTTTACGTGGAGCTAATTACATATCAGGACGTGGATTGTCTTGGATTGTTAAGCTCCAAATGAACACGTTCTGCAGCCACTTGAGCACAATATTGTTTTGGTTGAACGAAGCATATTGGGCGACACTAGTTTGTTAAGGGGTTCTTGAATAGTTATTTCTTTTCCCGTTTAACCTTTGTTCAGTTTGCATACTCCAGTATCATTGTGCAATAGTCAAGTGAAAGTAGTGTTTTTCTGGCACCAAACATCAAAAGAAAACAACAAGATGTGGCATACTCTTGATACGTGATAAAGATGTCAATTTGAAGTTGAGAAAGTAGATTTAACTATACATGGAATAATACTTATCAAGAACACTTATATAGGGAAAGAGTGCATGCTGCATGATTTCCTATGCGTAGGGCAACTTACCATACTATTCCGTTGCAGCAATTGGCGTGCTACTACAGTGGATTCCATAGTTGCAAGCAGGTTACGAAACCATCTGCAGTTACTTTAATTAATTTTTATTAGCAAAGTTCTGATTAAGAGCAGAAGAAGCAACATGAATTATCTATAAACACAATCTCCAGCATATTTTAGCAATAAATCATTTTATATAATAATTCTGTCTTGCTAACGAGTGTGCCCGGGTAGTTGTTAGCATTCACTTTCAAATAATACATAAGTGCAACAAGTTTTGCTTTGTTTGCCTCGAACCTTCATTTGAAAATTTCTCATACACTTACCTCCAAGAACCTCTCTATAAATGTTGACATATGGCTTATCTGCTAGACTTCTACGGGGATCCACCCAACCACTGAGTGAATTGATTCGCGATGACTCTACCAATGTGTGAAACAAACTCGATCATGCCAATCAAATTTAATGCTGTAGCCTAGCTATAATTGAACCAACCAACCCCTTACTTCAGTCCCTCACTTCTCAAGTCTAAGCTGTTGTTCAATAAAGGAGGCACTAAGAAGAAGAAGAATTTTGGTGCTTGCTTTCATTCTTTGGCTTCTTGTCAAACAGGGCTGGGGATAAGAAGAAGAATCAAAATAAGAAGAATCAGAAGAATCAGAATTAGAAGAATCAAAATAAGAAGAATCAGAAGAATCAGAATTAGAAGAATCAGAATAAGAAGAATCAGAATCAGAATCATAAGAAGAAGAAGAATCAGAAGAAGAAGAAGAAGAAGAATAAGAATCAGTATCAGAAGAATCAGAATCAGAATCAGAAGAAGAAGAAGAAGAATCAGAAGAAAAAGAAGAAGAATTTTAGTGCTTTCATTCTTTGGCTTCTTGTCAAACAGGGATGGGGATTGCTAAAAGACCAACGCTTTCTAGTTGTTGCATACTTTCTTGATTGAAGTGTGTAGTGTTCCTAGAGAAAATTAAGTTGTTGGCAATATCACTAAGCCAATCGATATCAAGACTTGGGAGGATCCTTTATCCTTCCGAGCAAATGAGGCTCTATGCCATGGGTTGAGGAGTAGTAATATGCGAGTCACTCATATTTCCAAGTATGTTTTAACTGAACTGGACAACAAACAACAAGATGAAGCAGAATAAAGAAGAATGTGGTCCTTTCACCATGATGTCCCCAAGCTCCTGAGCAAGAACCTTCTTAGTGGAAGTAAAATGTGTCTCTACACCTTCCATAACAAAATATAATCTATAACTTGACCAAATCCTCAAAAGCAAAGAAAACAAGAAGAATGAAAGATAGGATCCTGAAAAGAAAAAAAAAGGCAAGAAACATAGGATCCAAAAAGAAAAAGAAAGAAAGATTGATAAGGAAAGAAACGAAAAACAAAATAAAGAAAGATAGGATCCTCAAAAAAAAAAAAAAAAAAGGAGGGCGGAAAATAAAAAGTAACAGAAAGAAAGAAAGATAGAGTCAAAAACTAATAATAAAAAATTTAAAAAGGAGAGGAAAAAAAAAGAAGGTAGGATCATCCACTGTTATATAAAGTTTGAAATGTCGATTGTTCAATATTCTTGTAGAAAATAACTACAATATGTCATCCATTTTGACACTAGTCTTTTGCACCATTCTCATACAACTTTAACTTTTTATTGGATATACAACAGCAGCATTCACTAGGCAAGAAGCTAACACCATTCCTTTATATATTAGCAAATTTAAAGAATGATACACCAGTTTCTTTCTAACTAAAAAGAGGCATACATTACTTGGCAAAAATCCATGCGAGATTAGCAATCAAAATTTTTTTTTTTGAAAAGTACAAAAAAAATCTATTTTTAAAGTCAAAACACAATCACCTAGTCCTTTGACAAGTACAACTTACAATATGAAACGGCGACTACCAGCAAGAAATAACTAACACACACAAAAGTTAGAAGCATAGGAATAAGTAGCTCGTAGCTGCAACGGTAATGGACCTTACACTATAGATTGACATGGTGTTTGTAGAAATTAAACTAGAGCTTTCAGTAACTGTAGTTTGAACCATACACTTCATGGGTTAGAAGTTGGGAAGTGAAAGTGAAGTTGTGTTGCCAGAGTATTTAAGTTGGTAAGGGAACTTACTTTTAGATTGAGAATAGAATATGCACAAAGAGTCCAATATAGTATCAGAAGATCGCAACAAAAACTTCACCAATTTGAGCATTCATATAAACCAGAGTGTAATATGTATGAAAATCAGAGGTCATAGAAAAACCAAAACTGATTTCTCAGTGAGGAATTCATACTAGCAAATGAATAATGCTCCTCTTTCTACAATTTATTAATGCAGCCTACTATGTTTTCCTAATATAGAACCAAGATACATCGTTTTCAAGAAAAGGAATTTACTTTTTCACTTTAGAGAAAATCAAAGGTCATGTCTCACCTCGGTATTATTCCCACTAGATCAAGTTAAAGTCAAATTCATGCACTGTGCAAAACAAAAACTAAAAAAATGATGGTACAATGAATGAGAATTGTAGTAATATTAATATATGGACACAACTCAAAATGGTCGTATAATTTGAGATGATAAATCAAAATTTATTGAGGTAACCATCTCTTGATGACATAAAAACAGTGCCTTACCCGGTAACCATATCAACTTATGCATTTCACTTCACTTTTTATTACTTTCATTTTTCACCTTTACTTTCATTTCACTTCACTTTAATCTTACATGCTATTAGTCTATGGATACCACTTTAATTTCACACAGAGGATTGGTGAAGACCAAGATACCAAGTGGGAGAGAAATGGCAAAAGTAGTGTTACTTGTTTGGATCTTCGCTTGAGCAAGACAGGAAGCTAATCTACAAATTTGATAAGCCAATCAACTAACATGATAGAGGAAACTTGAGAAATAAGAAAAGGGCAATAAGATTTGACAGAAAGCATTTGAGGCTTTTGAATTTTCTACTCCCCATTTATAATCATACCGTGATGGTGATTGCTTCATTTGTTTCTATGTTTCCTACTGAACTCAGCTCTTTGTTTCAAATCACAGATAGAAACAAACACGCATTGTAACGCCCGCACCATTTGCATTACTTGCATCCTTCCTATGTTATGTCTTGCATTTTGATGCTATCATTTCATGTGCAAATCTTATTCTTTTACACTTACAATTGAGTTTGTTGGGCATCTTTTTAGTATATGAAAATGTGTTAGGAGTTGCTTGGTTAAGTGCATTTGAGTTGATATGCATATAAAGCTTCATTTTATGTGTTTGAGTTTGTGTGGTATGCCTTAGAATTGGAATTTTGACACTTTTGTACACTGGAGGGCTTCGCACGACCGTGCGCCTTGTTTGGCACGGCCGTGCGAGAGTAACAGAATGTTGGGTTTGTGATTTTGGGTTTGGCACGACCGTGCGCCTCATAGGGCACGACCGTGCGAGGCTAATCCGAGAATCCAGAATGGGCCAGTAACTTTGGCACGGCCGTGTGCCAATTTGTGGCACGGCCGTGCGAGGAGGTACGGACAGAACGTCTGATTTGTAATTTTCTTGACTTTAGGCCTTGGACTCTTGGCTGTAAATGTTGTACATTGGGCTTGACCTTTTGACCATATTTAAGTCACTCTTCACCATGAGAGAGACTCCAAAACATTTCATTTCTTCCTAAAGCCTAGAGAGTTTGTGTGGGAGATGCATAGTGAGATTAGTGTGTGTATTCATCTCCTTCTTCATCCCACCATAGATTCTTGCATGCAACACCACCATTGAGTTGCTTAAGGCTTGGGGAATCCATTGCTAAGCTTGGATTGTGAATTCATTGGGTGGATTATCTTGTAGAAGTAAGCTACTATCCCTTGTTCTTCCACTATTATGAGTTGTATCACATGTTAGACTTGTTATTTGGTGATACATGTTAGAAATTATGAAATTTGAGTACATTTGACTATGTTGACTTTCCAAATTCGTGGTTGACTTTTTGGTTGTGCTTAAAGACTCATGTTTACATGTTTGAATTGTGAAATATGAGTAGTAATTGTTAAGTTTACGGTATGATTAATTCGCGTAAACTCGAACTCATTAGAAACCGAAAATGACTCTAACGGAGTTCGTTAGGATTTCATAATCAATGAGACCACGTGTGTGATTTGGGAATACTTGAATGATTCGAGTGATTCGTTAGAAAATTTGGTTACACCAATTGTGTGTTTGATATTACGTAAATTGTCGTGATTATTGTAAGTTGGTTATTTGTGATGTGAGATTATTATAACTCACTTGTGACATTCATATTGTTGTCAATTGTTGTTGTTGTGGTATACTCCCTACTTTGGAGTATGACCTTTTATATTTAAATGTCGAGTAAACATCTACTTGTGCATTTAGTTAAGTCCATGGCATATTTGTTGGCGGTGTATTGACGCTCGATTATTGCGTGAGCCGGGGCTACGTAATAGTTGAAGGCCAATACATCGGGCCTCGCCCTACCGTTGGCCGCGGTAGGGGTATAGCGCCATTTGTTGTACGGAATAAACGCAACCATGGTAAGCTATATCCGTGGTAGATTCTTGGGTTGTAGGGACCGAGATCACCCGTCGACGTGAATACGAAAATGGTTCACAAGTGTGTTTTGGTTATTGGTTTCTTGTTCGAGCACGTCAACAACGGCTCTTCATTGGTATATTATTGGTTTCTTGTTCGAGCACGTCAACAACGGCTCTTCATGGGTATATTATTGGTTGGTTGGTTGGAAGTGTTGGTTTGGTCGGAGGTGTACCTCGACACCGTATCCCTTTAAATGTGTTTACTTATAGCTCTTATGTGCTTCCTATATGAACGACTGTTGGTCATGGTTTCCAACCGGTATGGGACGGTTGGCGATCGTCGAGCCTCTCTCGTGTAGTATGGGGTTGTTTGGTTATGTGCGATACATGTTATTCCTGTTTAATATTGAATTGATATTTTTATAACATGAATACTTGTTATATTTATTGTCTTGCATCTAGCATGCCATATTGTTGCATTAGTAGCTTATTGAGTTTTCAACTCACCCCGTTTGTTTTCATTTGTTTTCCTTAGATCAAGCGCCGGCGAGGAATCCTTAGTGTGCGAGTTCGGGTTCGTTGGGCGACTTCTTTTGGTAGTGCACCTTGTGCCTAAGTGTTTTATTTTGGTGAGGCCGAGGGTGTACTTGTTACTTAAACAATGTATTTGTTGGGTAGTAGTCTTGATTGTTATATGTTTTATTCTTTTGTGGTGCCGGCATGGTTGCCGTGTAGTTGTATATATATGTTAACTTTAATTCCGCGTACTCTGATGTGATTATATATGTACCGAGCCTGTTAGCTCGAGTTTGTTGTTGCTAGCTAACGTGTTGTTTTCTCCGGCTTGTTTCGCCGTCGAGGTTTAGTACTGTTTAAACGATTTTGTTGTTTAAAGAAAACTTGCACGTGCATTACAGGGTTTTCTCATGACTTTGCATTTCTTTAAATGGAATCTTTGAGATGCTATTTTCGTGTTTTCCGCATTGTCTCGCGGCTCGAACGGGATTCACATCGGATCTCGGGTCGGGTCGCGACACGCATGCACGCACGCAGGCAGTTTATTGGAGGACTTTTCTCCATCGTATTGTCATTCAAACATATTGGTGTTTATAGGGCCTTTAGTGTCTAAGTTGATTTACGGCTCCAGTTCTCTTATAGTACATTATAGCACATATTATAGACATCTAGAAGTTTATGAGTATGTTACTAGCTTGTGTTATTAACCTGGTGGTTTCCCTGGCACCACTCATATGGAGAGGTGCAGTGTTAATGTCTCTGTTAGAAAATGACTGCTCGTCTTCTACTTACACTAGAAACAACTAATTTTTTGAGATCTGAAGCTCAAGTCTGAGGTAAACTCAGTTTTCCAAGGTAGCATTAATTAAAATTTCAGATTCCAATCTTCAATATCATTTCTCTTAAGAATAACTATATTCAAAAAACAACTAAAAAATTAAGAATAAAACCTTATGAAATCACTGACCTTACAAACTTATAGTCCAGTATATATCTCTTATGCATCAATTTTTACAGTTTTTAATGGACTCTTTTCTCGTTTGCTTCCCTTGAGCTGTGAGGCGACATTACTCCATGTTTATCACTACCAAAGTCAATGCAGTTCTTACTCTACATTAATCCACAAACAAGCATGTGTAAATATGAAACGCAATGGAACCATCGCAGAAAGATATAAAGCAAGTGCAAAGAGAAGACTTAATAAGAAAGAACCACAAAATAATATGTGAACTTAAATTATATAAAAGAAACAAACCTAGAAATTGAATTGTACATTATGGTAGTGAAAAGAGAGAGAATCTTTGATGTCGTTCTTGCATATTCTTCCAAGGGATTTCAAATGTCTTTGCAAAACAGAGAAAATGAATCATAACATTCAAACCAAGAACCATTTGATGCGCTTGCCACACATAACCCCCCCCCCCCACGGAAAAAAAAAGAATAAAAAGAATGGGAGTGAAATGAAAGTAAAGGAGTAAATGCCCTTCTATCTTTCTTTTTCTTTCTTTTTTCCATTTTACACGCATCAGATCTTCTATGGTGTCATTTTTTATGTTGACATGCTGAGTTTAATGATGTGATTACCAGTAGCAGATCCATAACTACCCTGCTACTTGCTGTTCTTGTTTTATTTTTTCCTTTTTCATTTGGCTTGCATCAGATCTACAATGGGGCCCTTTCCTTTACTTTTTTAAATATTATCATGGTGAGTTTGATAAATTTGTAGACATTACGAGCAAGTCTTGTTAACTTTACATTATAAGAAAGTATAAAGAGGGTGAGAAAGAAGTGTTACTGATATCATAACTAGAACAATAACATGGCCACATCAAGATAAAAATACTCCTCATACTAGAACAATAACATGGCCACATCAGGATTTTATATAGAGTTCTCTAGTCTATCCACTTGATTTCTTCAAGCAAACCAATCTAAAATCCTATTAAGATGTGCACCACGGCGTATTGTTATGCCCTCTAATTCCTTTCATAGCTAAGCTGAAGTCTAGTACACTTCATAAAGTTACTCATAAAGAGAGGGGGAGCAAAAATTTATTGAACTTTATCAACGATGCAACAAGCAAACAGAAAAATAATTAGAAATGCATGTAAGGTAATGAAGAGGATGAAAAGGTATAATAAAAACCTTGGAGCTCCAATGTCATCCTGCTCCAAAGCATATATAAGAGGGAGAGTAGTATACTGGGGCTACAATCTTTCTCAAATTAATTATTAACAATAATGTTTACAAGTATACATCTATTGAAGTTATATAACAGAGTGCATTCCAATTCCTCCCATAGAAATCAATTATGCAAAAAATCAAACTTCACCCCCAAATGCCTAATTACAAACTAAAAGAAACACAAAAATTATCCCAATGGAAGCTCAAACAACAGCTCAAATGAAAATATACTTTAGGGCCACATCTATTGAAGTAATTGAGTTCAAGCAAAGGATGAAACATTAGTTATTTTAGATAGTGAATACTTTTAGAGAACATCGCAAAAAAGAAATACGATTCTTTTTCAGGAATTAATTCAAATTAATTCAAGATTGGAAAAAGCCCAAATGCCCAAATAAAGTTGAAATTGAAAAAACCCAATGCCTATTGGGATAATTTAATTAGGGTTCATAGTTAATTAGTTATTAGAGATCGAACTTACTAGAACAAATTGTAATTTGCCGTCTGGGAGAGGCTGAGATAGCTCCGTGTGCCAGGAGAATGGGAGGAGAAAGAGATTCGCGCCTTGTTCCTTACCCGCGAAGACTAGAGTTTGATGTGGTCTACAATGCGAGTGTGCAAGGGCGAGAGGCTGGAAGCGTTTGGTGGGCAGCAATGGCAATGGCAACGGCAACGGCGACAATGAGAGCAAGTGGTAGTGACTAAGGTTCAGAATTTTCTTTCACCGTCTTTCTTCTCAGTCCTCGCTAGTGATCAAGTTTTGTGTGACAGAAAGAAATTAGAGCGCGCGGGTAAATTATCAGAAATTAGAGCGCGCGGGGAAATTATCCCGCTCTTTTTTCTGGTCATTGCTTTGGGTATAACAACGTTTATGTAACAAACGTTGTCAAATCTCCATTCTATTACAACGTTTGCTTGGTGAGCGTTGTTATATCTTCATCCTAGTACAACGTTTGCCTGGAAAACGTTGTTAATAACTTTCATAAACAACGTTCACTATGAAAACGTTGTAATAAACTATCCAAACTCAACATTTTTTAAAAACCGTTGTGCAAAATGACCTAAACACAACATTTGTTTAAAAACGTTGTAAAACTAATGTTGTGAAAAATCATTTTTGTTGTAGTGCCTCCCCCATAGTTTTTTAAACTTTGAATTAAAGAACTATCATGGATTTCAAAACATCAACATGGCTTTCCAACTATTTTTAACATATATAGAACAATAAATTGAATAAAAATTAAAAATATACACTAACACCCCCTATAGATTATAAGTATTTACACTTAACCCCCCATTATCTTACTTAACCCAAATTGAATATATTAAGCTTTGAATTAAAGTACTACCATAGATTTCAAAGCATCAACATGGCTTCTCAACTACTTTTAATATATATAGAAAAATAAACTGAATAAGTATTAAAAAATACACTAACACCCCTATAGATTATAAGGGTTTACACTTAACCCCCATTATATTACTTAACCCAAATCTAATATATTAAACTTTGAATTAAAATACTATCATGGATTTCATAGCATCAACATGATTTCTCAACTACTTTTAACATATATTAGACAATAAATTAAATAAACAATAATTTTAAACTACTACCATAGATTTCATAGCATCAGCATGGCTTTCCAACTACTTTTAACATATATTGGACATTAAATTGAATAAATAATAATTTTAAATTACTACCATGGATTTCATAGCATCAACATGGCTTCCCAACTACTTTTAACATATATTGAACAATAAATTGAATAAAAAATAATTTTAAACTATTACCATAGATTTTATAGCATCAACATGACTTCTCAACTACTTTTAACATATATAGAGTAATAAATTGAATAAACATTGAATCAAGTTCATCTTTATTTAAACTAAGTTACTTACCATACGAACCTGGTGCTCAGCGACGCTGATGGACCCCGTCGTGTGCTTCGTTCCAGTCCCCGACCCATTAGCCCTGTTCTTCTTTGCCCACTCCGTGGCCTCCTTGGCTGCAGGCCCACCCCAGTAGGCTTTGTACTGAGCCCAAACCTCTTCGGTCATGTTGGGGGGCTGCCTCTTCATATATAAAGTACTTCGACTTCGTCTTGTAGATGAAGTCCTTGTACCGACCGACACACAAATCCTTGAACACTGCCAAGGCCTCATCATCCGAATGCCCTGGCCAAGAATACATTGCCTAGAAAAGGAATAGCATGATTAAATAACTATACAATAAATAAACATTTTAAATAAAATAATTATATTACTATTGTACCTTAAATTCACCCAACCATTCATCTTTTTTCGCCGCTGAGACACTTCTATATTGTGGTCAGAACTCTGTGTGCTGTGAGGAATGGAGAAGATCTCCAAACCGACGTGAGGATGAGGGCTGGCTCCTACAAATCTAATAAAAATTCAATTTTTAGTTCTTATATATGGTTAATACAACAAATTAACTATGAAATAAAATAACATAAGGAAAAAGTGTAAATAGGTAGAAACTTACTGTTTAAAGGCTAGAGCAATGGACATAATAATTCTTCCCTCCAAGTCTAACTGGGAAGGCTCGTCAGTAGTGGTCGCTACCGATGATAAGGGTGTGGTAGGGTAGCCCTGTGTGAAATCCACATCCTGTAGAGGTGTCAATGTGGATGGGGCTGGCTGTGTGCCAGTAATAAAAGTAGCTAGGGAACGCACCTTCCCTAGTCTACTCCTACTACCAGATCTTCGGCCAAAAGACATGTCTAAATACAATAACATTAATAAATGAACTCAATCACCAAAATAGCATACATGAACAATAATAAATTAATGAACTAATCATAAGATAAATCATACAATCGTATTACATGAATTGAAATAATATAAAGATGTCTAAAATAAAGTACATTATTATTTTAAAGCAATTTAAATGACTATCAATCTTTCTCGCCATTAGTTTCATCTTTGTCTTCCTCTTCATCATCATACTCTGGGTCACTATTACAAAACTCAAGCTCTTCTTCATTCTCATCCTCAGACGTCGAAAAAATCTCATCTTCATCTGATGAATCAACTTCAAATAGGGTCGAAGGGGAGGAGGTGGCGAATTAACCAGTACAATTTCATCCTCTTCCTGTAACACCTCGACCCTACTTCCTTTCTGGTTTACTCGTAGTCACTTCATAGTGGCTTTGAAACCCTTAGAGCGTGTGATGCCATGCTTGTTAAGTGTGACGTGTTAAATTGTAACCCGTGTTCGACACGTGATTAACCTATGATGAGTAGTGCATTGTTTCTGTATTCGTTCGAGACTATTCTCGACATCGATTACCGTTTGTATACATAGTATAACCCTCATGTTTATTTGACCTAGCCTTGGTGGAGACTCCTTTATGATTGACGAGCATGTCAATCTTGTTGTTAACTCGTATGTCGAGTCAATTCGAGTGTTATTTCAAATGTCGTTTCGCGTGTTTAACTTCGTGTACGTTTGAGACTTGGGTTCTCTATCATTCATGCATTAATGCGGGATAATTTGGGTGAGTTTTGGGTGTGTCTTGACTTGGTTTGAAGTTAGGATCTTGTTAGGATCACTTGAAATCACTTAGGAAACATTTTGAACACTTTTGGGAAGTCCCAAACGCGCCTTAGCGCGCATAGGCTCACTGGGGCGAGAAGCAACCTGAAGTTTTCATAAAACCAGAACAAAAATCCAGCCAAGGCCATGCCTGACCCGCGCCCTAGCGCACCCGTGATGACAGCAAATCATGATTTTTAAGTGTTGACCTTTTTTCCCAATTTTCCTTGGTTGAAAATGACCCACGAACTTAGACTCTTTGACCAGGTATTTTTAGTCTCTTAAACATCAAGGGAGACCTATTACTCTCCTCATTTTTCACCATCTTCAACCTTGGTCGTTAGAGAGAGAGTCAGAGTGTTTTAGAGTGAGAAAGTGTTATAACTTGAGCATTTGAAATCTGATCGACGATCCGTCTTCACTGTTACGAAGCTATTGGCTAGAGGATTGTTTTTCACTGATTGCATGCTGATTTTCTTTGGTTAATTTCATCAAGAGGTAAATAACTATAATATTTTGTGGGTTTATGAGTTGAATTTGAAGAGTAAATCATGTAGGTTGTGTTAGTTGATAATCTTTATGTTAATTTCTTGAAGAAATATGTTATTGATTGCTCTAAATGATGTCTGTTATACTATGTTGCTGAATTAAGTTGGGAAAATAATTGAGGAAAGAATTATGATTTTGGAAAGGTAAATACTTACTTTTTGGAAATAATTCAGTCCCTGTTTTAGGGCTTATTGTAGAATTTACTGGAAAAATCCGTCCACGAGAATTTTCTAAATTTTGGATGTGTTATTCTTATGTATGTCAGGTAGTTCTCTGTAAATTTTCATTAAATTCTAAAGTCGGGAAGTACCTCAATCGAGTCAAGAACTATCGCTGCATTGAGTGGTTTGATAATAGAGAAACTAGTTCGTAGTACGAACTTTATGTGACTATAAGTTGATGAGTACAGGTCCAAATGTGGTGATTCAAAGCGGTAAAATGTAGTTTAAGATGTCTAGTTTCTAAATAATAAAGAATGGTAATATTTGAATTTTTGTGAAATATTTAGTGAATTTAATGGTACTGCTGTTCAGTCCTGGATAAATGTTATTGTTGTTGTTGGTCTTGTTGTTGTTAGTCTTCAAGAATTAGAGACTCATTGAGGTGTAATTGTTGCTGTGTTGTTGTTGTTGTTGTTATTAAACATCGAGTATTGATAACTAGTTGGAATTGTGTAAGCTGTTACTCGCGATGAACTTGTGAGATTTCTATGGGTGGTAAACACACCAAATATGGGGTATTGTGATTGAAATAGTTAATTAGAGACGATACTACTGTTCATCCCGATGTTTCGAAAATGAGTAATGACTCTAACGGAGTCGACATGAGGAAGTAAATTATATTGAACACTATACGAGCTATATACTATTCGAGACTGACTCTGGCAGATTCGAATAAAATGTAATGAACAAACGTCGAATAATGCAATGAATTTATTTATTAGTATAATCAACTCTACGGAGTTGACTATTGGGTAGTATAAACACCTACATGACGTATTATAGTCTCCTATGGAGTGGGATGATGAATTGATGAGTTTGTGACTCAGTAGAGCTGTGACTTTGGTTGAGTGATTATAGGATACTTAGAGATCCTAAGATTAGCGTAGATTAATTAATAATTGTAAGTACGAGTTGGCTTGCCTATGTTGGGTTATGAGTTGGGGTACATGTGATGAATATGTTACTTTATTTGGGATTATGAATGAGTAGCCTATCCTTGTGTTGTTAGGTGTTCCACATTATGAGCACTGTATGATTTAACAGGGCCGGCCCAACAATTATGGAGGCCTAAAGCGAACTCTAAAGTAAGGCCTTTGTAAAGTAATTTTTTTAGGTGAATTACAGGCCGATCCCTTTTTTGACATTTGTAATCGTTTCAGTCCACTCATCTTTTTTTAAAACCAGAAAAAGGCATTTTTGGGGCAAAAATACAACAATACCCTTAATGAAAACAAAACACGCACGCATCAAGCATCGGACATCGGAATGCAATGCCACTTTCTCAGATTAATTTGGGCATCGGAATGCAATAATTGGGCATCAAAATTATTAATTTCTGTATCGTGAAGAGCCATCGTAGCGCACCTTAGCGAACCAATCGATGCACGCCTTAGTGAGTAGGGGGACAAAATGAAAATTTAAGGCTGCCACACCTCGCCCCAGCGTACCTTCCGTACCTCACCCCAGCGAGTACTTGATGAATTCACTTTTACGAGATTGATGAGAACCATGAAAGCAAAATGCGAAATAGAATTGTTTAAGTCCGCCCACTTTCACGTCCTCAGTACATGTGGTTGATGAATGAGAGTGCTATCAAGCCATCTTGGGAGATATTTCTACAAGTGAGAGCCTATCCCAGACTGATGACTAAGGAGGTAATGCCAAATTTAATTTATTTAAAATTCCTTTACTCTAAAAATATGACATAATAAATCGAGAGGTCTTGGCATCGGGATGCAACAATTGGGCATCGGGATGCAACAAATTGGGTATTGGAATGCAGTGCCACTTTCTCAAATTAAGTTGGGCATCGCGATCCAGGAATTGTGCATCAAGATGTAAACAATTGGGCATCGGGCATTGAAATGAAGTGATTATTTATCTATTATGTATAAGAAGTAATCAACTTAAAATTATTTTTCATATGATCTTACAACTTCATTGTCAATAATTTTATTAAAATATCCATTTTTACGAATAGTACGTTTTTTACGGAACTTAGGTTCTATATTTATTTCTATAGCAATTTCTTGGCAAAAATTATAACATTTTCAATTGTTGTATAATTACATTGATACATATATCTTTTAATTGCATGTTTTTACTAATTGAGTTTACCGCAAATAATATATCATACCAAATAGTCATGCCTAATAAAAAGAAAAAAATTTCAACTCATACGATGTTAAATTATTGATGAGTGTGTGAGGAAAACTAAGAGGTACTCTTAACATTTAAAAAAAATTAAAATAAGTATATATATATATATATATATATATATATATTTTAAGGCCTAATTTTTTTTGAGGCCTAAAGCAAGGGCTTCATTAGCTTCACCCTAAGGCCGGCCATGTGATTTAAGTTGAGACGCGCGGTAGGAGTGCAAATACCGTGAGTTTATTTCCAAATACATTGCCAAATAAATTAGACAAAAATATTTTACAAGTGAACACACCGTGAGTTTCCAAACTGTCCAAATGGACAATTCAAGAACCAATAGTACATGTTGACCGCAGTACTCACAAAAAGCTCGTGTTGACCACAACACCTACTAAAGGTTATCGAAGGGGTTTCGAAGTTTATTTCCTAAAACTACATATAGACGAGAGTGTAACATAGATGAAAATGCTTGACGTCAAGCATTTGAA
>CM028365.1:37057251-37073178 GCA_016624345.1 Platycodon grandiflorus
AGATGCGTGAAAAGTACCCTTCCTTATTTGTTGAGTTTGGTAAGTAAATTCGCGGACGAATTTATTCTAAGGAGTGAGGATGTAACACCCGCACTATTTACATCATTCGCATTCATTCGATTTTTATGTCTCTTACATTGACATCGTCATTTCAAGTGCAAATATCATTCAAATATGCTTGTATTTGAGTTTATTGTACACTTTTCAAGTGTATTGATATGTGTTAGAAGTTTCATAGTCATTATTTGATTTGGTGTGCATCCAAAGCTTCATTTTATGTAGTTTAGATTTCGTTTCGGATGTTGTTTAGACTTGGTTTGTGTTTGGGATCACCTTAGAATTATGTGGGAACACTTAGACATCATTTTGAACATTTTGGTTTACCCTAGGCTCGCCCTAGCGCGCTCTGGGTGCGCCCTAGCGAGGCTATTCATTGAAAATCAGGTCTGAAAGTCGAAAGTTCAGCCAGGAGTCGCGCCTTAGCGCGTCCGTACGCGCGCCTAATGTGACAGATTTTGTTAAATTTTTGCTTTGACTTGTTGACTATAATCCAAGGGCTAGGAATGGTCATGACCTTTGACTACTTAAACCAGTCATCCTTAGACCTTAAGGGACCTTAGGAGTCTCTTGTTTCACACCATTTCCATCTTCTTCAACCTTGAGTTCTAGTGAGAGAGAAAGAGAGTTCTTGAGAGAAAAGTGGCATAACTTTGCCATTCGGTACCGGATTGACGATCCGACTTCGTCATCGTGAACCGCTTTGGCTAGGAGAACAATATACCTGGGTTGCATGTGGGAGATTTTGGTTTAAAAATCTCAAAGTTATAAGCTACTACCCCTTTTCTCCCTCAGTTATGTATTGTTCTTCATCTTAGACTTGTTAATTGATGAAACCATGTTAAAATCATCATTTTTGAGTATGTTTGACCATATTGACTTGTTAAATTTGTGGTTGACTTTTTGGATGTGTTTGGAGACTTGTCTTTACATGTTAGAAATGTAAAGTATAATTAGTAATTGTTAAGTTTACGGTATAATTGATTCGCGTAAGCTCGAACTCATTAGAAACCAAAAATGACTCTAACGGAGTTCGTTAGGATTTCATAATTTATGAGACCACGTGTGTGATTTGGGAATTCTTGGACGATTCGAGTGATTAGTTTGGAAATTTGGTTACTGTGACGACCCAACCCCGACCCCGAGATGGGAACGCGGGTCGAGCCGTCCAAATAAGGACTACAATCATGCAAGGACTCGATTATCACGACTAACGTGACGCAACATTGGACACGAAATAAAACTCGGCATTAAAAAGCCGGAATATTTTTAAAACTTCAAAACCTGATATAACAATTAATAACAAGTAAACCAAGTCATCGGCGAAATTACAGCCGGAACCCAACACTAACAAGTCATGCTAATATATAAACACCTCAACGGCTAAACACGCCGGAGAAACCACGTCAATAAACAAGAGCTAAAGGGATGCTCAGCGGAAGTCTTAACAAGTGAACCATATACATGTAAACAAGGCTCGGCCAACAAGTGCCGGCAAATAACAAGAGACATAAGTAGAATATTCATTTAGTCTACAACAAGTACAAGTTACTATGATTACACATTCCCAAGCGAAGTCTAAATGACTTGCTTAAACCCAACGTCCTTGCAAAAGAAGAAACCAAAAGCCAACGCTACCACCTCTAGGTGAACGATCACGAGCACGAAGACGATCAACCTCGAGAAGACGGACTGGACGACTAGGATCTAAAACAGTAAAGGGAGGGGTAAGTCATAAAGACTTTGTAAGTAACCAATATGCATGACAGATATAATGCAAGGCATACATAGCACGTATCAAGCAAGATCATGTTAGCACGTAGTTCTCATGTCGCGATGCACATTGTCTTCACATAGGTGCGTAATTAAATCACATAGGATTAGGATATGTTATAGAACCGGTGCCGCTTCGTAGTCCCCGAAATAGACAAGGTTATCACGATTGTATTTGTGGATGCACGTGTATGATACATCGACCACGATTAGTATTATTCCAAGCGCCCTTTGGTTATGACATGGTACTCTTCTCCACCGTGATCGGTAGTGAAGGGTGTGTGCAAGTTATGGTATGGCGACCCATCATCATCATGAACCTCATGATTCATGACTATGATGCATCGTTGACCATCGATACAATTCACGTAATGCCACTGGACTAATGGTATGTCAAGTAGGTATTTACTTGTCATACAAATCAAGTAAGGAGCAAGTTCGACAAGAGCGAACGTGTCCGAGTCAAGTAGATGTTTACTCACGAAATAAATCAAGTAATGGAGCGAGATCGACAAGAGCGACTCGTCCGATCAAGTAGGCATGTTATTCTATAATGTACAAGTCGAGCAATGGATCAATCATGTCAAAATTCCCAAGAACAAATTTACAATTCAATTGAACTCTAAACGTCGTAGGGATTTGTTTGTAGAGTCGGTATTGTTCAATGACTCTCTAACGCAACTCCGATGAGTTATTGCTAAAATATTCCTAAGTAGCGAATGAATGCTATGTGCAATTCATGGCTCTTTTCTAAGTTCTCGATTCATATGCAATTAGACTATATGTCATTCGTGACTTTTAGTCCATCAAGATTTAAGTCCCACACTTGTGAACCCTAACATGTCCATCAATTTTTGAAGTGATGAATTATAACAAGTCCAAGAACAAAAGTTATTCCAAGTTCATCCTAGAACATTATTCATACTTGACACAAGTCCAAATTATCAATTATGAGTCATTAACCCAAAATTTACGAAATTTAACTTAAGGAATTTCAAGTTTTTAACATGATGCATGTCTTCTTAAACATGTAAACTAAAACTATCATGAAGGGAGCATACTTGATATTGAGCATACAAGACAAGGGATTGGGTACTTACTTCAAACACACAAATCAAACCATCAAAGGAGAATCAAAGCCTCCCAAGTTGTTTCACTAGTCTCACAACAAAAACGGCTTTGCATGCAAGTTTGAGTGGTTGGAAATGGAGGAGATAAACACACATGATCTCACCAAGAACACACACGTCTCTCTCAATTGTTCTTAGAGTTGTTTTGGGTGAAGTGGGTGAAATGGAGGGTCATTCCCAGTGTTGAGGCAAGAGGAGGTATGAGTGAGCTGATCTCTCACTTAGGACGTGTCCCAACTTAAACAAACAGTCCACAAGTCAACAATTATTAAAATAAAGTTTCAGCGAACAGGCGATCGCCCTCCCACGAAGCAAGGCGATCGCTTTGACATTCGCTACAAGGCGATCGCTTTGTTAAGGACCAGCGACGCTTTGTACCCGCTCAATAGTACATTTCGTTTACAAAGCGATCGCTCCGTCCAAAAACAAGGCGATCGCTTGTACCCGATGCACCTCACCGAGTACAAAGTCATTTTGGTTACTAAAAATCATACCAAATCATTTTTGTATGAGCAACACAAGTAAACAAAGCTAAAACAAGCGTAAATTATCAAATTACAATACATTATACTAACATGGCATTTCTATTCATGCGAACAAGATATATAACATGCAAATTATGCAATTAAGAGAACTAGGGTGTCACATCCTCTCCTCCTTAAAGGAATTTAGTCCCTAAATTCACTTACCATCTAATCAAACAAGTATGGATACTTCTCTCGCATCTCACTCTCGGCCCAAGTGGCTTCTTCCATCAAATGATTCTTCCACAAAACTTTCACTAGTGGTATCCTCTTAGTCCTCAAGATTTGCTCTTTGGTGTCAAGAATCTTCACGCTTCTCAACATAGGAAAGATCGGGTTCAAAGGTAATCTCTTCATAAGCAAGAACATGTGATTCTGTTGCATAATTAGCCTAGATTTGCTTGAATCCATAACCTAAGTCTAAGTCAAGGTGACTAATGGGCCTGCGTGTCTGTTAGAGTGGCAACTTGAACTTAGGCATAGCTTGAATAGCCTAGGATTGCTCATTGTAAGTAGCCTTGAAGAAGATAGCCTATAGGACATCGGACGCCCTCGCACAATAGGCAAACAATGCATCGCCAGTGTTTCGTTTGAATATCGGACAAGTTCATATCGGCCAAGCTTCATCAAGAATGTTGAAGAACCTCAAGAACGTCCGATAAGAGAACCGCCGAAGACATGTCCCGATTTGAGGCTTTCATTGACTTCGATGCAACGTTAACCGCAAATCACATTCAATGAAGGTTTCCATTCTTGGCATACACTCGAAAAGGACATTCCTCCCGCAACTGCACCGCCTATTTTTAGCAAAGTGTCAGAGACAGATCGCAAGCTACAGTCACCCTATCAGAGTCAACAACCATATTAGAGCATTAATTGCTCTTAAATTCAAATTAGAAGATCTCCAACGGCTCCAAGCTTCCTCCCGCATATAAAAGGAGACTCCATTGCTGCATTCAAGACACTTCAACAACCCCAACTCTCGAATCTTCATAGTCTTCAAGTTCATTACAAGCTTAAACGTCCTATCGCATACTTCATTGAAGAGCTTCATACTTAGACTCTAGTCCATTAAAGCTCTTCATTGATTGCAACACCTAGCTTTTCATAGCTCACGAGAATTGTATCTTATTGATATCAATTCTCCCACACAAACACTTGGTCAACAAAATTTTTGTACACAATCCATTAGAGATTTAGTTTGTAAAATATCTAGTGGAAAACTTAGTACACGATTTTCAAATCCAAAGTTGACCACTTTGGTTGTGGACGTAGCACTTATTTATAAGTGTGAACCATATTAAATATTCTGTCTATTTGTGTGTGATTGTGATTTGATTGTGTTGCTTTAAATTTCCAGATTTCCAATCGTTAAGAACCGCCGATCTTGTCCCGCCAAGATCGCCATTCTCAACTTGTCCCGTGCTTCACAAGTCTTCCGCCCGCAAAATTTGTAAAACCCTAGTGAAGTAAGATTTTTGAATCAATTTCAAAATTGGACATAGGCTATTCAACCCCCTTCTAGCCTATATAGAGCAACCTTGGACCTAACAATTGGTATCGAGCTTAACTCTTTGAAAACTAGTTTTTCCAAGATTAACCTCGAGAGATTAAAGATCATGGCTGCTCACCAAATGTTGGAAACCTCAAACGTGAACCATTGTCCTGTCTTGGATGAAGTTCACTTTGACATCTGGAAAGATAAAGTCAAAAGACATATGAATTCAATTGACAAACGTTTGTGGAAATGTGTCGCGATGGACCCGTAATTCCAATGAAGCCTAATACACCGGCCGCGGTAGATCCAACCGCCGCACCCGAAGTACCAAAGCCGAAGAAGAGTGGGATGATGAAGACAGAAAGAATGATGCTCGATGGAAAGGCCATCAACATCATTACCACTGTGTTGATATAAGTACTTATCGCCAGCATCAACTTGGACACAAAGAAAGGAGATGTGGGAAGCCATCCTTGAATATCTTGAAGGTGATGGCGAGACAAAGAACAACAAATTATATACTCGCATCCGTAAGTTTGACTCCTTCAAAAAGGATCCCAAAGAGTCTCTCGCGAAGTGCCTATGACAGATTCTATGAGGTAGTCAACTCTTGCTATTCATTAGGAAAGAAGTATGAAAAGAAAGAAATAAACATGAGATTTCTAAATGCACTAGGCGCCTATGGCATGTTAAGATCATCGCCATGAAAGAGTCAAAAGATTTAAACAAATTGACTCTTAGAAACCTTTATGCTAGTCTTTCGCTTTATGAGCTTGAGATCCAACAAGCTCAAGAAATGGAAAAGAGTTTTAAAACTTGTCCTTACCAAACCATGTCTATCGAACCTTCCTGTTCAAAACCCGATGAAACACCTTCTACTTCAAAGGAAGATGATGATATTCTTTCCGACGAAGCTTTGCTATGTTTGTAAAGAAATATCAACGTTTCAAAAGGTTTAATAAACCATCATCACATAGGCAGCCTTCTCACAAAACCGCTCTTATAAAACAACCGCCAACCAAAACACTCGCTCCTTATAAATCGCAGACCATCAAAAGGATAATGAGCTAGTTTGTTTTAATCAGTAGGAAACAGGCCATTTTGCCTCTAAATGTCCAAAGCCAAAATATGAATTTTATAAGAAACGTCCCGAAACTAAATTTCAAAAACAAAAAGGGATGGTGGCTGAAGACATTGATGAAAGCAATCTGCCTACATGGTGTGACACTGACACTGATGAGGATGACTCTTGTGACTTTGCTGAAGAAGCCAACATATGCCTTATGGCCAGGGAGTCACCACATGATTCAGTGAGGTCACTACCATTTCAACAAGATGACAGTGATGATGATGATGAGCTTAATGAACCTTCAAAGGGAGAGCTCATCAAAGCTAACAAAGACATGCTGGAAGAATTTTCAAAATTCAAAGCTGCCTATGTGAAATTAGCCAAGAAGCATGAACTAGCTGTCTCTGAGAAATCAACCTTGATGTCTAAGATCAAAGATCTTGATAGACAAAGAAGTCGAAAGTATCAAATTGCAAAAAGAGAACAAAGCTTTGATCGAAAAGTGGATTTCCTACTTGAACACATCAAGAAGATAAATTCTCGAGAAAGATGACCTTCAAAAGGTTGTCAATACTTGGAATAACTCTAAAGGAAACTTTGATGCCATTCTTTCAAACCGTAAAACTTTAGATGACAAACCGGCATTGGTTTCCAAAGTGAGTTCAAAGTAGGTAGTTCTTCTAGTTCTCAAAAGGATGAGACATCCAAGTGATTGTCAAGAATTGTAGGAGTTTCTTATGACTAGCCTCCCAAAAGGCAAGGACTTGGCTTTAACAAAGTTCCTTTGTTTATCCCAAAACACAAAAGACAAGTCCAAAAGAAAGCAACCGCAAAGAATGACTCGCTAATAGTGAGTCTGAGCAGCTAAACCGCCATTAGTCACCCTAAGAAAACAGGATGACTAATAGCAAGTCTAGAATTCTCACCAAACCTATTAAATTTGTCAAAGGCAAGACGCCGATCCCAACACCGCCTATAAAAGGGTAAAAGAAGTGAATTCTCGCAGATAAAGCTTAAAGGACATGTGCCCAGAATACAAAATCTTTTGATAAAGGTCTACCTATGGTAAACCTAACATCAACAAGAAAAGGCATTTTCGCCTAAGTCCTATAGGCCAATTATCGCCAGAAAGATCATTCCAAAGACTCGATATTAAGAAGCCTCAAAAAGAAATCATTACTCATGTTGAAGGATTTCACAAATGCTCTTTCGCAAATGCCATGGTCATGAGATTCATGAATGCCTTCGAGATTCACACCTAAATCTAGAGGATTTACTCCTCCAAAGGTTAAACAAGTGTGGATCCCAAAAGGTTGCTAACCTTGAGGACCCAAAAATAAAAGGGGACCATATTCTTAAATGTCTATATTTCAGAATGCTTCATGGTCGTCAATGAAGAAGAGAAAGATCTATGGTATCTAGACAAAGGATGCTCAAAGCATATGACGGTGATCCAAATCTTCTCAAGCATTGTTGAAGCAAAGGGTCCTCACCATATTTGGAGATAACTCAAAAGGAAGACCATTGGTTATGGAAGTATAATCGAGGCAATCTCTCCATCAACAAAGTCTCTCTAGTTGAAGGTTTAAAGCACACCGCTAAGCATATCACAATTCGTGATAAAGGTCTAACATGTCGCTTCCTCTAGTCAATGTCTCATAAAGGACAATGAGACATGTTCAACTATCCCGACCGGATTCGAAAAGGAATGTCTATGCCGTTGACCTAAATGCCGTTGGAAGAAAATCAAATCTTTGCTTGGTTGCTAGGTCATCAACCGACAACACTGTCAGGCACAAAAGGCTTAGTCATCTCAATTTCAAATACCGGAGAAGCTATCAAAAGACAATCTAGTTGTTGGTTTGCCTAAAATATCGCCCGAATCACACGCCTTCAGAGCATGTCAACTAGGCAAACTACACAAATCTTTCTTCAAAAGCAAGCCTTGCCTATCAACAACTGCACTCTACAATTTCTTGCACATGGATCTGTTTGGACCCGTAACTACTACAAGTCTTGGTGGCAAGCAAGTACTCTTGTGGTAGTTGATGATTACTCAAGATTTACTTGGGTAGAGATGATGTCCTCCAAAGATGAAGCATATGACATCATTATCGAACTCTTCAAGACTACGCACTGTGGCCGGATGATATCTCGATGTCGATCGTACAATGGAACAGTTCAAGAACAATGGTGTAGCCAAATATTGTGATGACCATGGAATTGGTCACAATTTCTCTGCAGCTTGGCACACCTCAACAAAATGGAGTTGCGAAAGGAAGAACGAACTCTCATTGAAGCAGAAAGACAATGATTGCCAAGCCAAACCGCCATGTATTTCGGCGTAAGTCGTGAACACCGCCGCTTCACACAAAACAGTCCATCATAAATAAATTTCATAACAAAACTCCATATGAAATATGGAGAGGCAGAGCTCCCAACATTGGATTCTTTAAAATATTTGGTTGTAAATGCTATGTTCTTTACAATGGTAGAGAACATAGAGGTAAGTTTGAATCCAAAAGTGATGAAGGAATTTTTCTCGGGATATGCCAAGTTTTCAAAAGCATACGAGTTTATAATAAAACTTCACTTAAGTTGTTGAATCTGTACATGTTTCTTTTGATGAATTTGATTTCATTGGGCCACATTTGGCTCCTAAGGTTACTAATGATCTCGATGAATATGAGAGTACATGAACGCCCAAGTCCCGATCTCGCCGATCCTCCTTCTTCACAAGATCTTCCAAGAGTCAACCCGTTAGAATCCTCAAACGAACCATCAAATGAACACTCAAAACCCCGAATCCCCTTTGCCTTCCACACCGTAAGTCATACAACCTACCTTGGAATTAACCTACCCTTTAGAAAACCAAGCTTCCACTTACTTCTCAAGAATCCAACTCGCCGATACAATAGGACAAGTTCAACCTGTTAAGGAGGGAAGTAAAAGATCATCCTATCACTCAAATCATTGGAGATCTTAATGCCGGTGTTCAAACTAGACAAGCTTCAAGAAATGAATGCATGTATTCTACCGCATTTGTATCTAACATTGAACCCAAAAGATTGATGAAGCTCGGAAGATCCAAGTCGGGTGGAAGCTATGCAAGAAGAGCTAAACCAATTTGACAGATGCCAAGTCTCGGTCACTAGTCCCTAGGCCTAAAGGACAAGCTATTGGCACAAAGTGGGTTTTCAAACAAAATGGATGAAAACGGCAACATTACAAGAAACAAGGCAAGACCGGTAGCCCAAGGATACAGACAGGAGGAGGTATTGACTATGATGAGACATTTGCCTCGTTGCAAGATTAGAGGCTATCGATTATTCTTGGCCTATGCCTCTTACAAGGACTTCAAAGTTTATCAAATGGATGTAAAGAGTGCATTTCGAATGGAGAACTTCAAGAAGAAGTCTATGTTGAGCAACCACCCGGGTTCATAGACTGTTCAAGGAGAGAAGATGTCTACAAGCGAGGAAAGCCCTTTATGGACTTAAACAAGCTCCAAGAGCTCGGTATGAGACCCTTTCAAAGTTCTTGATATCTCAAGGCTTTGTAAGAGGTCAAATTGACACTACTCTTTTCATTATGAAACATAAAGGTCATTCCTTACTTGTTCAAATATATGTTGATGATATTATCTTTGGTTCTACTAATGAAAATCTTTGCAAAAGGTTTGAAAAGCTTATGCAGAGTAAATTTGAGATGAGCATGATGGGAGAGCTCAACTTTTCCTTGGTCTTCAAATTCAACAAAGTTCAAATGGTATCTTCATCAATCAAGCCAAATATGCAAAGGATGTCATCAAGAAATTTGGTCTTGAGAATGCAAACAACAAAGACTCCTATGGCTACTAACCGCCATCTTGACAAAGATGAGAAGGGCAAGAAAGTGGACATGACTCTCTACAGAGGCATGATTGGTTCACTTTTATACTTAATCGCTAGTAGGCCGATATCATGTTTGCCGCTTGTGTTTGTGCTAGGTTTCAAGCTGATCCAAAGGAGTCTCACCTACAAGCCAAAAGAATCATCGATATCCGATAGATACTCCCAATTTGGGAATCGGTATCCTAGAGATTCATCTTTTAATCTTATAGGCTATTCGATGCCGATTTTGCCGCATGTAAAGTTGACAGAAAAGCACAAGTGGGACATGTCAATTCTTAGGAAATAGACTTGTCTCATGGGCCAGCAAGAAGCAAACCTCTCGTTTCAACTTCAACAATCAAGGAATACATAGCCGCCGTAGCCGCCGCCACAATTGTGTGGATCAAACAAGAACTAGTGGACTATGAGATCAAAACCGATGATTGTCCTATAATGTGTGACAACACATCGCAATTTCGCTCTCAAAATCCGTCATGCACTCCAAAACAAAGCACATTGATGTGAGATATCACTTTCTTAAAGATCATGTTGAAAAAGGTAACATCAAGATGCAATATGTGCCTACAGAGAATCGTAGCGACATCTTCACAAAACCACTTGATTCAACCAGGTTTGCATATTTAAGAGGAGAGCTTGGTATGCTTGACCTCAATCCTTAATCCTTTCTAGCAAATTCTTTAAGTTATTTATAAACCGCTGTTATTAAACCGCCTATGTGATCGCCGATCTCAACTCGCGAGTAAATAGACAACCTTGGGTAAGTGTCTATCTCCACATCCAATCTTCAATAAAATAGGCAGACTTCGATAATATAGGCGACTTAAGCGCCATACGCAGAACTCATCGTAATAAATGCGGACTTCAAATTTTATCAAATTCCATTTAGTGGCCTGTCGAGGTATAAAAGGGTAAAATGTACAAGAACTCTTCACAATTCTCAACAACCGCCATTTTCTAACTTTCAAAAACCTTCCGTCTTCCAATCAAATCCTCCAAAAGCCTTCAAATCTTCAAAATCTCTAAGTTTTCAGCTTAAAATCATCAATGGTAAGAGTTTCCACACCTTTCAATTCATTTAAATCCGGTTTTGTGGTCTTGTCTTGACCTAATGTGCTTTTAAACCGTCCGCCATTGATGAATATCGATTCTTGCGATTGTTGCTTGAATCTTGTTTGTTTGGGTGTAAAATGTGTTTTTGAGCTTTATGTGATACTTTGTTTTCTTTATATCACTTTGTTGGTTCAAAAATGACAAACTCAAGATATTTTGAAACCCGTATGATGAACTGTTCTTATATTTTGGTTCAATTTGTCTATATTTTGGGTTTTGATCCGAACAAGACTGTTTATGTTATTATCCGCCGATTGCATGATTATCTCACGTTTCTTGCATATCTCGCCGATTTCTATATATGCTGTTCTCATCTCCGATTATGTAGGGAAAGTCTAAATCCTCAAAGGCCGCGCCACCACTTCATCTTCTCCGCCCGCAGCCAACAGGGCCGCATTGGCCGCCGAGCCCTATAAGGACCCTTCCCTGGTCAAGCTATCACCCGGGATGATATCGACATAGACTCCATCATTTGCACATCCGCTAGTGATGCCTTGCTAAAAGATTTAACCGAGTGTGGACTCCTCCTGTTCCAACTCAACGACACCCACTACAAAGAACTATCTAGCCGAGGAATTCTATACAAGGATGATCCCGCCTCCTCCTCCAGCCTGCCGAGCCGCCAACTTAAGCTACATCAAGGGCTACATCGAGGCCACTACATCAAGTTGACCTACAAGGATGTTGGAGAAATCCTTGACCGCCTGTGAAGGCAAATTGGACTTGACCGATGCCGAATCGGCACTTGCCGGGAGATGATGAGGGTCCGCCCAACCGTGAGAGGTTTTCCGAGATGTCTAGGAACCTCTTCCCGCAGAACCCCTATCATATCGCCCATCTCGCTCGACAAGAGCATTTTATTCAAGAATGGCTCGAGGACATCTTCACCTCCCAACAAACTGATGTGGACCAAGGCCGTGGTCCTTCGCAAGCAACTCAACCGGGCAAAGATCATCTTTTCAATGCTATCCCAGAGCGTTGTCAAGTCCAAGCTCACCCGTCCATGAAGAGGCCCTTTGTCGTGGTTATCAATGTCATCCTCCGCCATGAGGAGATTGATGAGCCGTCGCTTCGACGACCTCATCAAGGTGTCCAACACCTACGCTTCACGGCCAACAACATCACCCGCTATAGGGATGATATGGCCAAAAGGACAACCAACGCGCCGGGCTGTCGCTGCCGCTGCCGCCGCATCGCTTCGGTGCCGCTGCTGCCGCACTGCCGCCGCTATCGCTATCGGTGGCCCTCTACCCAAGCCGCGGGTAAGAGGAAGGTCACCTATCCGCCGGGTTACCACTGAGGAGAGAGGAGCCTACACCCATCGGGGCTGCCCGCCGAACTTTTGACCTCACAGTGCTAGACCACGATCCATATGAGCTCGCCGAGCTCCCTACCAAAAAGCCTAAACACTCTCCTCTCTCACTCCAAACTCAAAGCTCGCCCGCCGAAGGCAAATGTTGAGAAGGACATCATCCTTCCAACCACTGACCTCTCCAAACCCTCTCAACCTACCTCCCAATCCTCCAAACCCAAAACCAAACAAACCCTCCTACCCACGCACGAATCCTTGGCCTTCCTCGGTCTCATCCACACCACTGTTCCTCCATCTACTGTTCCTCCACCAACAGCTTCCACCACAACATCTCAATCACCAACTTCTCCGCTCTTCCACTCCTACTAAGTCCAAGCATGGCAAACGGCAAAAGAGTGCAAAGAAGAAGGTCCATTTTGGGGAACCGCCGATGAACCTCTTCCTCCACCTTCTCCACCTTCACCACCTCGCCTACTACCACTACCACCTCACCTACTTCCTCACCTCCTCCCTCTCGCTCCCATCCAAACAACCACCACACAAGAGCCATCTATCTCACCCGCCACCTCTCTCAACCACCATCCTCCAAACGACCTATCTCTCCTTCTTCCCGACCGCCTCCTCCCAACGCCTCCAAACCAACCCCTATACCAACCTACACCCCGAGGTGCTCCGCTGTCCTTCGTAGACAGCAGCCTAAACCCAACCCCGCCGACTCGACCCCTTCTTGGCCACCCTTGACTACCCCAAGAGATTTTCCGCCCTATGCTCTGTGTGAAATCATCTTTCAATGGGGTGCCTACTATGACCCTCTCTTCCCGCTCGGTCCCAACTCTTTTCTCCCACAACTCGCGGTTCAAGATCTTATGATCTTCAACCAATGGGTTGCAATCCATAAAGACCTAGGCCTTCCCTTCCCACCAAATCGGACATCTCCCTTTCTCTCGCCTAAACCCCCGCCTTCACCATTATCGCCATCCTTCCATCCTTTTCACCCCGTGGTCTACAGCCTTCATTGATGTAGTCACAACCTTCCTTGGCTTCAACCCTCTCATCCCTCTTCTCTTCCTTTCTCCTAGCCTTTCCCCTTTCTTTCTCCTCCCCCTTTCTTCATTCACCCCTTTCCTATGTCATCTACATAGAAAGGCTCTTCCTCGTTCCTCGCATCTTTCTAGCCTTCCTTCTCCCTCTATTGAAATCTCCTCCACCATCCATTCTCCCTCATCCTCTAGCCAATCCCCTCGCTCCCACCACCCATCCTCCACCCTCACCTACCCAAGCCACCACCATTCTTCCTCGCCAGGCCATCGCCCAGTCATCCCGACTCGTCTGATACTATCCCGCCGAGGCTATACACAAATTTTTGCAAGATTTTGAGGTCATCTCTCGTTGACCCGACCAAGGCCCCGCACCAACTTCAGAGACTCCCACATCACCCATGTGCAGCCGACCGCATGACCAAGTGATGGAGATTTAAGGTGCAAAGGCCGCTGATGCCCGCCACGTCCATCTCACCACCTGCCGCCCTTGCCACCGCATCTCAGCCTCTTCATCCAAGACGTTCGCCATCTTCGAAACCAACCGGGACAACATAGCAACTAAGTGATGCAGTCGCCGACATGGTGAAGCCGCTACAAGCTTGTGCTTCACTCAACGCCAGCCAATCGCTCCGTTCACTCCTGCGAGCAACGCGTAATCTCACCGCCAAGCACTTGGCTTACTACCGCAAGAGCGCAAAACTACCGAGCACCGCTCGGCTTTATTGATGCCTCGCTTGCGTCCATGAAGGAGGAGATGGCTAGACTCAACAATGATCGCAGACCAAGCTCATTGAGCATAATGCTCGCTCAAGCGTAAGAACAAAGAGCTCTCCCTAATTGGCCGATACTAAAGAAGAGCTAGCACAGAAGAAACGAAGAAATTGCAAGACTTAAGGCCGCCTGTTGACTCTAAATGGGCATCAAGGGCATATGGGCAATCTTCATCGTGCAAAGGCAAAGGTCGTGCATCATCTAGGTCATCCTCTCAAACCGATGATATTTTGTATAATCTTTTACTAAACTTTGTAATTAAACAACTTGTTTAATTAACAATGTCTATGTTTTAAAACTTTCATGTTTATTATGAATCGCTTATTATGTGATTGCATGAAATTTAAACCACCGGTTTAAAGACATGTCCTATATTGCCTATTCTCGCCTATCTCGCATGTCTTTAAATTCGCTAATTACAAGTGTCCTGCTTAATTTCCTTTTTGTAAACACTTTGTAATTCTTGAATACAATGACCTTTATGTAAGTTCATCTAGGGCATGCTTATTTAATATATCAATCTTACAAGCATGTTATTACTAGACTTGAACATGGTCACCGATATTGTATTCGTAGGTCATGGACTCAAGCAAATAGGAGGAGATTGTTGCATAATTTAGATTTGCTTGAATCCATAACCTAAGTCTAAGTCAAGGTGACTAATGGGCCCTGCGTGTCTCATAGAGTGGCAACTTGAACTTAGGCATAGCTTGAATAGCCTAGGATTGCTTATTGTAATAGCCTTGAAGAAGATAGCCTATAGGACATCGGACGCCCTTCGCACAATAGGCAATACAATGCATCAGCAGCTTTCGTTGAATATCGGACAAGTTCATATCGCCAAGCTTCATCGCAATGTTGAAGAACCTCAAGAACGCCGATAAGAGAACTCCAAGACATGTCCCGATTTGAGGCTTCATTGACTTCGATGCAACGTTAACCCGCAAATCACATTCAATGAAGGTTTCCATTCTTGGCATACACTCTAAAAGGACATTCCTCCCGCAAGCAATGCACCGCCTATTTTTAGCAAAGTGTCAGAGACAGATCAAGCTACAGTCACCTATCAGAGTCAACAATATTAGAGCATTAATTGCTCTTAAATTCAAATTAGAAGATCTCCAACGGCTCCAAGCTTCCTCCCGCATATAAAAGGAGACTCCATTGCCGCATTGAAGACACTTCAACAACTACAACTCGAATCTTCATCTTCTTCAAGTGCATTAAAGCTTAAACGTCCTATCCGCATCCTTCTTTGAAGAGCTTCATACTTAGACCTCTAGTCCATTAAAGCTCTTCATTGATTGCAACACCTAGCTTTTCATAGCTCACGAGAATTGTATCTTATTGATATCAATTCTCCCACACAAACACTTGGTCAACAAAATTTTTGTACACAATCCATTAGAGATTTAGTTTGTAAAATATCTAGTGGAAAAACTTAGTACACGATTTTCAAATCCAAAGTTGACCACTTTGGTTGTGGACGTAGCACTTATTTATAAGTGTGAACCATATTAAATATTCTCGTCTATTTGTGTGTGATTGTGATTTGATTGTGTTGCTTTAAATTTCCGTATTTCAATCCGTTAAGAACCGCCGATCTTGTCCCGCCAAGATCAGCCATTCTCAACTTGTCCCGCTTCACAAGTCTTCCGCCCGCAAATTTTTAAAACCCTAGTGAAGTAAGATTTTTGAATCAATTTCAAAATTGGACATAGGCTATTCAACCCCCTTCTAGCCTATATAG